>JAAFCF010005748.1:3490439-4018911 GCA_013389785.1 Helicorthomorpha holstii
TTTCTATGTTTCCATGACATTTCCATGAAACTTTCTATGTTTCCATGACATTTCCATGAAAATTTCTATGTTTCCATGACATTTCCATGAAAATTTCTATGTTTCCATGACATTTCCAAGACATTATTATGACATTTCCATAACATTTTTATTACATTTCTATGACATTTTTATGCCATTTTTATTACATTTTCATGCCATTTTTATTACATTTCCATGACATTTTCATGCCATTTTTATTACATTTCCATGATATTTTCATGCCATTTTTCTTACATTTCCATGACATTTTCATGCCATTTTTATTACATTTCCATGACATTTTTATGATATTTCCATGACATTTTTATGATATTTCCATGGCATTTTTATGATATTTCCATGACATTTTTATGATATTTCCATGACATTTTTATGATATTTCTATGACATTTTTATGATATTTCCATGACATTTTAATAACTTTTTTATTACATTTCTATGATATTTTTATGACATTTCCATGATATTTTTATGACATTTCCATGATATTTTTATGACATTTCAATGATATTTTTATGACATTTCCATGACATTTTAATGAAATTTCCTTGACAGTAATTATAGTGAATAGCCCTAGTTATAGGCTAAATTTTGAATATTTAGTTATGAGTGCCATTTCATAACTTCATTTATTAAAATATAAATTAGTGAATGAAATTTTGCCTCAAGAGTTAAGCTAAAGTGGAAGTTACAGAGCTCTGTAGCTCTGAAACTAGATGTCAGAACTTTTTTATATTTTTATAGTAAATAGCCCTTGTTATGGGCTAAATTTAGCAGTTGTTTTTAGAGGTGCTATTTTATAACTTATTTTTTTTAATTAATTTTGTGAATGTTTTTTATATTTGTTACCTGTTTTATTAGTGCTCTTACATGATATGATCTTTAATTCTGATAAAAATATTTGTTTGTAATACTATATTTATTTAATAATTTAATTAAAAATTCAAACATGTGAGAGTTGCTCATAAAAATGTAATTTTATTTAATATTTATTTATATTGTCAAGTACATATTTGAAATAACTCGTGGGCCAATGATTGCCCATCCCCCTAGGATAATGATTCCCATAATTTGCGTTGCGTCCCAATGCAATTCTATCGATTGAAATGTATCGATATAGCTACTGAAAACACGATTCCGAATCTGGGGATTACTTCAGCTAGCCTTTTGCTGGTGGTGCAATGCTGGTGTCATTATTTTCGGGTATTATGTCATTATAATACTGTAAAATCATGAAGACAGTAATTTAATTACTGTATGTTGTTACGTAGCATTAGTTTTTTTTAATAATACTGTATAATTACGACATAGCCATTCAATGATTCTCACGTTTATTAAAAGTGCGTGAATGAGCAAATCTTCTACCGGCGCTATTTTATTGTGCACGTTTACCGTGTAGGAATGTACCGTAATAATTATGCATATCAGTGCCCAATATTCAAGCTCTCAGTCAGCCACATAGTTTACCATTTATTGTTACAACATGTATGTAATCAAAAATATACAATAACACTTACTTTAGTTAAATAACACCATTCAATTCAATGAATTATGTAGAGATTCTTCAATCGACCTTCGACGTTTTTCGGCCGATGCTTTTCGAAACAGTGACGGCATTGTAGGTAGTCCTTCATCCGTCTTTCTTTTACCGTCAAATAGCCAGTTGATCAACCGCGCACTAGTACTGACCAACATTATTTTGGGGTTCGTTTTACCGCCAAATCATTCACAGCCAATCAGAAAAAAGTCTAAAAAATTTTGTAAACAAAGTGCGTCACTTAGATGATGAAAATTATGTTCCGTAACGTATCTGACGTCATATAGAAATTGTAAAAATTCAGTTTTTATTCAATAAAAAATTAATTTATTGGTTCTAAGAGCTGAAAATAATCTAATAAATGTTTTTTTACTGTTATTAATAAGTTGTATTTATTTTTTTTGCTTAGAAATAAATTTTAAAAAATTACATATTTTTTAACTTGAAAACATATCAGTGGATATATGAACTTGATGTTATATTACAACTTTGATTGAAACTTTTTTTTAAAGTAATTAAAAAGTGCTAAAAATGCTTGCAAACTGCATTCCAGTTATTGAAAACATTAAAATAAACTTATTTATACAACTTTCATAAAAATTAATTAATGTAAACAATTTTTATTTAAATTTTAAAATGGACGTGAAACTTAGTGCCGTCAATGTTCGGCGCAAATTCGGCATTAAGTTTTCCAAACTCCGTACTCTAGGCTCCGTAAGTTTTTGGCGGCAAATAAAATATGCTACTAGAACGTGCACTGATTGCCTAATATAAAGGGCTTATACATACAGTAAATTCTTAAATTAAACATTAGTTGCCACCTAAGCTAGGATAGCATAATTTTGTGATTGTCCTATATTTGAACAGGACGAGTTCATTTATTTGAAATGATGGGGTGATAGATTTAATGAATAGTTACCGTACGCTACTGTATTTATGAAAGTAGCTTTTGCGATCCTGACGTTATCGACTTGCCGTGAGTGCAACAACTATAAGCGGCTAGGCGTTATCTATGCGAAATCAGTCTTCTGTACTACAATGATATACATAATATGGCGCCATACGAAGCATATCAGATTTGAGGATGTGTATGTAAATAATAAAATGCAGAATAATATGCTGTAAGCCTGTAATACCGCCTGCATACATTTTCCCAAAGATAAAAAAACGTATTTTATAGCTGAAAAGATCGATAGTTTGTTATAAAAGCAGCTAAAAATAGATTAATCTGAAAATAATTAAAAATTGAAATTCATAAATCATTTTGCTTTCCAAGTGTCCATGAATTAACGTTTGTTTATTACTGTATTTGAGATGACTACCTCGAGACGTTTTCTTTGTGGTAATAATAGTTTTAATATATTTTAGCTATTACATATTAAAATACAGAAAAATACTTAATACTATTAAATTTACAACTCAGCTTAATAATTGCAGTACCATACAACTACCGTACCGGTATTTGAATCTTGAAAGAATAACGTATTCAGATCGATTTTTATAAAACTTTGACCATTTATTGATTATTAAAGACAATACTACAGTATATACAGGATGTTATCAATGTTGCTGATTTCATTTATTAGTACAGTAATTATATAATATTATGTATATGTGCACAAGTACATGTAGTAATTTTGGTCAAGTTTCTTCACTGATGGCATATGAAGCCATCATTATAATGAATAAATTCTATCTAAAAAATAAATAAAATTGACTCAAAAAATTTCTATTTCGTTCCACAGTTGTTTTAGTTCGCTCATCATTTTTCCTTCAGTTTGGTTTGGAGAATATTTCGATAGCATTAATTATTACTTTATTGTAGCACCGAAAAACGTGGTTTCAACCATCGTTGTATGGTCGCTACTCCTTCTAACTTTGCATCTTTGTTTATAATTACTGGTTGACAGAAATTAAACTTCTACGAAACACCGATTACCGATACCTAAATAAACATTTATGAAATTAAAAAGCAACCCATGATGACTTAATTACTATTTCATCAGAAGCTTACTTAACGAATTGACTCATAACATGAATCAAATCTTGATAAAACAAAAGTTCCACCAACATTTCTTGAAATGTACCACAAAGAATCTTTAATTACTCCTTTAGAAATCTACAGCTTTCAGTTTCAACATATTTTCCGTCGTCACCTACGATCACATAAAATATTATCTGAAGTTATGAAAGTCTAAAACGTCTTACTACCAAATTACCCATAAATTGATAGTTTTTCTTCAAAATTTGGCGATGTTTATCCAGCCATGCATTTGCTACTTTTTGATTCTTATTTGGTCCAGCAATAAAGCTCACAAAATTAATCACAAGACCAAAAATCAAAACCAACAACCACTCCATGTAAAAACCATCCCATTGTGTTCGTAAATTAACAGGAACCTATCGACAACCCATTTTTCTAAGTTGTGACATTACATAGTACCAATCTTTAAGTCTAAATTTTACTTTAGTAATTTTAATTTCGATAGTTTCTTGTTTAGATTCTTCTTTATCAATAAATTGGTTAAACTCGATCTCAGGATAGTCGTCATGATCATCGTCGACCTAAATCATATAAATTGTCAGTAACATAAATATACTGTATGTGAACCAATAACAACATAGAAGCATCGAACTTCAAAAACCACATCACCGGTTTTGAACTAAATGATTTCTTCGTAGAACTTTCGCTTAGGTCATAATCTCCTTCAGACATTGCATGTGTATCTAGAGATGGTTGTTCATCTTCTTCATAAAACTCCCCAAAGTCTACAAATTCGCTGCTCTCGAAATATGTGTTATGCGGATTTTGGCTACGTTCTGAACAACTATTCCAGGCAAAGAGAGACAAACACATGAAAATTCCCCAGCACCATATTCTTGAAACTAATACAAGTTTCATTGTCAGATTTTACTATTACAATTACTCAGTACAATATCAACACTCAATATTATTTATGTAGATTTAAAGAAATATAAATTAAACTCGCGAAATCGCAGTTTTACCCTTCTGAATACGCGTCATAAACTTTGGCTATCAGTTTAGTGGTCCCTGAAGGTTGCAGTGCCCGTCAAAATGACTCGCACTGAGACCTATGGGAACTTTTTACAGGGTCAACCAAACAAGGTTAAGGTTAATGGTTTTTTTCGAGTTCAAGAGTAAATAGTACATTATAGTAACGTAAGCAAAATAATTATATGCTATTCTTAACATAAATACGTAAAATGGATCATTTTATACCAAAAAAATATTTTTAAATACAGGAGGTTGAAACATTCCTAATTACCGTATATTATAGCTTAGTCAGACGTCAGAGATACAGTACTAACCCTGTATTTTGAAAGGGCCCAAGCAGCCCGATGCTGATAGAGCATGCGCCGTGGTGTTTGTGCTGTCACGTGTACCGCTGTTCATCAAACCTCGGCCCAGCTGCCACAAATAGAAATGAAACGCTAGAAGTTGTAATAGAAAAGAAAACATTGCATCGAATCGAAAGCGGTTGACACTGTCCAGTAACTAATCATGGATGTTTCTAATCCCAGGCAAGAAATTTTACAGCTATTAGTGCAAGCTTCCAGTCAGAATTTGTCAATTCTTAAGTATGCCGAAGAAAAATTAAAAACCTACGAATGCGTATCTGGATTTTATTCCACCATGATGGTAAACCATTACGAACAGCATACACACTTTTGTTTCATTAACTACTATAAATTTGTTTTATTTTAAAAGGATGTGGTTATGGACCAGAGCTTAGATTTGAATGCAAGGTGGCAAGCGGTTATATATTTTAAAAATGGGATTGATAGATATTGGAGACGAAGAGCTCCTGGGTATGAAACGCGATTCACGAAGATTGTTTATAAATTATTTACTATTTTTTAAATTGATACTTAGTGCAATTGGAGATGAGGAAAAAGAACTACTTAGAAGAAAGTTAATGTACTGTTTTAAAGAACCAGTCAACCAGGTTCCTCTTTATTTAAAAATTGGTCTAAATGCACCGTTTCATTCTTGATTTTTTGATTGCAGATCGCAACACAGTTAGCTGTCTTAATTGCTAAAGTAGCACGATTAGATTATCCTCATCAGTGGCCAACGTTGATGGCATCATTGTTAGATGCGGTTAAACAGAGAGATACTTTGGATGAGCACCGAGGACTGTTGGTTTTAAACCACGTTGTGAAATCATTGTCTTCAAAGAGATTAGCTGGAGATAGAAGGCTGTTTCAAGATGTAAACAACGTTATTCCACTGTTATTGAGTGACCTGCTGATTTCTATTTGTGTATATTTATAAC
The DNA here is from genome assembly GCA_013389785.1 of Helicorthomorpha holstii. Classification (NCBI taxonomy): domain Eukaryota; kingdom Metazoa; phylum Arthropoda; class Diplopoda; order Polydesmida; family Paradoxosomatidae; genus Helicorthomorpha; species Helicorthomorpha holstii. The sequence continues at coordinate 3,496,317 of JAAFCF010005748.1, forward strand.
AGGTTACGGGAAACTTGTTTAATATGGTTTTACTCATCTGGAACAGTCATACTGAACGTTTTGTGACAGAGGCTACACAGCGTAACAACAATTGTGTGAATACTCTTCAGAAAGCTTTACTTTCGCTAAAGATAATTCGTAAACTAATTGTTCACGGATTTAAAGAGCCCCATCAATCCATGGATGTTATGGAATGCTTATCGTTGGTTTTTGAAAGATTAAAACTATTTATTGAACTGAGTAAGAATCTTGTTACGAAAAACATCGTAAAAATTTAATAATTGTTTTTTATTTTATATACAGGGGTTCAGTTTGATAAAAACACGCCGCTAAATGCACTTTTAGAAAGATATATTGTCTTTATGACAAAATTAGTAAGTTAAAGAACAAGTTGTTTTAGTGCAATAATTATTATTTGTTTTTATTATTATAGCTTATTGATGTTTTGGATCATCACCCCTTTTCTTACATTCAATTTATTCAACCTTCTCTAGAATTTACTATATTTTACGTAATGAAATGTGAAACGGAAGGTGATGTTTTTATTGTTAGTTTTTTTGTTTTATTTTTTTTTAACTGTTTGTGTACAAAAATAGGTGTCATATTTGAGAAATTATTAATTAACTGCCTCAACCTTTTGAAAGGGTTGATATTGTGTGTCGAATATAGACAAGGCAAAGCACCAGAAGGTAAACTACCATTGCAAAATATTGCTTTGTTCAGCGAAGATTAATATTTCAATTTACTCTAGAAACTCAACATCCACTTTCACTTCAGGCATTCCAAATTAAACAAAAGTTTTTTACCGAATCGGTTCTTTCGGAAATTTGTTATCATCTTGTATGTAGGTATTTTCTGTTTACTAGAGAAGATTTACAGACTTGGGAAGATGATCCGGAATGTTTAGGTAATTTTGTCAAATAAAATACATCATTAAGTTTGTTGTTATGAAATAATTTACGGTGGAATTTTTTTCTAATGTTGTAGCTTTGGAAGAAAAAGGAGAATCTTGGAAGTACAATTTAAGGGTGAGTCAGTGTATATTACTTTTTTCTGCTGTTTAATTTAAAATTATTTACTTAAAGGTTTGTACGGAGGTTCTATTTGTGTCGGTGTTTCATGAATACAGACAAGTTTTAATACCGGTGCTCATTGAATTGCTAAAAAATAATGAGCAATCTGGTCATATAAACAATTTTTCTGACATTTTAAAAAGAGAGGCTGGTAAGAACCGATCATAATCTTTATTTTACTTTGCTTTGCCTTGCCAAGTTTTAAAATTTTAATTCCATTAATTATATAATAGTGTACAATGCTGTTGGATTATCTGCATTTGATTTATTTGATGAAGTTGATTTTGACCAGTGGTTAGTTAACTCTTTAATTAAAGAGTTACATAGACGTGAACCTGAGTAAGCATTGGCAATCAAACTTTTGTTAAGTTTAAATTATTAAATTTTACTTTGTGTTGTTTGGTATAGATATAAAGTAGTTAGAAGACGTGTTATATGGATGATTGGTCAATGGGTAGCTGTGAAATTATCTACAGAATTAAGACCACTTTTATATGAAAATATTTTACCGCTGTTGACAGTTGAAGAGGATATGGTAGTCCGAATAACAGCAGCTGAAACACTTAAAGCAGATATCCTTTTAATAACACTAAATGGACTTTTAAATGTTATAAAATAATTGACTAATCACTATTAACCTTAACATATTGTACCTGTAGACGATTTCGAGTTCAACAGCGAACAATTTCTTCCGGTAATATTTTTTTCCTTTATGGTGCATTTGCTATCAGTTTTGAAAAACTTGAAAGTGGAATTTTTTTTTGTAGTATTTAGAGCCAAGTTTTGGTTTACTGTTTCAATTGTTGAAAGACGTTTCTGGAAGCGATGCAAAGGTATGGGTTTGACTATTTTTATAGTCGATATACTGTATGTAGAAAAACTAACTTCTAAATTCTAGATGCATATCCTGCATGTATTATCGTTTATAATCGAGCGTGTCGGTTGTGCCATCAGACCTTATGCTTCCGCTTTAGTCAACTATCTGCCATTATTATGGAACGAGTCAGCTGATCATAACATGCTACGATGTGCCATTTTATCGACTTTGCAACATTTAGTCGAGGTACTTAATAAAGATATGCCAAATCTGTTATTCATATTATTATGATACATTGATGATTCTTTCTTGTAGGGATTTGGTGCTCTAAGTGAAGATTTGCATCAATTTCTTGTGCCTGTAATCAACTTTAGCACAGATGTAAAGCAAGAACCACATGTATACTTACTAGAGGATGGATTAGAACTGTGGAATGTTACATTAGAAAATGCTCAGTCTATTGGTGACAACATGTTTGCCCTTTTCAACAATATTTTACCCTTACTAGGTAACAAAATTGAATTCGTTTTTACGTTAGTGAACATTTTGATTATAAATTTAATTATTTTGTGCATAGAGTATTGCTCAGAAAGTTTGCGCAGTTGCTTTAGTATCATACAGGCTTACATGCTTTTGGTTCCAGTGCAGTTTAAAACAGTAACTCGATTTAAATTAACTACTTTAATTATCAATCGTATTATCTATTTATTTATAGTCTTATTTGCCACTTATCTTTGAAGCTTGTAAATCGTTAGTTCACGAATTAAATCATGAAGGAATATTATTAATTTTGAGAGTAAGTTTTTGTGTTACATGTGTTTATTTGCCTATCACTAATTATTATATTTTAATAGTTGTTGGAAACAGTTCTTAAAGTTTATGGCAGCGAAGGGCCTGCACTTTGTCTTCCTATCCTCCCTTATGTAATTCGCACAGTTATTCAAGAACCGGTAATGCAGCCCATTTCATGTTTACTTTGGTTTATAATTTCATTAACTGTATAATATTATAGCAAGAATATTCGGTGTTAATGTCTATGCAACTATCAGTCGTGTCAAAAACAATTTTAAATGATTCTGGCTGCTTTACAATGACTCTAAGGCAGTTATCTCAGGAAATGAACAAACCGGTATATTTTAATGTTAATGCTATTGAATTCGAATTAAATTTGATGTGTTACAGCCCGAGGAGCTCTTTCGTGGTTTGTTGGATGTATGGTTTGAAAAGTTGCCACTTGTAACTCATATGGAGAGGAGAAAATCTCTGGCTCTAGCTTTGGCATCAATTTTGACAACGTATACTAGGTACATTATTACTTAATGCAGGGGTGGGCTACGTCAGGGCAGGGCTTTATTTGCAAAGTTTGAAATAATGCAGGGCATATTTTAGAGTGTGCTAAGCCCTGTGCAGAAACGGTTGGTGATATTCCTTCGCCTCTTATTGTTTTACTGTAAAGGACCCTTAAATCTGCTTTTGACTATATTTACATTTATTTTGAATTTATGTATTTATATGTAATTGTTTAGTATTTATAATCTAGAGTTTTTGACTATGTATGTATATTTCTACAATTTTTTTTGCAGCTTCATTGGTGATCATTTTTGCGGACTTCTGTTGGGCATTGTTGAAGTTTTAAATGATATCTTGAGAACTGATGACGATTCCAAAGCCGAGTAATGATGATATGATTTGAAATTTTTAAGACTTAAATATTTAAAAGTTATTTTTTAAAGCTCGTTGCTAATTACTGAGGCTGATCTTGTATATGAAGAAGATGAAAAGCAGCATAGCAAAAGAAAAAAGCAGGTAAAATACAGCTAAGTTGTGAAGCCGATATCGTGTAATAAATATTGATAATCGTTATTTTCAATTTTGCAGCTATCTCTCAGAGATCCTGTACATTCGGTAGATTTACTTCAGTACACAAATAGTCAATTAAATGCTGTAAAATTAAGTTTGGGTGCTGCCGCTTTTGAAGACTTGATGGGAACTGTTGATGTAGAGACGATGGCACAGTTTCAAGATATACTCAGACACGTAAGAGCGTGAGCAATTTGTAGACGAGGTATTTGAAAAAGTTACCAATTATTGCAAAATGCATGACTATAAAAAAGATGTGATGATTTTGCTACTGGTAAAAATTGCTTAGCAGAATATTATGAAATCTGGATATCATTCAATTTAAGGATAATGAATTATTGATAATAAATTCAACCTCATTATGACGATAATGATACTTTTCTTTTAAAACTAATTTTATTGTAAATTTATTTTGAAATTACGTCTATTGCGAGCTGTGCATTTTATAACGTTTACTTATTTTATCACGAAACCAATACATACTGTATGATCACATTTACAAGTACAGTATACTGCGTAGCTTGTATCATAATAATTACTGGTATTATGAAAATATATTGGATCGCATTAACACAATATTGAACAAGTTATCTTCAAAATATGAAATTACTTCTCAGTAATTAAATTACTAATAATTTTATTACCATTTATTAGAACATTGGGGAGACTTTTTAAATTGAAGCAGTAGGGTTTTGCGAGATCAAATTAAAATTGTTTTTCAGCTGTTTACTTCATCAGTTTAGTTTTTTTTTACCACCAAGCCACTCAAAGCCTTTTTTTGAATGCGTTCCTGGATTAACAGTTCATCCAAAGCCTTATTCTCTGTTGGTTACTGTTAGAACGGATTAAGCAAACCTGTTTTCTTATTGACAGTTGTTTTAGCATTAAATTAATTTATTAATTAATGATAGATTAATTTGTATCTAAATTGTAATTGATATATAAATAATGCGGAGCTTTATTAAAAGACTATTAAACATTATACTGATATATATTTCATACATTTAATCAAATGCTTTAGATTATTGGAATGAAACAAAATATGTTTTAACTTTAAACGTTGATAATTAACTTGATAAATGAAGTAACTTTATAAACACTACGACAATCGACCTTCAAAAGATTAAATTTGGTAATAAATATCGCAAGACAATCGTTACTCGTCGTTTACAGTTTAATTTAAAAATAACCATGGCGTTTTTGGAATTAGAATCCGTATTTTCAGCAATAATTCTAGGAATAATAATTAAATGGTCAATCGATTATGTTCATGAATTAATCAAATATCCAGCTGGACCATGGGGATTACCAATCGTCGGATATATTCCTTGGCTAGAGAAAAATACACCTAGAAGTTTTGTATCTATTGGGAAAACTTATGGCAGCATTTTTAGTGTTAGTCTTGGCAGTAAAACGGTCGTTGTACTGAATGATTGGTCAGCTATCAAAGCCACCTTAATTGACAATCCTAAAGTTTTTAGTGGAAGACCTTTTAATGAAACGTGTTTTGCTGCGACTCATAATTATGGTAACTTTTGTTACAAAGTGACAATGTTTCTTAAAATAATACTGTACCTTGTACTGATATTGATTGACAACTAGACCCTAGTTTCGGCGATGGCCGAGTGACTGCAATTCAAAGGAATATCGTTATTCAATGTATGAGGAATTGCGGAATGGGAAAATCGTCTATGGAAGGATTGGTAAAGGATTCAATTCAAGAAATGCTTAAGAAATTATCTACTTATGATGGAAAAGTGATTGAAACTCAATTTATATTTTTTTTGCCAATTCTAAAAATTTCATGGAAATTGGTTGCTAGTAAGAAAAATATAACGCATAATATTTAGTAATTGTTAACGGTTCACATAATTACCGATATTATTTTTAGATCAAGATTTTGATGACGATAATGTGGAGATGCTAAAATTCAACGATGACATTCGGTTACTATTTCAAAGTTTTGCTCCTAGTAACTTGTTTAATGTTTTTCCATGGATTCGACATATTCCACCTAATGGGTTAGGTTTCAAACAGTTTCTTGAAGCAAATGAAAGAATAATGTCCTATTTGAAAGTGATTATAAGCTCTCACAAAAATAATTGGATAGAAAGCTCTGAGATTGATTTTATTGATCACTACTTAACCAAAATAAATCTTAATTCAGACAATTCTTCTGATAGTTCAAAGTCTCCATATACAGGTATTGTAAATGTTTATTCGTTGTTATAAGTTATTTAATCCATGATAACTTAACAGTAATGTTTATAGATGAGCGACTATTGGGTGCAGTGTGGGATTTATTTTTGGCTGGAGTTGACACTGGAAATGCAACATTACTCTGGGGCCTTCTATTTCTATCTTGCAATCCAGATGTGCAAAAAGAAGCCCAGGAAGAATTAAATTTAGTAGTTGGAAGACAGCGTTTACCTAGCCTTGACGATTACCCTAAACTACCATTTATGGAAGCTGTGATCATGGAAATTCACCGATTAGCCAGTGTAGCTCCATTCGCTGTTCCCCATCTCTGTAAAGCTGAAACTAAAGTTGGCAATTTTACTATTCCTAAAGGCGCTACATGTATTCAAAATATTTATGCTGTTCATCATGATCCAACATTATGGGAGAAACCAGAAACATTTAACCCCAAACGATTTTTAAATGAAAATAATGAACTCAAGTGGCCTCCGTATTTTATGCCTTTTTCAGTTGGACCACGTAAATGTTTCGGGCAAGCGTTTGCTGAAATCAAACTAAAGTTATTTCTAAGTTGCCTACTCCACCAGTTTAGTTTTTCATGGCCTCCTAGTCACTCAAAACATACGTTTGAAGGTATTTCTGGAAACATTGTTCATCCAAAGCCATATTCTCTGTTGGTTACAGCAATAAAAGATTAAGACAAAAATATAATACTAAACTTGACTTCTTGTTTTAATAATCTCAATGCTATAAATATATAGTATCATTAGAATCATACCGTATATTCAGAAATAAAAGTGAATTTTGTTTTTTATATAATCTACAGTGTATTATATTTATTTAAAGAATGCATAGTAAATTTAATAAAATATTGTACAGTACTGGTAATTGGTTGCGCCTGTTGAGCAACGATTATTCACAATTTGCATAATAATGAACAATCTAAATTTCAAAGATCAAATTCCGATTATTAAGTCTATTTATAAACTACTACACATTTTAATCTTATTATTTGTTGTGGTCATTTGAATATACAGTAAGGAGCTTAAAACTTGTAGGTTTAATGGCCACTGTGGAACTAAAGTACGCAATTGCAACAGTAATTCTAACGTCCTGTGTTAATAATGTTTATAAATTGATGAAATATCCACCTGGACCATGGGGATTACCAATCGTTGGATATATTCCTTGGCTAGGAAATAATACTGCAAAAAGTTTTGTTAATATTGGAAACAAATATGGCAGCATTTTTAGTGTTACTATTGGTAATGAAACGGTCGTTGTGCTAAATGATTGGTCATCTATAAAAGCCACTTTAATTGACAACCCTAAAGATTTTAACGAAAGACCTTTTAATGTTGCCTGGTTTGCTGCCATTCGCAATCTCGGTAATTTTTTAACAACGCCATACAATGTTTTACGTGATAATTACTAATGTTATTTGATAATTATACTTAGATCTTAGTTTTGGTACTGGCCCAGAGAAAGAGGCGCAAAGGAATACAATGATTCAATGCATGAGAAATTGTGGAATGGGAGAACCGGCCATGGAACAGTTGATAAAAACCTCAATCAATGATGTATTGAACGAATTGTATCTTTACGATGAGGATGTTATTGAAACTGATTCTTCCTTCTTCATACCAATCATAAAAATGACATGGAAATTAGCAGCAAGTGAATACCTATTATTATTATTATTTAAAGTTTTAATGTTCTCATAATTTACAATTTTAGATATAGATGTTGATTATGAGAATAAATTTCTTAAGTTCAACGACGATATACGTTTGCTGTTTCGTGAACTTCGTCCTGAAAATTGGTTTAACGCGTTGCCATGGATCAGATATATTCCGCCAAATGGACTTGGATTTAAACAGTTTGTTGCAGCGAACGAAAGAATATTGTCCTTTTTGAGAAAGATTATAGATTCTCACAAAACTAATTGGATTGAAGGTTCTGAGAATGACTTCATTGACCACTATTTAACTAAGATGAAAACTAATAAAGAAAATGCGACTGAAAGTTCAAAGTCTCCATATACTGGTAAATGTTTGATCATTTTCATTTAATTATTTTAAATTAGTAATTAAATGTCTATTTTACGCACTGTAGATGAATTACTGCTAGGGTCTTTGTATGATGTGTTTCTGGCAGGAATTGGTACAACAATAACAACTTTACTTTGGGGACTTTTGTATTTGTCCTGCAATCAAAATATACAGAATAAAGTTCAGCAAGAATTAGATTTAGTAGTGGGAAAAGAACGACTGCCTTGTCTGGACGATTTCTTAAATCTTCCGTACATGGAAGCTGTGATCATGGAAATTTATCGATTGTCTTCCGTAGTTCCACTCTCCATTCCCCACAAAGCAGGTGCAGTAACTAAAGTTGGTAATATTACTATTCCCAAAGGTGCCACATGTATTCAAAACATTTATGCTGTTCATCATGATCCAACACTATGGGACCAACCAGAAATATTTAATCCCAAACGATTTTTGAATGATAATAATGAACCGAAATGGCCTCCTTACTTGATTCCTTTTTCAGTTGGACCTCGTAAATGTATAGGGCAATCGTTTGCCGAGATGCAAGTGAAACTGTTTTTCAGCTGTATACTGCATCAGTATAGATTTACTTTGCCACCAGACTGCCCAAAGCCTTCTTTTGAAGGTGTTTCTGGAATAACTTTACGCCCAAAGCCTTATTCTTTGTTAGTTTTTCTGAGAGAGGATTAAGCAAAAATTAAATCTAATTTAGAGTTGCTTTAAAAATGCTATAACATGCTATCGATAACACTACAACTAAAAAATAATTTATCTTTTCAAAACTTGTTTGATTTTTCTGTAAATTTGTATTAAATTTTGTTTGACTTGTTACTCGTATAATTTTTTTAATTATCGCCTATTGATCAAAATCAACAGAACATCGTCATCAAAGTCATCATCAAACGATCAAGTCAATTATTTAAATAAATCAAAAACATTGAAATACGCATTTTTTTTTCCTTTTATTTTAACAATATTTAAATGACATACAATAATTGAGGGTCATATGTCCAAAACATTTTTGCAGAAATTAATGTTTGACCAATTTTTTTTTTGAATTTGAATACCGGTATATGAACTTTAATACTGTTTTTGAACAAACATTTTTTAAATGTTATCATATGGAATAATTTTACTATGGCTATCAAAGCAACCTCGCCATATAAGAAATTTAATTATATCAAGTAATTTGAGAAGAAATCTAATAAAATATTAATATTAATTTTTAAACTAATTGCGCAGTACGTCATTCTTGTATGGTATAGTATTTTGTTTATTGAAGTTTCAAATCATTAATAGCTGTTAATCTAATTAGTAAACAAATCAATAAATCACAGTACTTCTAGTACAGCATGCTTGCCAAATAATGGTCACTCAAAACCAACGTTTGAAAGGGTTCCTGAGCTCACTGTTCATCCAAAGCCTTATTCTTTGTTAATTAAAGCTAGAAAAGACTAAAATAAAAATACAGTATGATCAAATTTAACCTAAGCATTAATATTACTGTTATGAATTTTTATTATCATTACAGTATTTTTTGTATGTCTATTTGAAATGCTAAATCAAAAAATTTAAAGCTGGGAAGTCATTTTGCGTTTAATGACCATTATTATTAGATTACTTGTGTTAATTGTCGTTTAAATTGTGAATGCCCAAACTGTATTAAATTTATTCCATATTTTCGCATATAAATCCCAAACCAAATAAACTACAATTATACTGTATATTTAGTGTCATTTGATATATAAATTAAATTAAATCTTTTCTGTTAACGAATTTTGATTTTTGCAAGTTATTGTAAATTATATTCAACTTGTACAGCTATTTACTATTTCAAAAACTAATGTTAAATAAACAAATCGATTTTCTAAAAATATATTGAAGGTCTTTGAGTGGTACTATTTTGTTATGTACTGGTATCGAAAATTGGGTAAAGTGGTTTGAATAGTAGTAGCAGCTTTTTTTATTATACACTCTGAAGGCTACGCTTATTAAATTACTAACTTAGTATTTATTTGCAACATTAATATTTTATAAGATCTGGCCAGCCTTTCAAAGAAAATTAATTTACACGAACAACTTCACATATAAGATAACTACTGTATAATAATACGCGTGGCTGCTGTATTAAACGTTAAGCATGGCGTTTCTGGAATTAGATTACGTATTTTACGCTATAATTCTGGGAATCACATTTAAGTGGGCATTTGATTATTTTCATACATTAATGAAATTTCCGCCTGGACCATGGGGATTACCAATTGTTGGATATATTCCTTGGATGGAGAAAAATGCATCAAAAAGTTTTAAAGTCATTGGGGAAAAATATGGCAGCATTTTTAGTGTTACTATTGGTAATGAAACGGTCGTTGTGCTAAATGATTGGTCATCTATAAAAGCCACTTTAATTGACAACCCTAAAGATTTTAACGAAAGACCTTTTAACGTTGCCTGGTTTGCTGCTATTCGCAATTTCGGTAATTTTTTAACAACGCCATATAATGTTTTACGTAAATATTACTAATGTTATTTGATAATTATACTTAGACCTTAGTTTTGGTACTGGCCCAGAGAAAGAAGCGCAAAGGAATACAATGATTCAATGCATAAGAAAATGTGGAATGGGAAAATCGACCATGGAAGAGTTGATAAAAAATTCAATCGATGATTTATTGAAAGAACTGTATATTTTTGACCAGGATATTATTGAAACGGATTCTTTATTCTTCATACCAATCATAAAAATTACATGGAAATTAGCAGCAAGTGAATACCCATTATTATTATTTAAAGTTTAAATGTTTTCATAATTTACAATTTCAGATGTAGATGTTAATAATGAAAATGAATTTCTCAAGTTTAACGACGATATGCATTTGCTGTTTCGTGAACTTCGTCCTGATAATTGGTTTAACGTGTTTCCATGGATCAGATATATTCCGCCAAATGGATTTGGATTTAAACAGTTTGTTGCAGCAAACGAAAGAATATTGTCCTTTTTGAGAAAGATTATAGATTCTCACAAAACTAATTGGATTGAAGGTTCTGAGATTGACTTCATTGATTTCTATTTAACTAAGATGAAAGCTAATCAAAATAATGCGACTGAAAGTTCAAAGTCTCCATATACTAGTAAATAATTGATCAATTTTGTTTAATTGTTGTACTGTAGTAATTACTGTACATGTCTATTTTACGCGCTGTAGATGAATTTCTGCTGGGGTCTTTGTATGATGTGTTTCTGGCAGGAATCGATACAACAATAACAACTTTACTTTGGGGACTTTTGTATTTGTCCTGCAATCAAGATATCCAGAACAAAGTTCAGCAAGAATTAGACTTAGTAGTGGGAAGAGAACGACTGCCTTGTCTGGACGATTTCTCAAAACTTCCGTACATCGAAGCTGTGATCATGGAAATTTATCGATTGTCTTCCGTAGTTCCACTCTCCATTCCCCACAAAGCAGGTGCAGAGACTAAAGTTGGCAATATTACTATTCCCAAAGGTGCCACATGTATTCAAAATATTTATGCTGTTCATCATGATCCAACACTATGGGACCAACCAGAAATATTTAACCCCAAAAGATTTTTGAATGAAAATAATGAACCAAAATGGCCTCCTTACTTGATTCCTTTTTCAGTTGGACCTCGTAAATGTATAGGGCAATCGTTTGCCGAGATGCAAGTGAAACTGTTTTTCAGCTGTTTACTGCATCGGTATAGTTTTTCTTTACCACCAGACTACCCAAAGCCTTCTTTTGAAGGGGCTCCTGGAATAACTTTACGCCCAAAGCCTTATTCTTTGTTAATTTTTGCGAGAGAGAATTAAGCAAAAATTAAATCTAATTGAGAGTTGCTTTAAAAATACCATAACATGCTATCGTTAACAAGACAGATTAAAAAGTACCGTAATTAATAATATTTTCAAAACTTGCATGTATGTTTTCTGTAAATCTATAGTAAATTTTGTTTGGCCTGTTACTCGCGTACATTATATATTTTTATTATTATCGTCCATTGAGCAAACACAATACAACATCATTCAAGTCATCATCAAACGATCAAGTAAACTATTTATAATAAAAAAACAAAAATATTACAATACGCTTTTTTCTCTCGTTAAAATGAATAAAATACAGTGTTTAAATATTGTTTTGAAGTTCATCTGTCTCGTATGGCCACATTTTTGTAACAATGTACAGTATGTTTGATTAAACAACTTTTTTTTTTAATTTGAATACCGGTATATGAACTTGAATACTGTTTTTAACAAACATTTTTTAAATGTTATTATATTGAATAGTTTTACTATGGCTATGAAACAACCTTGTAATATAAGAAATTTCATTACATCAAGTAATTTAAGAAGAAATCTAATAAAACATTAACTTTTAAACTGTTTGCGTAGTACGTCATACTTGTATGGTATAGTATTTTGTTTATTGAAGTTTCAAATCATCAATATATGTTAATTATCTCATTAGTAAATAAATTACAGTACTTCTAGTAATGCATGCTTGGCAAATAATGTCTATACTGTATAATGAAATATTGCCAAACTAATTGAAAACTAATGCCAGCAATTACGCCCACACATAACTTATTGAATGATATTTAAATTTCTATACTTTCAATAACATTGACATGAGAGTTTGGGTTTATGGACAGCATTGTACTGTACTTCGAATGACATTGAAAAGGCTTTGCTTTTCATAGACTTATAATTGTTCTTCTTTGTGGCATTGGCATTAAAAAAGCAGTTGACCTTCAAAAGGATATACAGTACTTTAGCTTTAACTTTATTACAATAATATTATTATTATTGGTTATACTGTACTTCAGATAAAGGTAATACATACTGTATGTGTTGCTGTTTCATTTTAAGATGAACATGGCGTTTCTAGAATTAGAATACATATTTTCAGCAATATTTCTTGGAATAATTATTAAGTGGTCAATTGATTATGTTTACAAATTAATCAAATATCCATCTGGACCGTGGGGATTACCAATAGTTGGATATATTCCTTGGCTGGAGAAAAATACTGCAAAAAGTTTGATTAAAATTGGAAAACAATATGGTAGTATTTTTAGCATTACTCTTGGCAGTGAAACGGTTATTGTGCTAAACGATTGGCCATCCATCAAAGCCACTTTAATTGACAATCCTAAAGCTTTTAATGGAAGACCTTTTAATGTAACAGCATTTGCCGCGACTCATAATTATGGTAAATTTTGGTTACAAAATGACAATGTTTTCTTAAATAATAGTAATGTTAATTGGAAATTAGATCCAGGGTTTGATGTTAGTCCAGTAAGTAACGTGCAATTGAACGTAGTTGTTCAATGTATGAGAAGTTGCGGAATGGGAAAATCCGCCATGGAAGGATTGGTAAAAGACTCGATTCAAGACCTGGTTAATAAATTATCTACGTATGATGGAAAAATAATAGAAACTGAGTCGTTATTTTTTTTGCCAATTCTAAGAATCACATGGAAATTGGTTGCTAGTAATAATTTTATGCATACCAATTTAAAATTGTTAACTGTTATCATAATTATCATTTTTAGATCAAGATTTGAATTACGACAATAAGGAAATTCTTAAATTTAACAGTGATATTCGATTGTTATATAAATATCTTGGTCCTGATCATTTGTTTAATGTTCTTCCGTGGGTAAGACATATTCCACCAAGTGGGTTTGGTTTCAAGCAATATCTTGAAGCAAATGGAAGAGTAATGTCCTATTTGAGAATGCTTATTAACTCTCATAAGAGGAATTGGATGGAAGGTTCTGAGAATGATTTCATTGATCACTATTTAGCCAAAATAAAACTTAGTAACGACCATACTAATGACAGTTCGAAGTCACCATATACAGGTATCAATTGAATTTAATAAGTTATACGCAAAATCCACCAATCATAATTCACTAAACAATACATAATCGATCGCTTAATTGAATTACTGTTTGGTTTAGTTATTAATATTATGTTCAAATGTTATGAATCTTTGGTGGACCGAACCTAAAACATTACCAAAGTCACTAATTTTTTTTATTTAAATAGATGAACGACTGTTGGGTGCAATCTGGGACTTGTTTCTGGCTGGTGTTGACACAGGAAATGCAACACTGCTTTGGGGACTTTTATATTTATCTTGTAATCCAGATGTACAAAACAAGATTCAGGAAGAGTTAAATTTAGTAGTTGGAAGACAGCGTTTACCTAGTCTTGACGATTACTCCAAACTACCATATTTGGAAGCTGTGCTAATGGAAATCCATCGATTGGCCAACGTAGTTCCTTTAGCAGTTCCTCATCTCTGTAACACTGAAACTAAAGTGGGCAATATTACCATTCCTAAAGGCGCTTCATGTTTTCAAAATATTTATGCTGTTCATCATGATCCAACATTATGGGAAGAACCAGAAACATTTAACCCCGAACGGTTTTTAAATGAGAACAATGAACCCAAGTGGCCTCCTTTTTTGATGCCTTTTTCAGTTGGACCACGTAAATGTATCGGACAGCCATATGCTGAAATTATAGCAAAACTGTTTTTTAGTTGTTTACTCCATCAATTCAGTTTCTCTTTATCTCCTGGTCACTCAAAACGAACGTTTGAAAGGGTTCCTGGGCTCACTGTTCACCCAAAGCCTTATTCTTTGTTGGTTACAGCTAGAAAAGATTAAAATAAAAATATGATCAAATTTAACCTAAGCATTAATATTGCTGTTATTAATTTTTAAAGCGAATTTGGATAAAAAAAGTTAAATAGTCTTTAAAGGTTATTGATTAGTACTATTTTATTAAGTATCGAAAATTGGGTAAAGTGCTCTGAATAGTAATAGTAGCTTTTTTATTATGCACCACTCTGAAGGCCACGCGTATTAAATTACTAACTTAGGCAAATATTGATAAGGCTGACCTTTAAAAGCAAATTAATTTACATAAAAGACTTTGCTTATTAAGATAACTATAATCATACGCGTTGCTGCTGAATGAAACGCTAAGTATGACGTTTCTGGAATTAGAATACGTATTTTACGCGATAATTGTAGGAATAACTTTTAAATGGGCATTTGATTATTTTTATGAATTAATGAAATTTCCACCTGGACCATGGGGATTACCAATCGTTGGATATATTCCTTGGATGGAGAAAAATGCATCCAAAAGTTTTATAGCCATTGGGAAAAAATATGGCAGCATTTTTAGTGTTACTCTTGGCAGTGAAACGGCAGTTGTGTTAAACGATTGGTCATCTATCAAAGCCACCATAATGGACAATCCTAAAGTTTTTAATGGGAGACCTTTTAATGTAACAAGCTTCGCTGCAACTCAAAATAATGGTAAATTATGTTAAAAAATGACAATAATTTCCTTAAATAACATTCGTGTGGATTGAAAATTAGACCCTGGTTTTGGCAATGGTCCAGTGACTGAAGCTCAAAGGAGCATAGTTATTCAATGTATGAAGAATTGCGGAATGGGAAAATCGGCCATGGAAGGATTGGTAAAATACTCTCTTCAAGATCTGCTTAAAAAACTATCTACGTATGACGGAAAACTGATTAAAACAAAGTCGTTATTCTTTATACCAATTCTAAAAACCACATGGAAGTTGGTTGCTAGTAATAATTTTTTGATTGTCAGTTTTAATCGTTAATGGTTCTCATAATTATCGTCGTTTTTAGATCAAGATTTGGATTTAGATAGTAAGGAGTTTCTGAAATTCAACGATGACATACGGTTATTATACAAAATATTTGGTCCAAATAATTTGTTTAATGTTCTTCCGTGGGTAAGACATATTCCACCAAATGGGTTTGGTTTCAAACAGTTTCTTGAAGCTAATGGAAGAGTTTTATCCTATCTAAGAAAGATTATAAAATCTCATAAAGAGAATTGGGTGGAAGGTTCTGAGATTGATTTTATTGATCACTATTTATCTAAAATAGAAAATAATAAAGATAATACATCTGATAGTTCAAAGTCACCATACACAGGTAAATGTCTTAATCTATTAATTTAAAGCAAAACCGATTACAAATCATTGGTAATTATTAATAGATGAGCGGCTGATGGGTGCAGTGTTTGATATGTTTCTGGCTGGAGTTGATACCTCGAATGCCACTTTACTTTGGGGTCTTTTATTTTTGGCTTGCCATCCAGGTGTACAAAAAGAAGCTCAGGAAGAATTGAATTTAGTAGTCGGAAGAGAACGATTTCCCAGCCTTAGCGACTTTTCAAAACTTCCATACATGGAAGCTGTGATTATGGAAATTCACCGATTGGCCAATGTTGTTCCGCTGGCTGTTCCCCATCTCTGTAAAGCTGAAACAAAAGTTGGCAATGTTGTTATTCCTAAAGGCGCCACATGTTTACAAAATATTTATGCTGTTCATCATGATCCAACATTATGGGAAGAACCAGAAAAATTTAATCCCAAAAGATTTTTAAATGAGAAAAATAAATGTGAGTGGCCTCCTTACTTTATGCCCTTTTCAGTTGGACCACGTAAATGTTTCGGACAGTCATTGGCTGAGATTACACTAAAACTGTTTTTAAGTTATTTACTACATCAATTCAGTTTTTCTGTACCTCCTGGTAACTCAAAACCAATATTTGAAGGTGTTCCTGGGCTCGTTGTTCACCCAAAGTCCTATTCTCTTTTGGTTACAGCTAGAAAAGATTAAATTAAAAATAAACAAATTTTACTTATGGTTAGTTATAATATTACAATTATCCTTTTATTGGTATTGTTAATATGGTAAATTTAAATTTTCATTTTATTTTTAATAGTACAGTAGTTGTATACGGACATTTTAAATTTATCTTAAGTTATCTGTATGCTAAATTGTTACAGATAACTTAAAAAAAAAAGTTGACCATGCAGTTATCACTGACTTTGTTTGTTTATGTAGAAGTCAAATGTTGCTTAAGCTACGAAAGTACTTATTGAAATAAAAATAGTGGTAGCACTGGGTATATATAAATTTTGCCAGTAGATAATATTATATGACTAAATATTAATATATTTCCTTATATAAATTTACTATCATAAACGTACTAACAAATGCGAAACACAACTGTTTAATACGGATGTTACTTCAAAAACTTGTAACTGTGTCTGCTGGAATACAGTATATATATACAATAATAAAAATTTAAAATTTGTAAACAAGATGGATCAGCGTTTTTTTATTTAAGAATACGGTAATTTTCAGAACATTTTAAGAACTTTATTTTGGCATTGGGAAAAAAAGTACGGTACCGGTACAGTACCAATAAACTAACGAGACAAAATCTTAGTCGTTGCAATGGAGATTTGTCCTGTTTTTTTTATTTGCCATGGAAAAAGTGTTTACCAATTTTGGAAACCATCCTGTATTACACTGCAGTAATACAGTAAAATAAAATTGATATTTCTTTCTAAAAAACATCTGTTGGAAGCTTACAATTCGTAATTATTATGGTTTATTTTATGATCTCTATTAAACATTTTTATCTTCGCCACTGGTGACATCTACCGACCAATCGCAATGTCAACTTCGTTTCAACAATATCAATAAAATCATTTTAATTATCTAGTTTATTAAATGTTTTGTCACATCAATCAAAATTCATATTTCTAATAATATACCTGTAAAAACCAAGTCTAACGAAACATCACGTTTCATACCATAACATTTATGTTTTCGTTATGGGTATGAATAGCATAGCTTAAATTGACGTGTTGTGTTCAATGATAAGCAACCGTGAATTTCCAATGGCAAAAGCTTACGTGTAAGTTGAATATACGAGATTGGCTGTGGAGGAATATGTCAGCAGATGCTAGATCCGATGCTGTAGATGATAAGCTTTCATTAAGTAATAATATTAATACCCACGTGTTGCCATTAACCCAGGTGAAAGTGCAAGACATTTCCACCGAAACAACTCATCAACATTTCGACTGGTACACCTTGTATACCTGCAAACTGTCTAAAATGAGCAGCACACCGAAACTCATCATTTGTGCTTTGGGAATATTTATATGCTATTTTTACTACGGAATTATTCAGGAGAAGATGTAAGCATAATTAAATCATAACTTAGTCCAGATTAGCTTTATCGTATTTATAGAATTTTATAAATGACGGTTATTGTTTGTCTTGCTAAATGCAAAGCTTATAATCGTATTACCGGTACAATATTTAAATTGTCAACGTCATCATTACATTGTTATAATTTCTTCAATAAACTTATAAACTATTGCTTTTTATATTGAATACTTTAATTATTAACTATTAAATCAATATTTAACAGAACCAGAGGAAAATATGGCGAGGAAAAGGAGCCGTTTACGCAAACAGTTGCATTGGTCTTCTGCCAGTGTGTAATAAATGCAATTTTTGCTAAATTGAGTAAGTTTATTGCCTATTTTAAAATTCATTTTATTTTTGAAAGTAATCAAATAGTTGGTTTAGTATTGTTGACTGTGATGCCACAAGGTCGGGATACGACCAAATCTATTTATTATGCCGCTAGCAGTTTTACGTACTTGACTGCTATGGTAACCAGTAATATGGCATTACTTCATGTCAGTTATCCTACACAGGTAACGATTTTTGTTTGTGCGAGTTATTTTGTTATCTACAATCATTTTTTAATAAAATCTTGTGTTTTAGGTTGTTGGTAAATCATGCAAGCCCATACCTGTGATGATTCTAGGAGTTTTAATCGGTCATAAAAGATACAGTTTACGAAAGTATTTATTTGTGTTGATGATCGTAGTAGGAGTTGCTTTATTTATTTACAAAGACGATGTAAAGAAAAGCGGTGCTAGTTCATCAGCATTTGTTGGCACTGGAGAACTGTTATTGGTAATGTAATTTAACTTACTGGTGAAGATTATTATAGTATTACCGGAAAATCTTCACGTTGAGGAATGGAATTCTCGGCGTCAAAGTTTTATGCTTTTTAATATCATAGAAAGTAACACTATCAGTTTCTAAAATATACATACAACTTTAAGTGTATATACTTGCATAAACTTTTAATGAAAATTGGTAAAAAGTTCAATAATGTGTCGTTTAAGAAATGAAATTACCTAAAAGACACAATATTTGAATAAGCAAACAGAACAGTTGTGATTTTGTGGTAATACCTAAGGTTTCGAGTTTTGCAATAATAATCTTACATTGTACATCAATTTAATTTTGTGAGGTTATTTTCTAATTTATTGATTATGTTTATAGCTTATTTCTCTAGCAATGGACGGTTTTACTGGCGCTGTTCAAGATAGAATGCGTGCTGAGCATCAAAGTAAATCCGGTCATATGATGCTCAGTATGAACTTATGGTCTGTTTTATTCTCTGGAATAGGTAAAAAAATGCTTTTTTTTTATTAATTTTATTATTATTTAATAAGTTGTTTTTTATAGTTCTTCTAGTAACTGGCGAAGGAGTGGACTTCGTTTACTTTTTAAACAAGTATCCATTTCTAATCTCAGAAATTTTAACATTTTCGCTGGCAAGCGCTTTAGGACAAGTAATATTTTGTTGTATATTATGGCGATTATTTTATTAATGATAATTATATTTTTTTTTTTAGTTTTTTATCTTTTTATCGGTTAGTGAATTTGGACCTCTTGTTTGCTCAATAATTACCACTACTCGAAAACTGTTTACTGTGTTGGCTTCGGTTATAATATTTGGAAACATTATGAGTACAAGGCAAATAGTTGGCACAACGATGGTATTTACAGGTACGGCAAAGTATCATTCAAATAAAAAAAATGCTTTTGTTTCATTTGCTTTTGTTTCATTTGCCTTTTTTTATACAGGTTTAACGTTAGACAGTTTCTATGGAAAGAGTGGTAAATAGTGCTCTGTAAAGGAATTGTTTATGTGGACGAATTACACTTGTTAAATGAATTTAGTTTTGTATATCCAACCATTTCCAAATTTTCCATTCCTACTCAACTCTCTATATATCGTGACGATACATAAAAAATTCCTTATGAATGTAACTCAAAATAAATTATCGTGCTTATTTTTATGTTTATTATTTTGTACTTAATTTCATTTTTAGTTGATTTATAGTGTCGATTGAGAATGTATTGAACGATAATTGACTGTAAATAAGGAATACTGTACGTGAATGCACAAAATATTAAAAAATAATCGTACAGTACATGGCATTTATTATTTGACCGAACACTAGAAATTTATATTACTTAGTCGGCCTAGTTATTTTTTCAGCAAAAAATTAATGATTTGTGAATAAATATTGTAATTATTTCCCATTGTATTGTTTTTGAACTTAGCACCCTTAAGCAAAAGAATTCATTTTTTTACTGTGATTAATAACACTTAAATATCACAAATGCAGAAACGAAAATATGCATCACGTATCCATAAAATTCTGACGCAATATATATATTGTACAATTGGCTAACTGCCTACTGAATAAAATATCATGCTTAGGATTTATAAAAAGTAACCTTTGTAATACCATAAAATAAGGGATTTGTCAACTTAGGAGAGGTGTTAATCATGCTTCGCCTATATATATCGGTATATATAAAGCTGTTAGACACATGCTAACTGCCGACTTTGCTTTTCACTTAGTTCATAATTCAGTGTTTCATTCAACCAACTTCAATGGGTTCTAGTGAAATGAATAACCAAAAGGTGCATAATATAATTATCATTGATTTATTGTTCAGTTATCATCAGTGAAATTTTCGAATGAAGGTTTCTTCCTTGAGAAGCGGTTTAACTTCCAATGGTCAACAAACTTCAGGATACACTCCATTTCAGTCCAGGGAAGTGTTATTAGCCACTGACGAGGATCCATGGATTATAAACGACAATGTTGAATCGGAAGAAAAGTGGTCAGGTAATTTAAAATAAAGTCCCTCGATTTAAATTAAATTTTAAAAAAATTAGAAACGTAATTTGATTAGATTTGACGTTGAAAGAAAAAGTGGTTCGTGTCTTAATAACTGCCATGAAAATTATTCTGCTTATTTGGCTACTTTATCTATTTATTTGCTCGTTGGATTTTCTCTCGTCATCGTTTCGTCTACTCGGCGGCAAAGCCACAGGTACACACGGCACAGCATATTTCTGTATATATTTATACATAAATTTAATTTATACTGTGCGTTATCTGCTCTCTGAAACTAATCCTGTTTACGCCAAGGATTAACTTTTAATTTTACCTTTCGAAAGAATTTAAATTAACCTTTTCCATGATTTCACGTGACAAGTTTTTTAGGAGACATCTTCAAAAACAGCGAACTGATGCACAACCCCCTGACAGGTTTAATGATTGGAATCTTGGCAACTGTTCTGGTTCAAAGTTCTTCAACGTCAACATCGATTGTAGTAACCATGGTTGCGGCTGAGAGTGAGTCAATTGAATAAATTAACCAACACTCAATTGCTTAATAATTGAAAGTCATTAACAACTTCTAATAAAAAAAATCTAAATATAATAAACATTTTAATAAAGCTCAGTAGTTCAGCATATAAACTTTAAGTCTGAATTTTTTAATACAAAATAATATACTATAAAATTATTTTATAATATATATAATGTAATTGTTTTTATTTTTTTTAATTTTTCATCATATTTTTTAAAGTTTTTACTTTCGCAATCTCTTTATTCGAAATTTATATATTGTTTTGAACATTTTCAATTAAATCTCAATAGTTGTATATCAGAATTTAAAAAGTTAATTTGAAAAATTTTTAATGATATTGCTTGAATTTTATTTTAATGTTTTTATTGTTGTTAAGTGGTCACATTTCACAATGTCTTTTCTTACATTTTACTATTTTACATCTGTAGTAATTGATGTGGTCACTGCTATACCAATAATAATGGGAGCTAATGTCGGAACATCAGTAACCAATACAATAGTTTCTTTGGCTCAATGTGGAGACCGAAACGAGTTTCGACGAGCGTTTGCAGCTGCAACTGTTCACGATATGTTCAATTGGTTGACTGTCATTGTTTTTCTGCCACTGGAAGTGTTTACTGGTAAAACGTTACCCGGCAACTAAATACTGTAATATTTTAATAACATGTTTAACTTTCTCTACAGGCTATCTTTACTATTTAACAACAGCAATAGTGGATGCAATGAACCTTGAAACCAAACAATCTGCTGACATGGAAATGCTAACAGTTCTCACTAAACCATTCACCAAAGTCTTCATTGAAGTTAGTTGCACTTTTTTGAAATTATTAATTTGAGGGCCAGTTAATAACAGTGTTTGAAAAACTAAAGCTGGATAAAACCGTAATGGAAGGACTAGCTCTTGGAAATGAGTCCTATCGTAACATGTCCATATTGAAGAAATGGTGCAAAATCAAAGTACCAATTGTTAATGTAACTAATGGGCTTTCTCAATATGGCAAAGCAAATACAACGATACAGTGGCACCCTTGTATGTAAATTGTAATAACTTTAACGATAATAGGAAATGCAAATCAACTTAACCAATTCAGCTCAACCACGTTTCATAAACCAAAATTTTACCTTAAATAATTTTGAACTATAATCATCATAAACAATTTCCTATTATCGCTTAAATCACTTAATCGATTATTGGTATATTTAATTTTTAGGCAAAGCATTTTTTAACCAACTCGAATACGACGATGTTATCATTGGTGGAATTTTACTTGCCATATCACTGGTTGTGCTGTGCAGTTGTTTAATATTTATGGTTAAAATATTGAACTCGATGCTACGTGGCCATGTAGCCGTAATTATCAAGCGTTCCATCAACACTGATTTTCCTGGACGATGGGCTTTTCTCACAGGATACGTCTACATACTTGTTGGCTGTGGAATGACAATCATCGTGCAAAGCAGCTCCATTTTCACGTCCACCTTAACACCTTTAGTTGGAGTTGGCATTATTTCATTAGACCGGATGTATCCACTCACACTGGGATCAAATATCGGTACAACCACCACGGGAATTTTAGCTTCGTTGGCAGCTACTGGACCTCAACTTCGTTATTCAGTTCAAGTGGCACTTTGTCATCTATTTTTTAACGTTTCTGGCATACTTTTATTTTATCCTTTTCCTTTCTTAAGATTTCCAATAACACTAGCAAAAATGCTTGGCAACACCACAGCTAAGTATAGATGGTTTGCAGTTTTATATTTAATCTTTACTTTTATCATTCTTCCTGGTGCCGTATTTGGTTTGTCAGCTGCTGGGTCTATCGCTTTATTAGCTGTAGGAGTGCCAATCTTATCGTTAGTGGTTATAGTAACTGCTCTCACTATTCTGCAACGAAAGCTCCCATCAAAATTGCCACCTGTTTTGCGTAATTGGAACTTTCTCCCTAAATGGATGAATTCATTGGAACCATACGACCGTGCTATAACTTCCTTCCAAAACTGTTTAACATCTATTAACTGTTGTAAATGGAAGAAAAGGCGAGATTATATTACTCCAAATCGACAGTTGCAAAGACAAGATTCAAATATAAGAAATTTGATGGATGAATCGACGTTTGTTAATGTTAAAATAGTAGAAAGAAATAATGTTGCCCTTGCCGTACTAAACAATGTGGAAGATTAACCCATATTTGGTAATCACGAGATGTTTTTTTTTAATTATATCGTGATTACCAAGGATTTAATATGGCTATTCATTCATGTATAATTGATGTATTTATTGTTTTAATCATATGTAACATAAACGAACGTTTACAAAAGGCGATTTAACGAAACATTCCACTTCAAAATTAATAATCTAAACGTTAACAATGATGTTCGCCGTAACCAAAAACCAAAAGAATCGCATACACAAGCATTTAATATGCGTATTCTTATGTAAACAACCAATCAGCGTCGCTTAATGACTTGTAAATGACATTTACATTCGAACATTAGCATTAATAATTATAGAAAAACTGCTAAATATGAGCAATTTATCACTCGAAAAAAATCCAATCTTCATTCACAACCAGATACAGTAGATAGCAGTTTTATCATCAATTAAATTGTAAGTAGTTAGAAATTTACAAAAATTCAATTATTATTATTTTAAGCAAATTTAAATGAATTAAAATATTTTATAAGAAAATAAAGTCCGGTGTTAAAACTTTACCGAAGTAATGTAATCTACTTTGAAAAAGTCAAATGTATAGACAAAACTGCTGTATTATAGGCACTTAGTCGTTAGACCGTTAAACATTATTGACTCACAGTATGGTAAATGGGCTTACAACGGGTTCGGCAAATATAAACAAACTTTTTTTTACATACGGTATTAAAAAATTTACAAAAAATGCATTTCTTATAGAAATGTTTTTCAACTAGCGTTAAATTTCTAAATTACTATACCAATGAACAAGTTACATAGACAGTACTAGTAGATACAGTATAGTATAATCCTTCAAAACCTAACGTAATTAGAAATCAACATGTCTTAAAGGACTATTTTATATGGTCATAAAAAACTTGTCGATTCTTAATGTTAAAATAACCGACGTGTCACATTTTATATTGATAATAAATATGGCACTCCGATAATATAATCGCCTAAAAGTCGTCACCGATTCTATTTGAAATTAAAAACAGTAGCCCGGTATTATACTACTTTACTATAGTTGATTTCCAATTATCCAATCTAATCACTAATTCACGAACAAAATTTATAGTCAAAATTTAGAAAGAATTCAACTTTGTTTCTGATCTAATGTTTCTCATAAGTATTTCATTATACAAATTTATAAATATTCAAAAGGACGTATTAATTCATACTGTATACAAGTCACCTGATAAAAAAAATAATCACTTATAATTATGCCGAAATGTAATTATTTTAGTCAAATGACGAGGCATTGAAGCGTAAAATCAACAACGGACTGCAAAGTGTAGACAATAACAAGATTTTTACAATAAATCCCAATATGGTACGTTATGATTTTGTTTCGTAAACATTTTACTGGCTAAGTAACGATTAATAATAAACAAAAAAGTAAATTCGTTAGTAGCGTTTGAGGTTAAAATGAGATTGAAATTATGACGTGGTATTACGGGTGTTTTATTTATGGGACATCGCAGAGAAGAAAAAAAAATCAAGAATTTGTAAGTAATATACACTTTTCTGTTAACAGCGTCAAACTTAAATAGTTGCAAAAGAGATTCTTTCGTTTTTAGTATTTAAAAATTCGGCTCTCATAACGAGCTAGACACCCAACGATCTGTTACTACTGATACAATAAATTACATTATAAACAAACTGACACTAGTCTGAGCATTTCAAAATAT
Organism: Helicorthomorpha holstii; assembly: GCA_013389785.1. Taxonomy (NCBI): domain Eukaryota; kingdom Metazoa; phylum Arthropoda; class Diplopoda; order Polydesmida; family Paradoxosomatidae; genus Helicorthomorpha; species Helicorthomorpha holstii. The sequence continues at coordinate 3,521,621 of JAAFCF010005748.1, forward strand.
ATTACTTCAAATTCAGTATGATTATGTCATTATTAGAGATTACTAAGATGATGACCCACAGACAACGCGTAAAATTCTCATTTTCATATCCGCGAATATCGGTATCAAAAGAGCTCGTAAATTACCAAACTGCTGAGATTACGATATAAACTTACATTTAAATGGGCCTTGTAAAGTTCGCTGGAAATAATCCCTTTAGTCCAGACGTTTCAATAACTCCCATCAGCCATCCTTCCTCCTAATTAATCGTAAATTTATTAATTTATGAGCCAGTAACTATGCGTTCAACAAAAAAGACAAGTTAAAAATTCTAAATTTACCTGATCTTCTGGGTCTTCATATTCAGTTACATTTATAATTTCACCAACATCAAAAGAAAGCTCATCGTCATCTTCTTTTTCGTATTTGTATGTCGCTCTCACCTGCAATTTAGCAAGTCCAAATTCAGTTGTTTTATATTATAAGAGAAATAAAAACAACAACAAAACATACCCTGTATAAGACGCCAGCAGGAAGATTCTCGGTCGTCGCTTCAACAGGAATATCGTAGAGTTCTTCTTGTTTCTTGCTTTCTGGTTTGACTGGCGCCACATGATTTTCACCCTAATATAACCCAATTTCACATTAAACTCCAATTTACTTACAATATTTAATATCAAATTAATTGTTCAAACTACCGTGACTTCTTCCTCTGTTGTTGAAACCGTTGTAGTAGTCGATACACAATTAGCCACTGGAGATACTGGTGCAGAGTCGGTAGCTCCAGGAATGTTTGATTCTATAAAGATTTAATTGAAATTATTTTATACTAATTTTATTTTAGTCACAATATACCATTTTCCAATCCGTTTTCCTTAGTTACAGCAGCTGCATCACCATTTGTCAACTTCTTCTTGTGATCATCTTTGTTAAATTCTATTTCTTCATACTGGCCACTATCCTGAGTTTCTTTCGTTGGCGAAACTGGAGATCTAGACACCCAATATTCACATTTTTATAAACTTATAAAGCTTTGGAAATTTATACTAAGTTTACCCTTTCGGTGAACTAGGTATAGATGAAGACCTAATAATGCTGGCTCTCTTGTAAGTACCTTTTTGATTTTCCTCGGCAAGTTTATCTAATATTTCACTCAATTCACTGTTAACCTAATCAACGACAAAAAAATTATTAACAAAAATATAAATCTAAATCTATTTTTGAATTTACTTTGGCCGTTTCAGCGTGAAAAACGGATTCTGCAATAAATAACGACTGAAAATTGGACACTAAGAATGGAATGCGGCTGTTAATAAAGTAAAAGAATCATTAAGCACAATACTTAAATCATTAATAATTATTAAAATCTCTAACCTGTCATACAGCGCAGGTAATTCATCGTGCAAATCTTTATTCAGGTGCTCATATAATCGCTTTGCTTCATCTAGTTGCTCTCTTGCCTAAACATTCATAATACGATTACAATCGCGCATTTATAGTTTTACAGTATTTGACCAACCTTAACTACTTTAGCATCGTCTTTTTTCTTAGTGCCGGTTTGTAACGCTTCAAAATTGTGCCGACAGCTGTCATAGTCTACTAATTTTCGGCCTCTCTTGTCAACCTTTCTCTAAAATAGTAAAATAACAGATATAATATCAAGCAAACATTATCAATAATAAATTTCGTAGTAATCAATTAAACTTACTCTAACTTCAGGAAACTGACTCTGATAAATATTCAATGGCCCCAAAATTTGATCGTTTAGTTTGTGACAAAAGTCTCCCCATAGTAGTTCTATAGTCTATAGTTAAAAAAAACTTTAAAAATCACTTCCTTGCGTCTGGCTTTTTTGCTTTGGCAAACCTGAGTGCGGCCTCCAATCAAGTCAAATCCAACCCAATCCGACTCGTATACTTCTCCCAAAGTATCAAATAAACTTTTACTAGCTGCTTGCAATGCTACGTCGAAAAAAAATAAAAGCAATCAACATCCACGCACTTCGTACAACAGTTATTTTAGGAAATGCTAATGTTGCTTCCCCTATTGCATCATTTTTAAAATAAAGTCAGGGAAATAAGAGAAGCAACAAAAAAATAATGATCAAAATAAATGAAATATTTCTCACTACCTTTCACGCATAGCACATAATTTTTCAGCTCCTTATGCAATCGATTAGCAGATGTCTAAAAATAAACAACAAAAATAAGACTGATGTAACGCGTGATTTTTGATGTACAAAAACAATTTCCAATAAATACAAAGTTTAAACTTCTAAATGGCTACCATACGATTTTCGTTGTAAAGTTTGTGGTAACATAATAACAATGAGTATGACTGCAAATAATGAACAATATATCAAGGTAATGATAATGATGCTTTACTTACTTCCTGTTTTTTGAAGTTATTCAAATGTTCTTCAAATAGCTCATCAATTGTTTTTTCAGACTTTCCCAAGCTCTGTAGTAACTAAAAATAAAGAAAACTTTTAAATAAGAGCAACCGATACAATTACAGGGTATTTGATAAACAGATAAAAATAAAATTCGTAATAAAGTGTCCTACTTAAATGTAAAAAGAATACTCGTAAAATTTAATTGTCTGTAAATACAGCACACTCAAATTTATAAACCTTGAAACCTAAATGAATTTTCATAGCTACTATAATCTGAGAATTGCATAGTTCGCCACAATACAATAATTATGCTACAGTATGTATTACAACTGTTCAATATAATAATTAACATAATCTTTAAAACTCGCGCCCTCTTAACAACCCACATGTTCAAAACCTCAGCAAAATTTGAATAGGAATAGTGATTTATGAATACTTAAGCTATTATTAAATAAGAAATAATAAATAGATACAGTAATAAACACTCCTTTATATATTGCTATCCATATAACATAGCAAATGACGTAACGTACTTAAGCTAAAGAAATACTGTACAGCGCCCATGATAATTCCATTACTTTCATCCATTTTATTGCACTCTTCGACAAATTTAATAAAATTGCAAAAACAAGTATTTCATGGCATAAATTCAATCAATAAAAATGAAATGTACCTTAGCTATTTAACCTCTAAAAAAATAATAACAGTTGTAATCAATTACATTAATTAAACACTCCACAACTTCCATTTTAAGGCAAAAATAAAATTCTATTAAGTTTTTAAAGCAGTATTGAATCACCATGAATTAAATATTTTATCGTTATTTATTCATTAGTAACTCACTCAGGTGTTTTAGAAATGAATTCCGTCAATAAAAGTCACATTTTGTGGCTGAAAAGCTAACTATATCAATTCAAAGAGTTATTGACACAACGTCACATATCTTTCAATTTCACAACTTCCAATATCGTATATTAAATGAACTGTAGTTTCATCAACTATTGCTATAAACGTCAATCTGCTATATTAGTCAAACCATCAGACGACGCTGATAGCACTTTCGCAAAATGTGTTGCAAATACATGCGATATTCATTAATTACAATATCATAATTGTTAGACATAAAATTACATTTGATTCTCTATTTAATGCCACGCTATTAACGTACCACTGAGAAAAATATTATTACTAGCAGTAAACAACTAAATGTGACAAGTACGAGCATCATTTAAAAAACCAGGATTTCTCAAGACTCAATCGAATTCATCTTAGGCAGAACGCCAAGGTGACAATAACAATTGCCGGATTTATAAGTGGAATTCTTAGCTCATATCGAAATGTGATTGAGGCCATTACGTATCAGAACTTGTTTCACTTCTATCACTAGCAAGTTTAAGTAATGCAACATATGCGAATTCCTAACCACAACAAAATGTAGTTTAAAATGGCTTAAGAAAGCTAAGTTATCCTTGAGATACTTTTTGCACGCATCGTCGCACAGCGAGCTGTTTTTACATTTAAAAACATTGAAGAAAAAAGTATTCATTAAAAAAAAACAGTCGTTTGTAGACAAGGCAAGTCTAAAAACGTATACTATCAATTGATGATGACTAATAGAAGTTTTTTTTTTTATATCTATAGAATAATGAACATCAATTTAATTATTGTTGTACTTCACTAAACAAATAGAAAATTTAAATCTGCGTAGTAGCATTACGTAATAACTTATACAGAATCGAATGGTGTCATCTTTCACCAATTAATTATTTCTTTAAAGAATCGATCAACGATTACGTTAATAATAATAATGAACTTAGTAATCAACACCGAATGAAAAACTACACAGCACTGAAAGTCTACTGTATATAATGGCCCTCTTAAGAAAAGGAATAATTAATAAAATCAAAGTACTTGCAAAATATCCTGCAAATTACAACCGCTATAAAATTACGATAAAAAAAGTAGGTTACGATGACCAATATTCCATGCTTCTATGACGACGCCTCGTCTTTCACAATTTATTATTTTCATTTACAATACATCAAATTAGCTTCCTTGCACGACATTTTCTTAGACATGACAACGCTTAAGAATTTATCATTTGAAGATAAAATAGATTAAGTATTAGTTTTAGCTTCTTAATTATACTTATATAATGGGTTTATAGAGCATGTAATTAAGTTTCATATTACTACAGTCCATTCATTTAATTATACTTATATAATGGGTTTATAGAGCATGTAATTAAGTTTCATATTACTACAGTCCATTCATTTAATTTTGCGTGAATATTTCAATGATCTCCGTCTAGCTTACCTAATGATAAATTCCACCGTATTCACAGTAATATGCTTATTAATTTGTAAATTACGGTTAAAAAGTTTGTTATTTTAAGAAAGTTTTCCTTAAACACCAGAAGTAAATATAGCAGCCTGTAGCTTAACCAGCAAAACAAAATCTGCCAAACATGCAGGTGACTAATCTGTGTTTATGATAGCAGCTTTAGAATACCACTTGTTTGAGTTTATAATCAGTAGTATGGCATTTGCTTTACATTAACATTTAACACTGAACATGACTTTAAACTGTGAATACACAGGACATTACCCTCGTAATTGATCAAGTACAGATGTCGGCCTTAATGTCGAGTCTTTTCAAAAATAATAAAAACAAGACTCATTCTTTCAATGAAGGAAATCTACATCCTGCAACAAATGTCGATCGATAAGAAACGAACGACCTTAAGAAAACTCGACATTTCAACGTAGTGGCCTTTCTGGTGCGAAATAAGAAAGTGTTACAGAGGACGAAAGCATATCTCTAAATTCAAACAAACACGCCTGTGTGGTGGTACACGTACACTATGGAAGTTTTATATATAAACAGCCAAAAAGTATAAATAGATCTTCAAACATAAACGAACGCTATTCACTTTAGCATTAAAATAGCGTAAAATTTATGGCATTACACAGAACATAGCTCAAAATTTACAATCATGGTCATCTCCTTCCACTCCCTTAAAACACCTAGTTGTGTTTAATATCCTCATCAATCCCTAGTTAATTAAACGGAATAATCAAGGTTTCAACCCACCTCATAATCCCCACATCAACCCAGTTAAAATCTGTAAAACGAAACTCAATTCAATGTAGAAGACCAACGCAAAGAAACAAGATTCAAATTCCAAACAACTTTTAAAAAAAATCTCAACAATATAAAGTTTCTAGCTAAATGAATTCAGAATAAATTAAATAACGCCCTCATTTCCTAACGGTCAGCACGACCAAAATACTGTGTCAATGTAACAAAATTGACTGTCATAGTTCAGATACTTGGACAGGTCATTCCAAGGTACTAAATTGTCCTTTTTAACATAAAATTTAGGTTTAAAAGACACCAAATTTTATTTGCAAAGTACAGCACAAAATTTTGTTAAATAAATTAAATGGTCATGCAGAATAAAGTTTCTTATAACTTATGTAAATGAAAAAGAATATTTGGTCCATGTAATTATTTCATTTCTATATTAAGAAAGATGTTACACATATAAATCTGATTATTTTTAAACATTTACACGGATTAAAAAGTACAACCGCCTCATCTCCGTAATATATAAAAATAAAAGCAGGATAATGGGTCATAAGCACAAGCATAAGTTACCACCAACGCATACAATTCTATTGAAAACAAAAAAAATATATTTTCAAATACATGTAATGAACCTTTAACACAAGTCGTTAATAATATAATTGCTGGTAGAAAATTTCCTGCTGCTTGCAGGTATCAAGATCTCGTCTTTTAACATTAACGTAAGAACAAGGTAGTAGTAAGTTAGATTAATCTGCTTTTTTAATAGCCCAGCTTGTAGGCGGGACCTTCGTAGTGTTCATGACACAGTTTCTATATATTTCTCCCACACCAAAATGAAACCAAAATGTTTGAAAAGTACGGTTAACGACAGGCGTGAAACTTCATCAATGGGTGGAAAATGTTAAACAAACAACATCAACGTTTTTGTTGTAAACACAAAGATAAGGATGACATCTGATGCAGGACATCAGCTGTTTAGTATCACTGCTAACACCCAATTTAGCATTAAAATCAGGCAGCTTAAAATGCACCAACAGTAAAGAGGATAATTTACGCAATTACTTCATATCCTCCATAATTGTTACGCAAAATGTGACATTGTAATTAGTTTCATTAGTAACATTACGTTATACAATAAGTTATATATCGGCTGGAAGCCAAAAACAAAAACTTTTGTACTGTACAATAAAATAATTGACTAGATTCCATATTTTGCTGTCTAACAGCCCAAATTTAGTGGAAAAATACTAAATAAAAGTCACGTCTATATTGTAAAGCACCAAATCGATTTCAGGACTTAAGATAAGCTCCTTGTAAAGAAACTAATACAACCCCATGCACCAAATTTAGCCACTAAATTAATACCTAGTTTCAAAATAATTTCAAGCTGTTACTGTTTAGCCCGAAATGGGATTTTCAAATTTTCAATAAACGAAAATGACGAAACTACTACGTTTTAACTTTATGACATTGGACACACCGAGATTTCACATCATTAATTTAGAGATAAAGGTTCAGCCCCAAAAACTTGAATTTCTTTAAGAGATCTATCAAAATGTAAACACCGCCAACGCGCTAATTAAATCATGTAATTCGTTACCTGCGTGACAACAGGGCCAACCTATGCAGTAATTCACTTATGTATAAAACCATAAAATTATAAAATAAAAGACGCCTCAATTTTAAAATGTTGGCAGCAAATTCATGAATTGGTAAAGTCGGTTTATGCAAGGTCTTTTCGGAATACGTCATTGTCTGTCACTGTCGTTAATTTACAGAACTATTCCTAGTACAGAAGAACAGCTAGATACAGTTGGAAAAGTACCAAAAGAAAAGTATCGCCAGGGCCATCACTGTTCAGCCCAAAATGGAAACTTGAAATCGGAACGACCACGCACTCTTTTCCTTCTCGACTGAAATTTTCAGTTAACAATTACGTTATTTTATTAACAATTTCATACACTTAAATGTCAGATTTTCTGTAATTTGTTATCAGTTGAAGCTTCATTTCAATAGGGCATCGATCAGTAACTTAACTAACCGATTAAACCGATGATTATGAAATGACTAGTGACTACCGGGAAGATTTTGTTTACATTGCTATATCGATTTCGTTAAAGAAATCACGTTCAATAAAAATAAAATAACAGAAAAATACACTATACGTAATATAATATGTAGGTCCATGTGAATGAAATTTTGCTGTTGATAAAGACATTTCCTAGTTATATAATATATATTCATTATAAAATCAAGACTACAATCACAAGTATCTCCATTCAGATACAGTAATACAAATGAAACCTTGTTAAATACAATATGTGAATGAAAATTCAACAATAAATTTTAATACCGAAGGCATATTTAATTAACGACCAGTGAAAATAAACTTCATTGTTTGCAATTTTGTCGTTTTCATTTCCTTATGACTGACATTACAACTTCCATTAGCAATATTGTACTCTAACAACTAAACGTCCTATATCCTTATCATGAAATTAGTGAACTAACACCCATGTGTTAAATACATTGAAAAATGAAAGTTAACAAAATTGTATGGAAAAAAAAACGAAATAAATGCTTAGTAAATATTTTTCAGAAAGTTAAGTGTCCAGAAAAGCGTTTGATTGTAAATATTTTCCGATGAGTTGCTTATTTCTTCTTACAAACGTTAAAATCAGTCATGGTTAAGCGTAATGTTATTTTCTTGTTACACAGTAATTAAAATAGTTATTACCATAGAGCGACTTTTAAATCACAGTCAACACACGTTTAAACGATAAAGAAAGTTTCTTTTTTCTTTCTTCCTCTCTCTCCTTAATGCTATTAATGTTTACAAGCCCTCAAGGGTTAATTTTTGTCTATTGAAGTCGTCACCTAACATAACTTGAATTTTTAAAAGTTAGCATTCCAATGGAGAGAGATGTACACGCCAGCAGAATTGAAGAGTTGAGAGGTTCCTCGGACGGCACACTTCCGCAAACGATACAAAATTCCTTAACGACATCGTCATTTACCATTTTTAATGAATAATGATGTACAGTATTACAATTCCTCATCTACAGCTGATTAACATAAATTATAGTCACGTTAAAATAACAGAGTAATTGACTGCGCTGTGACATTAAAACTGCAGACTTTTACACAACAGGTTTTTAATACCATAACTGTTTAAATAATCACACTAGAGCAGCTGTCGATTTAGATTAATTTGGTCTCTAACAAAAAGATGAAGTTAACTCACGTAAACATAAACAAACTAGCATTTCGAAACCAGTAATTTAATGGTTATGCTTTGCATATTTTTTGTGCCTGACACCAGACCACCACTAATCTTAGTGCTGCTCAGTAGTGGTCAGTCGATTTTTATAATGCTTAAATATGATTTTAATAACCGCTGTTGATGGTTACCTTTTCTTTTGCTCGTCCGGCATGCTTCTGCATTACTTTGGTAAAACCTCCCTTAACATCCGCCATTTCGAGTTAATAATATTCCCAGTCTTCTTCACGGACACAAATCAACAACACACCAAACTAAATGTCTGTAGTAATCGAGATTGAAATGTTTAAATCGATTTTTAACTAATATCGATTAAACGATATCGAGCGTTTCTAATCGATTAGTATAGAATCGGTTACTAAGGTAATTTACATTTTGTTTGCAAATTAAGAACTAAATATTTTTTAATTTTTTTAATTGTTTAAAATTATTATTATAACATAATAACAAACAAAAAAAATATAAATTGCTATAATAATTAGGAATCAAAATAAAAATATTTGTTGCACACTAATGGGAGTATTTCAACTAGCTATATTAGTTAACTTCAAACTGTTAGTTTGTTTAAATAACATTAAATGGTGCGCATACGATCTACGCCTCCTCTAGCGACCGAAATATGCTTAGTATATTAATTGTTAGCCGTATGGAGCGCGCAGTAGCTAAATACATTTTATAGTTTATTATATTAATGGACTTGTAAAAACTTATCTATTAGTTGTTAGTACTATGATGCAAAATGCGAAACTGACGTGGGCACCATCTTGATGACTGAAGTGAAAAGTTTCAACTCATCGTTTACCGATCGGTAAATATCTGTCTTTTTAGTGTTTTTGTTGCTGTTATCACTGTTTAGATACTCGTTTTTTTTACAACGTTGTTGTTTTTTGAATAGACTGTCGAACGAAGTTAAATTTGATACATTAACCGGCGTCAAATTTTAAAATTGGAGAACAATGGTGACAGAGCAAGTTACAGACGTCGAAATGAAATCGGCAGATAGCCCAGCACTGGACACAGAAACTGACGTAAAAGTTGATCCTGATTTAGCTACGATTGATGGTATTAATTTTCTAGTTATAGTCTTTATACGTAGAAATGTAGTATTAATTTGGGTATCCTATAATTTTTGCTATCTAGATATAAAAGAGCATGCAAGACATATTGAGAAGGGGGCTACTACCAAAGAGCCCAGATTTATATTACGAGTACTTCGGAGTTTAATGTCAACAAGAAAAAAACTGAACCCCAGCGTTTTGCGAAAAGTCATTTATGGTTTCTACACTCATTCAGCGAAGGAACGCGATTCGTTATTGTCATTTATTGAAGAGGTATGTTTGAGTGTCATTCATTTAATTACTTTGACATATGCACATTTCTGAACTTCTAATTGCATAATAAGCAACTATTTAAATGTAAATAATCGTAGTAATTACCATTTGTAAAAAGTTTATACATTACATTGAATAATTTTTAGTATTTTATGCATGTTTTTTTGTTGCGTAACGTTTTACTTAATCGATTGTGCTGTTTCATTGTTGGCATTATTCCAACATGTGCAGGTGAATGAATGCACACGGTTGTACTATTTCTAATTTATCGGTTTATCTGGAATAAACATTTAAATCGTATTTTTTATGTAGCCTATGGAAAGCGATGGACCTGGAATTAGTCTCAGAAATCGCGCTGGGAAATTAGGGATTGCACCGCTTTTGCCTGAAATGGATGTTTATATCCATCTGCTGGTGCTGCTACATCTATTGGACCATGAAAAATATAGTCTTGTATGAGTAATCGATAATGATAATTTAAGATTTTCTCTATAAATTTGTTTATCTTTTGTAGGCGGTTAAATGTTCGGATCTTTTGATGCAAAAGTTGAATCTTCAAAATAGACGAACTTTAGATTTGTTGGCTGCCAAGTGTTATTTTTACCACTCGCGAAGCTACGAGCTTATTGGACAATTGGGAACTATTAGAAGGCAATAATGAGTTTTCTTTATTATTATTGTTCTAGTTGTAAAAATTTTATTTACGTTGTGTATTGGGTACAGCTTTTTGCATAGCAGACTTCGTACAGCTACATTAAGAAACGACTTTGAAGGCCAAGCAGTTTTGCTCAATTGTCTACTTCGTAATTATCTTCATTACAATCTCTACAATCAGGCGGATAAATTAGTATCCAAGTCCGTTTTTCCAGAATCAGCATCGAATAATGAATGTGCTAGGTTTTTGTATTATACTGGTAAGTTGAAAATGAATTATGTTATGTTGAAAATGAAAGTGAAATTTAAAATTTTATTTTTTGATATTGTTAGGTCGCATCAAAGCTATTCAGTTAGAGTATTCAGATGCTCATCGAAATTTGCTACAAGCAATACGAAAAGCGCCACAATATACTGCTGTTGGATTTAAGCAAACCGTAATTTTTCTTAGAAATTAAGAATTATAAAAGTTGTAATAACTTTTTCTATTACGACAGGTTCATAAATTGGCTATTACAGTGGAATTGTTGCTTGGAGATATTCCTGATCGGGCTTTGTTTAGACAAGATTCATTACGACGTGCACTACAACCATATTTTCAATTGACTCAAGGTAACAACGATTGCTTATATTATTGATCAATTCGGTTATAACTGGTTATTGTATTGATATTTTAATTAAATTTATAATTAACTAAACTTTATAGCCGTTCGAACGGGTAATCTAAGTCGATTCAGTGAAGTTTTGGAGAATTTTGGACCTCAATTTCAGACTGATCGTACTTACACTCTTATCTTGCGTTTGAGACACAATGTAATCAAGACGGGTGTGAGAATGATTAATTTATCATATAGCAGGATTTCATTTAATGATGTTGCTCAAAAATTACAACTTGATAGTCCGGAGGATGCTGAATACATAGTAGCTAAGGTAGATGTTTTTAAAATATGGCACAATTAGAATTTGATAGTTTTACGATTGTTAATTGATCCACAACTTAAGTATTGTAATTTAACTATGGATTTTTAAACAATTTGATTTTGTCATGATGATTATTTAATCGTAATTATTCTTTACAGGCTATTAGAGATTGTGTGATTGAAGCCAGTATAGAACATGAAAAAGGTTATATGAAATCGAAAGATAACATTGACATCTATTCAACTCGAGAACCTCAAGCTGCCTTCCACCAAAGAATTACCTTCTGTTTGGAAACTCATAATCAGTCGGTTAAGGTACGAAATTGATTTAAACTGTAGTTTTGCTTCTAGATTTTGATTTAAATATCGATTGGAAAGTTTTGACAAACACTTTTGTACAATATTTGTCTATTTTTAGGCTATGAGATTCCCCCCTAAATCATACAACCAAGATTTGGAATCGGCTGAGGTAAGTCATTTATGATTTTATTTAATTTTTGTCCGACGTTTACCAAAATGTTTGTAATGTTGTATAGTATCTAAAGTATGTAAGGTTATTAGTCATTTCAATTTGCATGCTACAATTTTATAGATGGGACGAGGACGTCGCCGGGTGATTATTGTAAGGAGACCCCGGTGGTTGTAAAAGTAGTTGGATATGTTCGTTTAGAGTAGCGGTCGACATGGGCTTATTTTTGGTGATTAATCCGCACACTACTTATTATTTATACTTTAATTCATATGTTAATTAAGCCATCTAATGCAGTTATTTGACTATTCATATATTAGAATATATGGCAATGTTTTTTTATGTCAGTTAATGGTTTTAAATTAGAGAAATGTTTATACAATTAAGTAACGGCATTATGCTGTAATACAGTACTAAAAATAGAGGCGTTTTGGTGTCACACTTATTTCACATGACTGAGCTAAATTTATTATTTTGTAAGCAGGTGAAAGGGTTGAAAGTCGTAGTTTTGGTGGTTCCCTACAGACACTGGGAAGAGGGTTTTTTTCCCTCAAATTTATTTTTGCTACACATTTTTCAACCCTTTCATTCTGGAATATGCAGACTTGTTTTTATGTCGTTGAGATTTTTATAGGGAAAAATGTTTGCAATGGTAGGGTGTGTGCGGTTTTGCACTTGTTTCGATCAGTAGTCATACTTTCCAATTTCCATTGACAGAAATTTGGAATACAAGTTGAATACAGCATGGTGAGGGTAACTTTTCCGTTATTTGATATAAAAAGAATACCTTCCTTTCTCTCACTTTTACCCAGGGTTTTGGATGTATTCGGTAGCCTGTAATAGCTTTTTTGTGGTTGAAAAGCCCCCTTTAAAGGCTCTGTCCTTTTATGACGTTGTTGTACTATACATAAAAACTACCTGTAATAATGACAGTCTGTGTTAGTACCGTTACCTGTTTTTCACAAAGTTAAGAGGTTAATTTGTCTATGGAAATGAATGGGAAATACTTTTACTTGTAAAAGCAACCGTTATTTGAAATATTTTTTTGTTGTTGTTGATAGGAACGCAGGGAAAGAGAGCAGCAAGACCTAGAATTGGCAAAAGAAATGGCCGACGATGATGACGACGGATTTCAATGAATAGTCTATGTGTAATTTCGTCAAAAAAATATTAAAAGAGACTGAATGCTATTATTGTATCGTACGTTTATATTGGTGGTAAGATATTAAGATTTAGCCATTATTGTGAATAATGTTTCGCCTAATTAGCACTCATTTTAAGCGTCAATTTAAGCTTATTTGGGGAAGTTTATTTTGAAGCGACACTGTATTTCTTAATTATACTACTGTACCTATATTTTTTTTCTAATTGAATATTTTGTTACCGGTTCGAAACAATGGACTTGAAGGCGTTTTTCGTTACATTAGTTTTTCTTAGAATTAGAATCGATTTAATTTTCGTTGGTTTACCTGAATGGTTATTTCTTTTATACCGTAGTTAAAAACTAAAAAGCATATGTATAATTTTTACATGACAAACATTTAATTTACATTAGTTTTTTTTATTGAACACTTCATAAACCGATCGATACCATCTCGTATTTCTGATGAGACCTTTTGGGTCAGTGAGCGTAATGTCTTAATAAAGTTTAAAAAAAAAAAGCAAATATTGTTTGTGAATTTTTTTAATGGATCGATTCATTTTGGTTTTTAATAAATCATCTGATTTTGATAGCTTAAGTTTGTTATGAATAAACGGTAATAAATTTAAAAGCTAATAATAAATTTATAATTTTTTTTTTGAGGTTTTATTAATAAGTAGTAAGTAAATCATCTATTCTAAATATTATTTATAATTAACTAGTAACGATAATTATGATTAGAGATGGGAAGAATTTCAGTTTGTGATGATCACTTATTTACCTGAAATTTTCAGGTAAAATTTTAAAGTCCAGCTTCATGTACCCAGATTACACAAACTATTTACTGTATATAAAAAAATGTTAAGCCTTTGTTTATTTATTATTAAAATCAAAAAATTGACTTTAATTTAAAAGTTGATGTTTTGACGGCTTTACAGAGTGGGGTGTATTGAACTCCACTTTTAATTAATGTAAAGTTTTCAAAGATTGATTTAAAATCAATTAACCGTATCAACTATCTCACTCAATTAATTTCTTAATACAGCCTAAAAACAAACAAAAATTGTTTTGGTTAAAAATCGAGAAAAAAATATGAAAGTGTAAGTTGTTTACAGATGCGAAAATGAAATGCATGACATAATTATCTGACGACCCCTGTTGACTGACCCCTTCTAGCCCGCTCAAATATCAAGTCGTCAATCGCCATCGTCGCAAGTAGTTTTGTTGTTGGTGCTTGTTTGTTTGGATCGCGAGCTCGCTCTTTACACACGATTTCTAACGCTTTCGGACTAAAAACCCCAACTAAATGTGGACAAAACTATCGCCCAGTCGTATTATATAACCGGTGTTATGTTTTTTAAAGAAAGTTTGAAGTTTTTTGACTTGCTCGTGTTTGGATATGCGCTGTTGTTTACCGTGGCCTACTACTGCAAAATGTTGACGCTCTAGTAGGCCATGTGTAACGGGGATTACAAAATAATTACTCTTTATAGTTGTATCTGCGCGAGTGCTACACAATTTTGATTTGAGATAATTTTTGTCTGAAAGCGACAAGGCTGCCGTTTGATGGTCTGTAACTTGCACAAAACGTTTTTGTTTTCTAATAATTCTTGCAACCAACTCCCGCCTTGAATATTAAGTGGACGTCATCGTTGTCGATGCAGTTTCTCGTTGACAAAATTTTACAGAAGAAGAAAACAGCTGCAGCACCCATGAGGAGACTAGGTACCGTGTATACAATTATTTTATTACTGATAAATCTTACAAATCTCAGTCATCAAAACCATCAAATTGTTACTGATCATGTTTATCATAGCTGTCATTATTTTAACGATTTTATAATTATTATGCTACCGGTAACACGTAACGCCAGATAGCATTATGATCTCATTTGATTGATGTTAGAAATCATGCACATCTAACTTCATTGGTAATTACTGTCAAGGACAATTATAAATATTCTGATAACCATGTTACAGTAATCGTATTTATCGCAATAATTGACAACCAATATGAATTTGGTCAATGCCACTAATAAATCGTGGCGTTAAATTTGATCATTTTGTGAGTATCCCATTGTAGCATTTTGCTACACTCAATGTTGTTTTACATTGAAATACACGTTGCACTGCACAGTAAGTTTTTCCATTGTGGGAAAGAAGAATTTGAATAAATTAAGTGGATTATCTTAGCCTAATTTAAGCCTTAAAACGTTTAATGTTTTAAAAAAAAATTTGAATAATTTTTAGATAACCGTTAAGGTACAGTACAGTAAGCATGCTACATAGATAATAGTGTATATTAAAATAGTTGGTAACTAGCGGCTCTGACGTATACTACTAATCTGTTGAATTTTAGACGGTGAATTTTGTGTAGAAGGTGTGGCGCAGAAAACATTTATCCTATGTAAAATATTATATTCAAACCTGTTTAGTTTTTTATGCTGAAAGGGTTGAAGGAAAGCCAGACTAGTAAGACTGATGAGGTGATGATGGAGGCTGAATAAAGGAGAGGGGTCATCTCAAATGATCGCGTATTGTAAACAGACGTTGTTTCTATTGCATAACTTGTTATATCGTTATGTACTGAATAAGAAAGTGAGTTTCAGATATTTATAGTCATCAACTATAATAAAGATGAAATAGATGGTATTTAACCTGTGTTTTTTAATTAAATTTCCATTGATGAAAGTTTAAAAATGACAAATTTCATAATGTTATGGGGATGAGAATTGTGTTGTGTTATAAAAACTTATTTTTTTAAATAGTTTTCAGTGTTTAAAAGTTTAGTATTTTTATTCGTTTACTAATTATAGCTTCCTTTAAGTGCATCTTTTATGTAAGTTAATTAGAACTGCAATTGTAAACGAAATTTTACGATGATTAGATATCGTAATACTTGATAAATAACAAGCAAACTTACATTTTCTACTGTCTGGTTAAAGGGAACGTCATCTTTAATGCTATGACAAGAAAAAGTTGATGGTACGTACGACGTGGATGAGTTAGTGCTTTTATTTGTTTAATGATAGCTGTGCTGGAGACTGAAATCCATTTTAATTAACGTTTAGTTTCAAGTTTTGTTAGCATTGAGTATACAAATAATGTACTATAGTATTCCAGTATCAAAGAGCTTTACTGGTATGTGCACAGTGCAGTATGCTGTAGGTTACGAATTTTCTAGGGCTTTTACACAATTTGATAAACATTTTTCCATCCGTAAAAGAACTATAATGTTTTTGTTTATTAAAATTGCTTAAAACTTGGCAATGTAGAAGTAGTCAAGTACTTAACTTTTTTGTATCAATTTATGAGATATAAAAGTATCTTAAATTAATTATAATTTGTTTGAAAAGCTTTTACATCATTTTTATTTTTGTTATGATTAGTCATAAATTAGTAAGTCGTTTTTATATAATGTTTCTTGTGTAATTCATATGTATATAAGAATTCAGTGTACTAACAATAATAATACAGAATTGCAATTGTTTTTAAGTAATTATGAAAGTCTTAATTTCTTAATTCGGAATGCAACTTAACTTATGCAGACTGAATAGTGTCTAGCAGGCATTTATAATGATTACCAACATTTCTAATACAGTAAATAAGTTAGATGAGTTCGGTTTTTGAACTTGACGTTTTGAATAAATTAGATGAGATGTAGCTGTTGATATGTCTTGTAAAATGTTGAAATATAAACTCAGCAATCAGAAATTCACTTTCTATACAGTATTTTATTAAAATATGTTTAGAATTTAAATGATTTAATAATATGGTGGTAGGTAAAATATCCCATTGAAAGTTGCGTCATTATTGCATCAATGTTGGAAAGCAAAAACTGATTTAATTTACTTTTATTTTTTTTATGTTGAATATGTAAAGGTTAGTGGTGCCAATGGCTGAACAATAGTCAGACTAATCGACATTTTGATTTAATGTTTACAGGTCGAAATGGCGAGCACCCAATAATTGTTTGTAAGATCATAATGTAGGTTATTCTGTGTAGTCTGTAAGAACCAGCTCGTTAAATATTCACAAATGCAAATTCAGCCTCTTATCGGCTTTTGCTTCGTGTTGTTTATTTTTTGGGTGTGTGTGATCCGTGCACGCCTCAGTACTTTTGAGAATTTGAATATATATGGCTGAGATCACATGTCACCAGTTGATAATTTATAGGTCTATTGTGTAGTGTTATATCGTGGCAGGAGTTTTTCGATTTCTTCTGTACACTTGACTTGTAATAAAAGCTTCATCAACAAGTATCTGTGTGGATCGGTGTGAAGGTTAGCAGAAGGACGAAATCGTGATGGAGAAAGTGGGGGTGGGAACAAGAAAGAAAAAAAAAAAAAGATGTGCATATAGTTATGGAAATCATGAGGAGAAAAGGCTAAGATGGCAAATTGACACCTTTAACTTTGCTTGTGCATAAATTACGTGCCCTTTAAAAACGAATACAACTATATAAGCAGTTTGCTATTATTTGTTTAAACAGAATTTAGGACGCCCTGTTTAGAAAGACGATCTGCGTAGGACGCTGATGGATAAATGTCATTAATTTTAATAAAGCTTAATTTTGTAACTAATTATACTGGATCCTACTTTTTTTAATAGCAAAGTTCAATGTTGTTGAGTAATAACTAAATTCTAGCATCAAATTAAACATGCAGTAATTTTCTTAATTTAATTTGCTACTAATAGCATCAAACCTAGCAGAAAACAACTACGATTTTATTTGTAAAAAAAAATTCACTTGGTCGTTGAATTCCATGTTAATTAATAACTAACTTTTTCATTTACGTATAGGCATTTTAATATAACTTATGGTAAACTATTTTTGAAGCAAATTTTAAGGTAACATAAAGATCTCATTTATTTTAGCTTCAAAGTTTATGGATCATGGATATCCATTCACATACAGTCTAAGCTTAATGTATGCAATATTAAACATTATATTCAGAAATTATAAGATAAGTGTGCATACCTGTTATTAGGTATTCAGTGTAAATGTATCACTCATTACATAAAGTGGGTCTAATTATTGTTCTGCTGTTTGCTTGCTTTTGAGAAAGTTTTCAATATTCAGTCTGCGTTTCTGAGATGTGAATTGAGTAATTAATTCCAAAAACTATCATGTATAATCTGGGTACCTTTATTCCAATTTTATCTGCCTGCTAATGGTTATGAGGACCTAATATTAAAAAGTATAGCAATGAATCTTTAGTAAATTAGAAAGATATAGCTGGTGGAATACTGCCTTTTATTTTTATTATAGCTTTGTGCAAGACGATGAGACCTGCATAACATCCTGACTTGATTGTGCGCAAAGCATAACATTAACAATTGCGCAAACCTGAGCATCTGCTTTTCAAAATATTAAGCCTGTTGGTCTCTTTAGACACACGAATCCGAGACTCGAGGAAAACAACATCGGCACACGTTTTCTAGCCAGTTGTATACTCTGTATTATAAACAGCCAGACATAAAATACCTTTCTAAAAGATTAAAGTTTCTCTTTCTGTTAAGATATTTACCAGTCTTAATTATGATCGTAAAAGTGAGGGGGGAGCATTACAGAGTACCCATTCCCAGCACACGGTATCTGAATTAAAGAGAAAGCAAAGTAATGAGTAGCATTAGAAAATAATAGCATTTGCATAGACTCATTAGCTTTATATAACACCTTTTTTATTTCAACTTTTATATTCTGTATTATTAAGTTGTTAAGTTATTTTTTTGTGTGTGTGTATTGAAGATGCAACTTCATGTTACGAGTACAAGAAAAAAAAAACAACAACATATTTTATGCTTTGCTGAAGTTTGAATAGTTCAGTATGAAGTGACGATATTTGATATTTTTATTAGGTTTTGACGTTTTGTTATTTTGTTAAAGGTCTCTGGTTTTTGGAGGTTATTCACCATTCTGTAATTTCTTTATATTTCACTCAAATCATTAGCCTCTGTTGTACGTGCATATTAAAAATGTTTGCCTTATCTAAGAGACTATAAGAGAGTTGTTGCAACAGCTCTCACCAATATCGATTTATTGCAGCTTTTTACTGGTATGAAAAAAATGGTGTGCGACGCTTAGATGAATATGTCGATGAGGCAGGATGGTTATTCTAGATTGAGCGCTATGTTTTATGTTTTCTACCGTTAACATTTTGTCGCTCAAATTTCAATCAGGGAAAAATATTTGTAAAATTAAACGAAAAATCTTAATGAAAGCGTGATTTACATAATTATGTGAAATGTTTTGAGTATTTGCAACTTTGAGATTTTTTTTTTCATGTTCCTGTATAACGAAATTAGCTTTTTAAGTCGGTGCTGGATTTAGCACCGCAATTCGGAATTAAGCAGCAGCTGTACCGTATGAGTATACGCAAGACAAATAGCTAATTTCAAGTGTACGTAACATACAGACTCAGTTTCCACTTACAATTTAGAGACAAAATGTTTAAAAATAAATGAGAACTAAAAATGGAATACTGTAAGTAACTCGAAAAATTACAGGTTCGTTTTTATTTTCTCAAAAATGAAAACTCGTATTATTTAACAATTGTATATTTAATTTTGAGAACTGGTTTCATTTTTAAGTGTCTTTTTGTATGTTGAAAGTGTGAAAGTTTTGTACAGTTTTATTTTTAATATATTTGAACATTGTGTAGTTTGTTAATTGAACAATTACATCAATGTTAAATAATGCATATCTTTGTTATTAATGGGTTTCAATTTAATTATGTTATCTGTTTGAAAAATTGGCTTCAAAGCTTGTTTAATTCAGTTACGGTTAAGCATTAAATTCTGCTTGCATGCTGCTGACGCTTGCAACTTTTGCTTTCTTTTAAATAAGTAAAAAAATAGAAATTTAATTTAGTTAACGCTAACGTTGTCGAAGAATCGTTTTTGTTTCACAGGAAATTGCATGACAAAAATCGATATTTAGCGTTGATGTTCGAGTCAGGTTTTCACTCGATGCGTTTTAGGGCATAAAAAAAATTCTCTCAGGTCCTTAGCTTCTGGCGTATATGTAAAAATTTTTAATTTATTAAAAGCAGCAGCAGAGTCTTTTTTGAAAGGTTTGCTTGTGAATGCAAAGCATTCTAAGTCTACGTAGGTGTACGTCGCGTATTATTGGTTTGCATGTATATTTATTTATTTTTCCACAAGCATCATAAATGAAATGCAGCAGGGCTCGATTGGTAGAGAAATTTACCGAAGCAATCATTAGGGAGACGCAGCTCCTCCCTCTCCATGTTAATCATCCATTTTTATTGGAGATACAACCATGATGTACATTTTTATTTCTTCTATTCTACGCATAAACTTTCTACTGCACTCGGCGTTTTTTTTACTGCCGAACGTTACCAACGAAATTTATGCTAAGTAAGAGCTGATTTTGTTATTTTGTTAGTCGTAATGTGCATTATGGGGCCAACTAGGTTCCCACCGGCCCATTTCTTTTCTCCTTTCAACGCTAAGTTCTAATCTTTTAAGCTTCCTGTTAG
This sequence comes from Helicorthomorpha holstii, assembly GCA_013389785.1. Classification (NCBI taxonomy): domain Eukaryota; kingdom Metazoa; phylum Arthropoda; class Diplopoda; order Polydesmida; family Paradoxosomatidae; genus Helicorthomorpha; species Helicorthomorpha holstii. Next base: position 3,542,384 of record JAAFCF010005748.1, read on the forward strand.
AAGTAAACATTAATGCTAAGAATTTCTTTGTTTGAGAAACTAAGAAATTCGATATAATTCGATTTCGATGGATCCTGTAATTATGAATTTTTTAAGTAGTGGTATGTAAAAAAATGAGAAATTCTTAGAAATGAAATATTCGCCCTGAGAATTTGGTGTTTACATGTTAATATTAGTAAACTGTAAATAAGATAAAAATTCGGAGTTAATTTTACTAATTAGTGTGGTTGTTTACGTTTTATGTACTTTTAATCTTTACATTGGCGATTCTAAGAGATAGTTAATTTTTAGTATTATAACTAAAACATTATATTTTAGATAATTAATTTCGAATTTTTTATTTACTAGTAGAAAAAAAAAACTTTGGGATTTTTAAAGATGCATCACGACATTTGCTTATTTTTTAAAATAAATTTATTCATTTTACTTTTAATGCTTAGAATTTTACGTAGAGTAATAAAGAACTTAAATCAGATGTTGAACGAGAATATTTATCTTGTTTAAACAGAATTTTTAATATTAAATTTGATTGACTAATTAAACTGAATCAATCAAATTAAAATATTTGCTTAATATTTATTTATACAAAAAGTCTAAAATTTGTATTAAGGAAATAGTAGGTATACTCATTATGATTTTAAAACTATATTTAACTATCGTTATTATACGTGCTTGTTGTTTGCAATGTCTACGCTATTAAAAATGGTTGCACTACTTAAGAACAGTTCAGTCGGCTCTTTCATGTTTCTTGATAAAAATACCGATTTGCAATTCGGTACTAAACTTATCATAATTGGAGTATGAACGTCGTTAACTAATTTGTTTCTTGTTTGAGTTTATATTCAACATATTATGTAAATTATAGCAGTTTAGTGTTTTCTGTTAATAATTTTTGGAAGGAAGAATTGGTGCTTCTTTATCGTTCACTGTAATGACGAAAACCTTGTTATTCAAATTTTGGTTTCGAAAATAAGTTAGTTAACTAATTCTTTGCATTTAAATGATTATACATTTTTAGTCGTTTTTATAAACATTATTGGTTATCACATTTTAAATTACTGCAGTACAATGTTTTAGTTAAATCAGCCACGTCTTATACACATCTTATACAAAGCTTTAGATGGAAAGAGCTAAAATCATTTAAAATTTGAAGTCAACACTTTAATACTTTAATGATTAAGCTGATTTTGTTTTAATCATGTTTATTTGCATCTACCGTCTACCCATTAAACGGCGCAATACTTGTCCTTTACTCGGTTTTACTGGATAGACTTGATGGATCTGGCATTGCTGTCAAGAAACGCCATCTGTTGGCGAATCGTAAAATTACACGAAAATTGCTGGAATTTTGTAATTCAGTTTATAAACAACTCGGTGATTTAAAGGATTTAAAAATAACTAATCTGTAAAAATCTATTTGTAATGGTACCAAATATTTCAGATTTTGGGGTAGTTGCATGATTTTTTAATTGAATTTTTTTATTGAGACTTGACATATTGAATGCTGTTGGATTAGTTAATATTCTGGATTTCTTCATTGACATATCCATAAATTAATTTAAATCTTTTATAATTTTAAGAATTATTTATTTGTTGTAATCATTGAATAATTAATTTTTTTTGTATGCGAAATAACATGCTGTAATGTAATTCGATTAATTATGGTACTAATTAGCTTCCATGTTATGTAGATAGAAATGGATTTTTTATTGCCGAGTTTTATCAAATAATAATGACAGTCTAAGTATTGCACGTTATTTTGCGCTGTAACTACGTCAGGTCGCGCAGCAATTACGTTGCTGAAAGAAATGCCTATGCCTCGGTATGTCATGGTAACACGCCTCTGGCCCCACCTCTCACTCTAACTATACGCTAGGGTTGGTCGTAGGAGGAGAGTTATTAAGAAATAGAGGTTGGCCTATGGGACATTACCACCACAAATAATCACAAGTCGTAAAAAAAAAAAGCCAACCCCCAACTTTTTTATTACACATTTTCCCCCATTTCCTCATGTTTTTTCCAACGCCGTGTAGAGTGGTGAAAAAGCTAGATTACCCCTTACGATTTTGCCCTTCCCCTCACACACGTTCTTCTTTTCCATGTGGGTGGTGTTCTGGGGGGAAAATCTAGTGAAAAGCACCAATCCGTGTGCTGTGGATGACGTTATATTACCCCTAAACTTCCTTCGATCAATTCTGAGGGGGTTCCCTCAATATCCTTCCCAGCTTTTCACCCACCCGTGCACTTGTTTTCCCTCACTAGTTGTGAGTGTGTCACCCTGGAGTAGCGGTGCTCTCTTTTTCCCCTGCCGTGTACAACACATTTCTTTTCCGCTATCTGGGAACTGGTGAGACCACCACTATCGCTGCGTGTTTTTTACGCCTGTGTCAGAAGCTTGTGTTTGCTGTTTGTACTCTGGTGGGTCTCATGCTGATACCGTGCTCATGTCACGAGCACGTATAGTGCAAACTAAAAGAAATCTGATTTTTTGATGAACCTACAATTTAACTGAGAAGATATCAGCTTGCATTTTTTTGCATTAAAATCAGATTGTGCAAGGCAAAGCACTCAATTGCACGTCGCTGCAATTTTGTGCGTTTCATAAACAATTTGTGTGGTGCTATCAAGAAATAAGTGATACAAATATTACAAAGGTATATTGGCAAATCAGTCACAAAGCCGGTAAGTTAGTATGTATATATATTTTTCTGTTAAAAGTTTTGACGTACCGTTAGATGTATCTTTAAAATCTGTCTCGTAAAGATGTTTCTGGGTTCTGTTGCTCTGATTATTGTTATTATGTGTGAAGAGGGCGTATAAATCTAAAAACGTGCAGATTGATGAGATTGACCTGGACAATTTGACATCTTTCTTAAATGTTAAGAGAATAACAAAAACAAGCAAGTCCTTTATTTAATAGTCAACTTAAGCAGGTCACTTTAGTTACTGGTATAAGTTATTATGTAAATTAAATAACGTGTGACCATAACATATAATCAGGTAGTCGATCTTTCCATTCATTTAACATGCATTGTATTTGCATGTTGAAAATTTTTAAACGTCATTGGTTACTGTGGTATTGTTTGATAAATAATATTGAAGCTAATTTTTTTTAATTTTATGTTTAAAAAGGGAATTTTTTAAATTGTTTAATAAGTTTTAATCATTTAAACCAATTAAACGTAACTTATCATGACAGATTGTTTTTAAATGGAATATTTAACAGTTTAGTTGTATTTCATAAAGTTGCAATGTGTAGTTTTTTATTTGCATACAGTTGAGTTGAATGATGGGTGTCTGTGCTGTGTGAAAAATTGATGGCATGAAATTTTGCTCACTCATAAGTCAGCTTAGCTACTATTTATCTCTCGATATAGATGATGCATCAGTTTGCAATTTTCTTTAGTTGTAGTCTGAGAGCCAGCGCCATCCGGTGGTTTCTTGCATCTTCAGATCTCTCATATTTTGTTGGTTTGAAACTCGCATGGATGTCGTCAAACAGAGTTGAGCCAATAATTACTGGCAATATCTAAAGTTTTTATTATATGTCGCATGTTGTAGTATGCTTGGAAGTGTTGGCTTAAAGTTGGAACTGTGGGAAAAGGATTCTGTCGTCCAATTGAACACTTTTTATTCGTTCGTTTAACCACGATTGCAAATCCACGGTGAACTTGCTGGAGCTTCTGCCGTAGATGAAGCTACATACTACGGCCAACTTTTCACGTCGACTACCGTAGTTTTTTATGCTGTTCCTTACCCTCCCAATACACGCGCTACTGCAAGTTGAACCGTATATATAGCGCTATTTCTGTCAGTAACGTTAAATACATTGCGTTGAAAAGAGCGTTGTTCGTTGCGCTCACCTCTTCTTTGCAACGTTTTCTCCGGCTTCTCCTATACTTTAGTATTGTGTATAAAGTGTGTGTGTGCCGTGCATTGAGTGGAGTTTTTTTATGAGTTTTTTTTTCTCTCTCTTCCACGTTTCCTCAAATCCCTCGTTTTGATGTAACGTTCTCGGATCTCAATATTTTCAGGTAACATAATATTGTTGTCTTATATATCCTTCAATGTTGTTTTTATCCGTTTATTTCCCCAACTTTTGTTGTAATTGTGAAAGTTGATTTAGATTTATTTGACCAAATGTGTTGATTTTCCCTCCTCGGAAAGAAAAGCTTAGATTTAAATGAGTGATGCTGATGATTGAAAATTCTGGTGTGTTTTCGCCATGCACGCTTAATAAACGTCTAGTGGCGCTGCTGTGACTGTGTGTGTGTCTTGATACGTTTGACGCTCAGGCTGATTTGAACATCATTTTGTATATATTCTGTGTGTATCGTTTGCAAGAAATTAAGCAAGCATTAATTTAGTTTGTAGCTAAAGTTTGTGTAGTTTGAAGTTGAAAGTTAGCGATGATTTTCCGGCAGTGATAATGATGCCGCTGGGTGTCAAAAGATGCACTTTACATGCATGCTGTTAAAAACAATGCCTGTCATTATTTTATGTAAAAAAAAATTTCCTTGGCTGTTAATTAGTGTTTTTCGGTTTAATTTATACAATTTTGTATTATTGTGTATAAGAAACTGTAACGTCAGGGTAAGGTCTTTTTGTGAATAACGCTAAGCCTTTTCCTCCCCTGCCGCTTTCTCTTCTCACTGCTTCCATCATCACTGTGTGAGGGTAGGGGATATCGAATAAAAAACGTTAAGGCTTATTAACCTATCTCTACGGCGTTTATGCCATCACAATTTAGTTGAAGGCATTATTTTACACCATGTGAGTTTTACTATAATGAGGATCATTGTTTTTTTATAACACAATTCCATAATAACAGACTTGAATTTTTTCATTATAGGTTTTAACATGGTTGAGTTAGACATGTGTGTAAAAAATTGAAAATTGATAAACTTGTACTGTTTCTTTGAATTAATATTAAATAATGCTGTTTTTGGTTGGACTTTTGTTTATTAATTGAAGTTTTTTTTTTCCATGAATATTTTGAAGTTTGTTTTTTAAGTGTGAGATGTTAAGTGAGGTCGTAGCTCTTCGGAAAAGCATAGATAATCGGTTGTATCAGTTTTATATAGATCCATTGTTGTGAGGGATGGTGAGGATTTTGCATACGAGACTAAAACTAAGCAAATATGCATATACTGTACTGTACATATGAATACTCGGTGTGTGTGTGTGTAGATAGGCGGTGTTCTATGGAGAGGCTATGTTTTATGCATTTTTTTTCTCCATCCTTCTTCTTCTACTTAGAGCCTAAATAGTCTGTGCACTCTTACTATACACATTCTCCCTTTTTGTTCTTCGCTTTCTCTGATACACAGATTCTCTTGCTTTGCATATTCGATAGTGACAGTAAAGATTTCCATGCATAATTTTCACTAAGATTTCTCTTCATATTGCGAGGCTAAATGGCCTGTTAATTGTCAAACTGATCTCCTATATCGTCACCTTGCTATGCAATTGACTTGAACATTTTACCGTCTGATGACAAATTTGATCGATTATAATTATTAGGAAGAAATTGGTTAGAGCACACTCGTCGTCTTTAAAATTTTATAAATATTTTTATACTGTATATACCAGTTAGCAATTTAAGAGAAAAAAAAATTGTAAATGAAAACGTTTTTTTGATGATGTGTTTAACTGTCTTGTTATGTTGTTGACGCTTTAGAATTTAGTGTTGAATTTCTTCCGTCACTTTATTAACCAATTCATGGTATTGTCAACTATTAATAAGCGTCATAATAACATTCATTAATAATATTGTAATTGTTTTTTAAGATTCGTAAGAATTTACGGTATGTGGATGCGGAGTGTTGTCAAAGTCATCGGGTGTTTTCTTTTATTATTAATTTTATTAACGCTCGTTTTAAGATAACAGTAATGATTATTATTTTTTAAAAGCCTAATCTTCTACTTAGTATCATTTAGGCAATTTATTTATCAACTTTAAGCATGCTATTTTGTAATTTGTGTTATTTTAAAGAACTTTAAAAGCGTTTTGACGTTATATAATAGAGTTATGACATTAACAAATTGCTATTATCACATTAGCAAATGGAACATTTATTTGTTATTGATAAAAATGATTGCAAGGTTTTTTCTTATAATTTTGTTTATTATTTTAACTCATTATTACATTATTTTACTATTTACATTACCGGTACCAAAATTGCTGAACGTTATTATTGTAATGTAATGGCACAGTACTACCTTGGCAAAGCTAATAAAACTATTATTTATTGGTTTGGGTTTTTTTGTTGTTGGACAAAACAGTAATGAAAAGAAGTAAAAAGCTAAGATAATTATTATTATGTTTAGTTAACTGTGTTAGCTGATCTGCCTTTTTGTGATAATTAAAACGGCGGTTAGCGATTATGCCTGGTGGGGAAACAATGGAACTTTGGTGGTAAACCGTCAAGTCATACTGCGATCAGACATTAATTTATCATCATTTTTGTCTTAGGTTATATCCATAAGTCGTTGATTAACTTACTTTAAGAAGAAATAAGAAAAAACCTGAACACGCTTATCTTTGAACTTGTACAAATGCTATTGTTATCCTAATTGAGAATCGATGATGCAAGCACTAAACTAAACAGTATTTTGTCAAGAATAAATTTAACATCGTTTCTTAAAATCTTGTTATCTAGTTGGGTTTAAGTTGTGTACAATTCAACTTTGCGATTTAACATTTTAATATGGCAAATACAAGAAATATTATACTCAAATATTTAATTACATTTGACCCATTGCTAAAGAATTTTCAGCTAAATATTAAATATGAAGACATTTTAAGTGGTTATGAAATTGTTTTTTAATTATTTTTTAACGTAGTGTGGTACGTGTGTGTACTGTTTCATTTGAAGGAATAGAAATTAACAATTTGAAATTCAAATTCCAAAAGAAAAAGTGAGTTAACTTGATTAGTAAATGTGTAGTCTAAGTTACTGTACATTGTAATTCCTTAATGTTGGTTGTTAGTTGTTTTTTTTTTAGGAAAAACTCAGTGCAAGTTTAAAAACAAATGAAGTTAGTTTTCGTCCTGATTTTATCTTTTAAAGTGTTTAACGTTTTTGTCGCAGAGGTTTCTCGTTGATTATACGTTAGTAGGAATTAGGTTCATCTAAAACTTGTAAGGAGTACCGTATTCATATACTCATTATTACACTATAAATACGAAGAGGGGGTTTTCTTTTCTTTTTTTTTGGTTACTTTTTAAATAATAATGTTGTGTATCTTTGTTGAAATTTTTACAAATAAAGTATACTCTATTTCAGTATACGCTACCGTTAACGTCTTTTTAAAGTTACATAATCGATTTGTTTTTTCTATTATGTACATTTAACAGCTCCAAAAATAATTTTAGAAACTTTTTATAACTAAATATGTAGTGGGTTTTCTATTTCTCTCCCTGTTATTTTGTTTTTGATGCTGATTGCATTTGTTTTTAATAGATATAAATAATATAAATACGGTTGTATGTGATGTGTGTTATATAGAAAAGGGGGGTCGATAAAAAGCAACGTAGAAATTTTTTTTTCGGCTGTGTTGTTTAGATAAATATACTGCATATACGGTATTGGAAAGAGATGTGGAAAGAGAAGCTGAGGGGTGTTCAGCACGTACTCTATACAGTGTGTGTATGTGTACTGTGTGTACTGTATATGCATGTAGTGTGACCGTTTTCTCCTCTTCCATCTGGTGTATTCATGAGCTACGTCATTCATTGTTATTCTACAAAGTACCACCTCCTCATCATTAAACCCTTTTTCCATCATTTTTTTTTATTTTCTTCTTTCTATGAATGTATATAAATACAACTCGGGCATACGGTATAGGGTGAGGTGTGTGTGTGTATATGGAGAAAGAAAGATGTATTTTAGGGAGGAAGTACTGTAGTAGGATAGGAGGAGGAGAGAGAGAGATATAAGCCGCCATGTTGGCATATAACCAGACTTTGATGACGTTGTTTACAATGACATTTTGTTAGCGTTAAAATGATAGACATGGTTCACATTTTCAGTTTTTAATTTTTAGCATTTTTTTGGTAGTTAAAATCATTTTTCGAAGTTAAAATTTGTTTGATGAAAAAGTAGTTTTTCGCTTTTGAATAAAAATGCTTAAAATATTTGCAAGTCGATATTATAAAGCTTGGAATAAAGAAAAGGGTTTTTTTAAGCAATTTTAAAATTTGAGCTTGTTCAATCAATGTAGATATCGTTTTAATGGTTGGTGAAATTGGGAACCCTATTGCGAGTATGTCCAATTTTGTATAATGCTTTTTTTAAGCAGTGTGTTTATGGTTTTGTAGAAATAAATTGTTAATAGCTTATGTAAACGGTTTTTTATGGTTATTTTGGGAGGTGACATATTGAGTATATACAAGTTCAATATGTACATTAGTGATATTTATAATATGCGGAAAATTGTAAATACAGTGCATATTTTTATCTGTTTTTATATTTCGTTTGGTTAATACTCATACATACACATGCATGCATTACACGTATTGTTATGAGTAGGAGTTAGTAAGTGATATATATAAAAAAGGGATTTGATCGATATGTAACTATTCGATTGAGTAACAGCAGTGTTGGCTTTTATAGCTGAAATTTATCATATAATACGTCGAGGTTGAAATACATATCACTTTGTTATATTCAACTGTAAAAGTGCTCGTAACTCTCTCATTAGTAAATATTGTAATATTTTGCAAATTCTTTACTCAGTAAACAATTGATCTTAAATTATCCACTGCTGATAGGCAATTTACTGTTATGTTGTCAATTTACGTTTATAATTGAATGTTATTTTTAAGGTTAAAGAGTAACACATTCCATAAAATGTGATCAAAATAGTTTCCAATCTGTTTTTATAAGGTGTACTATCATTATCATATATCAAATCCAGTGAAGGCGTAAATCGTGGCGGTCAATTCCTTTAATATAAACACAGATACTGTAATGTACTCATAACACCCAAACAGAGCCACTCAAAGTTCAAATGTTTGAATTCAATTTAGTGGTTTTATGGTGCCTATGATTGCTATAACCCTAGATTTACCACTGGGTACAATATAATGATTTATAGTTTATAATTGTAATTTTGTAACCGGTATATTTGAACTTCAGTTTTGCATTAAATTAATGTCCAAGATCTAACCAGTGAGCCCTTGCATGACGCTTTAGCTGTGCCGAGATTTATTGTTTGAAAGAACGTAATAATATGGTATTTACAAAGGACGAGTAAAGGTTCACAAATGTGTGGTCTGCCATGATTAAATGTCAGCGTAAACAGCTAGATTATAATTGTTGAAAAGCTGATCAAAATTATTTAGACACACTTTGTAGTAAAATGCTGCTTATCTAAAAAGAGTATGTTTATAGTAGCAGGAAGTTAGTAACTAATTTGAAAAGATTTATTTTTTTTATTGTTGCTATAATATAAAGACAAAAACTTACGACCAGTTACCACGCCTTTTTTGAAACTGCAGTGTACACCTAGCTTAAAGCTTATAATTTTTTTTATGTTTTAACGACACCCCTTTCATTATTATTTTTGAAATAACGTAAGGTAGCTATTTAAACGAACTTCCGTTAAGTTTACATGGTACAACTGTTGTTATAATTAGAAAAATGGATTTATTAAAATTCAGCTGGCACATGCAGGTTTTTATTTCTTGTAGATTAACTGTGTGTATGTTTTTTTTTTTTTTAAGTATTACTGATGTGGTTGTTGCTACTGCGCTTTTATCGTACATAAATGTCATTCATTGATTTTTTGTGTACAAGTAGAGTTAGTTCGGTGTTGGTTTTTTAATTTATTAAACTAATTTTAAGTTTAAGATGACGATTGTTAAGAGATGATGGTCGTCCTCTGTGTCTTACTTAGCTGCTAGGGCTGTGAATACGAGAGGAGCCAGCCGGGTTTGGGTACATCTGGGATAGGGACGCCGCAACGGCCCCATAATCATCATCGTCTTGTTGTGTATACGGATGAGTGGCTCACATGTATCGCGCTTCGAGTCGTGCAGGCTACCACGACCCCGCGAAACCACATCCACCACCACCTCCGCCGCCGCCGCTGTCAATGGAGCAACGTGAATATATGAACCACTGTCCAACACCGGTGGACGCTGTTGTCTCCTCTGCGGCTGGTTGCGGACTGCCAAGTGGTCGAGTGCTGTCCAGAAATTCCAATGGCACCAGTAAGTTACTCATGTATAAACATAATACTGTATACTATAAGTGTTGGGACGTTGTTGTGGATTTATTTTTTTTAATGGTTTATATGCAAGTTAAATAGTTAAGTGAGATATACACAAATGCTAAGCTGGTTTTTGTGGTTAGCGGTTAAGTTTTCTGGTGGTTTTTTTGTAATTTGACATTGGGAAGTTTTGCATGTGTGTTTCTTTTTTACATTTGAATTTAATAATTGCTTTGTAAATGTTTAACTTGTTATTCTTGACGCCGAAATGACTTATTTTTCTTTCAACTGAACGGGTTTTTAATGACTTTAGTTGTTATTTGACGTATGGGAGTTGGTTAATGTATTGACGGATTTACGACGTTTTAAAGGGGCAAATTGAATTTTTATGCTCGTCTAACGTGTCACACACTTGCTACTTAGACTTTTGGTGGGGGTTCCGAAAGATATTTTCTGCTTGAGAGAGTTTATTCCGGTATTTGAAGTAAAAAGATTTACTTTAGTGTTTATTTTGCAATGTGCATTTTTTTTTTTTTTTTTTTTTGACTTGCAAGTATTGTTAACTTAATTTTTTTTCCAAAGCTGGTTTGTTTCTTTTAGTGGAAACTGGAAAGTATTTTTTAACTGGAAAAATCTCTAAACGAATTGGAGGGGAGGAAAACATCAATTTTTATTTGTTACTTTTGCTTAATTGGTTTTTTTTTTAAAAGAAAAATTGGTTTATTGTCATTGATTTGTCATCGTAAGACTTTAAGTGTCACAAAATTGCAGTTAGAGAAATGAAAATTTGAAGATTTAGTTATTATCTTGTTGAAATATTTAAAATATTTAACAACTGAAATTTAATGTGGTTATTAAAAGTATTTAATTGCTTGTAACCAAACGATAATTACACCAGCATCATTGGGAGAAAAATATTATCCGAAATAGTTAAGTTTCTTCGACATTTCATTTTTTTCTTCTTCTTTCTCGGTATTTGGTGGCGTGTAATGACTATTTTTTTAACCGAGTTAAAATTGTGTGAAATATCTCGCAGTTTCTTATGTGTATGCGCATGCGTACACATATAATCGTTGGTTGGTAGAAACTTCTTTAGGAAGTGGCTGGTATTTTTTTTATAATTATTATGAAATTAGATGGCTGTTTTACTAGAGATAACGCTGAAAATGGCTAACTGTAGCGATGTTTTATTGAATTTCATAAATTAATGCGCCATTAGTTATGTGTTAAAATTTTTTTCTCTCATACGCCATCTTCCTTTTTCTCTCTAAACCCCTACTTTTAATTGCTGAGGGTTTAGTGTCGCTTGCTCTTGCTCTGTCTCTCGTGCCATTATAAGAAGTGCATTAATTTTAACATTTAAGAATGGAAAAAGAAAGAAAAAAAATTCAGAGTCTACAAATCATGGATAAGATAGCATTATTTTTTCTTTTTGCTCTTTTCTTACTCTCAATCTCTCTCTATTTAACGCTGTACATAAATGCACTCGGTGTGTGTCTTATTTCTCTCTCAGTCACTCTCTTAACTTGCACTAGCATAGACACCATTTGTGTAGCGTTGTTTAATGGTGATGATGAAGCTTGATGCATTTAGATTCAAGGCGCGGTAGTCATGGTGGCGGTGATAATGATGGTCCTAAAGGATATTAATAAGGTGAAGAAAAGTTTATTTCTGCGTTTGTGGCGAAGGGGAAACGGTTGGTGTTTGGCGTAGTTAGTTCTCATTCAGACTTGTTTGAATACACTTATTTAACTTGACAAGACTAGAGAATAAGAAAATGTAGGCGAAGAAAAAATGCCTTGTCACTAAGGAGGTTAATTTTGTATACACGCCGTTTATACACGGATTGAAAAGATTAAAGCAAAAAGAAAATATTAAACTTGTTGCATTTAGCAAATTATTATTAAATGGGACGATCATTTTTAACTTTTTGTGTTTGCTTGTACGTTACCATTTTTTAAGACGTATGACAAACTTGCAAAATTATAAGTTTTTAATGCGTATTTTGAGTTGAAGTTTTAAACCACAATTGTTATTAGTGTAAACTATAATTTATAGGATCATTGAGTTAGCTAATTACGTTAATTATACAAAAATGAAATGAGTAGCGTTAGGCAAAACAATTATGTTAATAATTTATGTATTGTATTAGTGTTATTGATTTTTTTGTTTGTACTTTTCAAATAATCCTTTTATTTAACTAGTGCTTTGTAGTGGTCACTTAAGTAGTTCATGCAACTTGAATGACAAATTAATAATACGTGTCTTATTTATTAGTTTTTTTTTTGTTAATTTCATAACGACGTTGTTTTTTTTTTTTTTTGGTATTTTTGGAAGTTAAAGACGTTAACCTTTTTGGTTAAGGAATATACTGTAGTACTACAATTTGATAGGTATAAATCTCCTAATTGAGAAAGTCTCATTGGTGGATTACATTAAGAAATTAGTTGCTTTCTGCAAAATGTATTTACTTATTCTTGGGTAACGTCATATAGGAGTTACGCACAGCGCACAAAGTAATTGATATATTGCGGTTAATGATTGGTGGACTTTTCCTCATTTTCGTTGACTAAAACCAATGTTTAGTTTTTTTTTCTTCCTCGACTACATCTTGGGTCATGTCTTGCCGCATGTATATTTAATTATAATACATGTAATTATTTGTGAAAACGTAAAATTAACGAAAGCAGTCGTTTTGGCTTGATGTGGGTTGTGTTTTAGGTAACGGAGAAACTGAAAAGTTGCAGCCGCATAATATTCAAACGCATACAGTAATATACTCGCATACGTGTAATTAATTTGTATTGGAAATAGAACAAGGAAAACCCTCTGTCAAACTGGAAATTAAACTGTTTGTTGACTGTCGTTTCTATTTTGTAATATAGAAGCATGTTTATTATTAATGGTGGAAGCCGTGCAATTTGCAATCCAATAGGTTTGTCGAGTAAAAAGGGTACTCCAATATTTTAAGCAACGTAATATTATTGAAAAATGATGAAATATACTCTCAATTTAAACAGTTAAATCGTTTGATTTAGATTGAATAGATTTATTTAGCAAACGTGTGTGTAACTTACTGTACATGTTACTTAATGAGTACGGTAATGGCTAACTTGTATATTTAAATGTGTAATAGTGTAAAACTTGCCCATATAGTACACTATAAAGTCATTCGTGAAAATGTTATTATTTATAATTGTGGAAATTGAGGTTTTATTTCTTTAAATAATTACAGTGTTGCGTCAGTGTCGTGTATTGCTTTTGCGTGTGCGATTATTGTAATATTTTTTTATTATTATACATTTATGTCGTCGTATTTTCATTTTTAATTATATGCATATCCATTAATAAGGGATCTGTAGATAAAATGCAATCATTATCGAGGGTCTTCGTTATGTACTTAATTTTTTCTTCGTTCTTATAACAGTACTGAGCTTAGCTAAGTTGCTGTTTTAATTTATCTTGAGATATACAACGGAAATAGATTCTGAATATTACACAATGTCGTAGAATATTTAATACAATGTGAAAAAGTTATTTATAATTTCAGTTTATGTTTCTGGTTTGAGTCACCTGGTTTGTGTGGTATTTTTAAAAGTATAATATAAAATTGATTTTGTATTTATTACGTGCGAAACTGAAATGATTATTGGTTTAATTACAATAGAAAGAGAAGATAAAGGTCTTCATTCTTTACAAAATTTTTGAGATGCGTGAATCGACCGGTTTCGTGTATTTATTTTATCAGCTAGAAAGTGAATGTAATATGACTACCCGTGCTATTTTGTTATTATTTACACATTTTGTGGTCAAAGTTAAACACAAGTATAATAAGTGACTGATAATAGTAAAACATGATGAAACATTTGCTGCATTTTAAACGGTTTTTTAACTAGTAGTTGTGGCTGATTTATTGAGAGCTAGTGGCCATTTTAGTAAGTAATTTCTTTACATTGTGTCAGAAACTTTACATTGTGAAACTGATCAGGAAAATCAAAAGACGTTTTAAAAAGAAAAAGTTTACGGCTTGCTTTAAGCTATGAAGTCAATTGTTGTTATTGGCCGAAAGCCAAACGGATGTAACGGCCTGTTATTTACTTAGTCCAATAGAAATCTTAGGATCACATGATTCATATAAAGCGTCTTAGTTTAAATATCGAAAACTATTTTGCTATTGTAATTTATTATTGCTCTCACTATCAATTGTAGTAATTACACGTTTATGCTATTAAGTAAATATTTTGCTTGTGTTATGTAATGTAACGTTTTGGTGTGATCATGAGTACACTTGGGAGTTCTGATTAAAGAGTTTTTTTGGTGCCAACTTATTATCATTATTTTATAATATTTAATTGTCATAATTACATTTGATTTGTTTGTTGAAGGATTATTTTGTGTACGATGAACTTTAGTTTACCTTTTGACTTGTTATGCATCAGTATTATGACCGATATTTCTATAATTGTTGTCACATTTAGCGTTATTTGACTAGACTAGATTGACAACTTGATATGGCGTATTAGAGCAGTGATGTTTGGATTTTTGCAGCTGGAATTTTAAAAGTACGACCTATAAACGCTTTTATCTTCTATCTGGAATTGTTGCTTTAATCCTAATTTAAAAGCTACCTGAATGATCTGACAGCTGGTTTAAACAAATTTTATTGTGATTTCGTGATGTGTGGATTCACTCATTATAAAAGTATAAATTCAACAGTACCTATTTCTTTAATGTACACTAGTTTGTACGTAGCACTTCATCGTTTAATCGTAATACGATCACAATTAACTGATATTTTATATTTATACATATGGACATCAGTTGACATTTCCATTGTTAATAAAAATAACAAAACGATTTTTAGGATTAACTTGTGTGCACGTACTTGTACTTGTTTTCGATCACTAGTTTAGCCGATAATTGGGCGGCATGAAACTTACTTGATTAATATCGAATGAGTTTATAGGGTTGGGTTTTGGGGGGGTTATGTTTAGTTTTTAGAGGGAAGAAGGGGGGTCCACGCTGTCTTGTGGACATCTGATCAATTGGCTGGGTGGAAGTTTGATGAAGGAGTCGATGGTAGAGAAATAGATGGGTGGTACGTCTATAATAGGCGTGGCCGGTTTGGCTATTTGATATTTATTGGCGGTGGTGGTGATATCCATTTAGTAATGTTGCAAGTAAACAAAACGTAAATTACTATATACCTTGTGTTTGTGTAGCTGTTTGTATTTTTTCTCCTTCATCCCGTCTTTTCATTCCTCATAGTAGCTCTTTAAACAGTACTGTTACTGTATTTGTAGGTATTGTTTTGTGAATTTGTATTTTCGACTATTTAGCCAGCTTATTTGCACAGCAATATCTATGTTATTGAACATATTTTTAAATTTTTGTATATACAATAGCACGTTATATATATATATTTTTTTGTGAGTGTATTTATAACCTAAATTGATTATTAGCAGCAAAACCTTCTACTTCAGTAATGGACACACTCAAACGCACATGTTAACAAAAATGAATTAAAAAAAATCAACGTGTATGTTTGCGTGCTTCAATCATTCTAAAGTAATTTGATAAAAAAATAAACATAATAGAAAACGATTGAAATGAATTGGGCCCTAACATCGACTGACATAATTGGCTTAGCTGATTTTAAGTGGATACATCGACCGTTAATGTCCTATTAACATTTAAACAAAGCACAATAAAAATCTTATTGATTAAAGTGTTTTTGTTTCTAGTTATTTTATAGAGATTTTTATGTTTATCTACCTAGGTATACTACAGGTTTTTTAAAAAAATATTTTTGCTTGTTTATCTCTGTTATTATTGAGCTACCGTTGCTATATAAATTTAATGTGACTTCTTTTTACATAAAAATAGCAACTGTTTTGGTGGAATTTTTTTTTACTGATTTGTTTTGTATTTGATATCGTTTTACATATTTAATGATGCTTTTTGTTTTGTTTACTGCATTGGTTGTATCGATAATTAGAAAAAGGCAAAGTTGATGCAAAGTTCCAAAACTGCTGTGGGAGAAAAAATAACAGTTTGAAAGCTTAAACACGTGTCAAAAACATTGTTTTAAACAGAAATGTTTATAAGCACTCAGTTACTAGTTACTACAGTTTAAACGTGTGAAAAAAGCCTTTACAATAGCTTAGTTATATCGGACAATACAGTGTATTGATCGTTTGGGGCTATTGCCGTTTGACTCACGAACTTTACGTTGATCAATATTGGATTTTTTTGGTGGTACCACTTCACCATACCTGTCGTTTATTTAGTGCACTAATAACTTAAAAGTGTCTTAATATTGTAAAATTGAAACGCTTACTAGAATTTATTTTCGATATAGTGAAATATTAAAGCAAGTAACTTTATTTTTTATGAGGGTTTACAGTAAGTTTTCAGGTTTTTTTTGCTTCTACAATGTTGCAATATCAATGTGGCTGCTTTTATATTTTGTGTGTGTATTTCACGTATAAATACTAAAGCCGTGCAACCTGCTTTTCATTTAAGAAAAAAAGAAGAGAGGAATAATAATAATAAAAAAATAAATATAAGGGGGAAGAAAAAGATTTCGTGCAGAGTGAAAAACGAATTTGGTGCCTAAAGGGTTGTATTAGATGGGGGTTATATTTTAGGGGTCTACATAAAGTGTAAAAAAAAAATTTTTTTATAAAGATTTCCTTCGTCGCAATTTTTGTTGTTGTTGTTTGGTAGTGCTGATGCCATTTTTTATAGTCTGACTATTATAATAGTTTTGAAAAATAAGGGTGGTTCCTAAGTGATGACCGAGACTGTCTGCAATTTCAAATGTAGTCTGTACTTATTGAAACTTTTTTTTTCTTTTTATAAAAAAATATATAGTCGTGCATGAACCTGAATTTAAACAGGCGCTTTTCTTTTGCTGGTGTTATTAATTTCGGGAATCTCTAGCACGTTTTTTTTATATTATGGAAATCAAGTCTGGCTCATACACATACACTGACTACTGTAGTTTATTTGGGAGACAGGTTTCACATGCACTTTGCTTTTCATGTTGCAAAGTTGTTTTGTGGGGGTGCCTTTTTTTTTTGTATGTATGTGTATGATTTCCAGACATTTAAATTAGTGGCTTCTATGTGTTCTCAGTCAACAGTTATAACCGAATGTTGAATTTCTGGATATGAGACTAAAAGGGTTGCCAGATAAATTTTTTTAGTATGTATGTATGTCTAGGCAGATTTTGTTATTCAATGTACTGTGTTTATTATGTTTATTCAGTTTCATTAAGGCGTTATCAAGTTCGTATTAAATGTCATGTGCTGTAGATCAAAAACAATGCTCAGTTAATATGCTAATTCTTAAAACTGAATTTTTTTTGCAATAAAATTAATATACATATCATGCAAGGGCAACTTGGCTGGTGTCCACTTACATGTATACATTATACCGAACTACTGTAATTATTTGGGTAGACCTTCATTTTTTTAAGATATGTTTTTTCCCGGGTGTTTTTTATGTTGACCTTCATATGCTTTTTATTTTTTTTGCAGCTACAGTACATAAGAATTTTTAAATAAGCTTTTACATACCTTTCTAACCACACGGTAATTTTGAATAAAAACCTGCAAACTTGTTGAAAGTTTTGGGAATTTGCATATATCGTTTTATGACTTTAAGTCGTAGAGGTAGTTGGCAACTTAATTACGACTTAATAAATTTATATTTCTGACTTTGAGTAGGTATTTAAACTGTATTTCATGTTACATGTTAGTGACATTTAGCGGATAATATAATAGTAAGACTGTGAGAGTGTATTTGTTGTATAGTGAAAATTTGAGCAGATGCAAGTTAATATAAAAAATCGTGAATCAACCCTTTGTTTTAGTTTTTGTGCGTGTATATCCTTATATAAAAAAGTTATAAAAAGAAAGTTGTATATGTAACGGCTGCCAATCTGCCATATGGTTATGAATATGACTAGGCAAGACTTTTACCTGAGCATGTGTGTGACTAGAATTAATTGACAATGTGTGCTTCCCTACGGATGTAAGTTTATTTAATAGGCAACTAAATATACACTTAAATGTTTGATTTTGTAATCTTTTGACAAATTTAAGAGTTAATTCAAATGAATGTTTGCACGCCTGGTATCATTTTTTAATGATTTATTGGCTAAATACTGTAATAATATCAACTAAAAAATGTTACTTTGCATTGCAACGAAAATACTGTTCAGTGTTTTCTTTCTTTTTTTTTATTTAGTTGAAATGATTGTCGTATTTTTTTGTCTTTGTGAATTTGGTATACAGTACTAAGGAAATCGTAATTAAACTGTATGTTCTTGTATTTGCCTATTGTGTGTAGAGCCTTGGAAAACAAGAAAAAGGATTGGCTAACACCACTAGTTTTATTATTATTATTATACATATTTTTTTTGCTAGTGTGCTTGCATTTCAATGTTAGGCTTTAATTAAATTTTAGCTAAATGAAACAACGTTTCGCTTCTCTAGTTTTAAATAGAAGAAATTGGCTTAACCTAGGGTACTAGGAAGTAAATGAAAGTTAGGAAAAGATATTTTAAAATTATGTTTTCAGTGATAAGCCGGATTTTTTTATACGTTGTTGAGACTAGAGTAATGAATTACAATTGCCACTTTTTGCAGTGTGTGTGTTTAGATTTGCTTTGACTAAAGCTACTTGGTTGTGTAGTTTTAGTATTTAAAATGTCAGAATAAATTTAGATAAAATTGGATTTATGTCATTGTGGGAATTAGAAGCTCATTAGCAGTTTACTCAAATTTATCGATGCCAATTGAATCTTAATCATTGTTTTGCTTCCGTATTTGTTCAGTGTTCAGCCGATTTTGAACCAGAATTTATTACAAGTTACAATTTTAAGAGCGAATTTGAATGTTTTGTTAGTCTAAACTTGCAGTGTTTTTATTTTGGTTATAACTTGACAAATTATCGTTTGGAAGTTTATTTTTATTCACGTATATCGTTGACAATGCCTGAATATGACGTGTTGTCAATACACAAGTGCAAATCTAATCCTTTCAAATACTTGTATATGGATTTTGAAGGCTTGTAAATAAACGAGACGAAATGAACTCATGCTGTATATGTTTTCCAGTATTTTGCTAATGAGTTTGTCGACATGTTCTTTATGACGCTGGCGTAATCTTGGCACTGTTGAGCAGTGAGTGAGTGAGTGGCAGAGTGCAGCATGGTGCTATACACAGGCACAACGGCGAGTGAGAAAAATAGACAATAAAAAAAAATGCTTAGTAAATTATTGCTAGCATTTCTAGCAGCCTTATATTGCATTCGTTAAATGGATTTTAAGAAGGGAAAACTTTACATCTCGATTTCAGCTTAATCACATGCATATATTATGTATGCACGTCTATTTTTATGTGTTGGCAGAATCCCCCGCATTTTTTCATCTCTTCTTTTCTCTCATTTTCTATACGCGTTAAGCAAAAAGAAAAAATTTTCAATGTTAGCTTTTATCCGAATGCTTGTACTTCTGTGTATATGTATGTGTGTGTATGCACTGTTTTCCACCACCACCCACTACTCACTCACCCCCCTTATAACCACCCATCTCAGTGTGGCGCAGGGAAAGCAAGAGTTTGTTTGGTGGTTGAGTAACGGAGGCGGGAATGGTAGTGAGGGTGGAGGAAAACGGAGGGGGTGAATTTGCTGATTAAAAAAAATTCAATCGATATTTCTTAATGGGAAAGGTTCTTAATTGAATGTTCGGATAAACGAGAGATGATGGTGGAGACGGAAAGTCGGAGGGGTCGTCGCAGGGTGCGTGTGGGGGATTTGTCTTGTAAAGAGAAAGAAGTGATGGTGGAGGGGGAGGAGTTATTCATAATTTCTTTAGGCAAATGAACACTGCATATACATGTACATGCATAACCAGCGTAAAGAAACAACGAGCTTTCCATTACCTATATGCACACACAAAGCTACATGATATGTTTGTACAAGCACAGTAGGAATAAAAAATTGAAATTTTTCGTTTTTAGTATTTTTTAAACTATAGCTTATACGTACGTACATTTCTAACGAAATCTTCCCAATGGGACTCGTTCGACTGCAGTGTTTCTACTGTATAAAATGGCATACATGAACAGCAAACTAGGAACGAGAAGATTTTTTTTCCAGTTACATGTTTCTTTTAGCATTCATCTTTTGTCTATAGAGATTTTCTACGCTCGCCGTGTTGTAGATTTGTATGAAGCTGTTTTATACCGAATAGCATGTTTTCCCCATCTCGCGAATTTTTTATGAGGATGTAAGTTGAGTGTACGTGCTTCTATGAAGCCTAAATATGCATGCAAGAAGGCTATGAGATGAGACCGTTAAGATAATAAGATCCTTGGGACACAATTTGCCAGCGTGAATGTGTATATGTACAGTAGAAACACGGTGGCTGGCAACTCAATAGCTTTTGATTACCAACTTTTTATTACTGACATATATTACCACATTTTGATGGTGTCTTAACCTCCCTTCCTCTCCCACAGGCTATGCTTTAGCAGTCATCATTATGTATATAACCCTGGTTAAAACTCGTAAATGTAAGCGAGGATATGCCTGGGCATTAAAAATACACGATAACGTACAATGAACATGTACGTGTAGTTTAATTTAGAATCTTTCATTGAAAAATACATGCAAGTTAGTGCTTGGCACATGGACACCAGCAGCCCATAAACCTTTTTTTTTCTGGTTAAATTTAATTATATAAGGCATTTGACTAATGAAATGTTGGCATTTTTTTTAAGTGTAAGTGCGGTGGAGTCTTTCAATGTTTAATGATTTTGAGGATGTTTTGGAATGTTAAAATTAGAATTTTTTTACGACGTATCAACTTAACATTTCCTAGCAGGCATTTGTTACCGAGTATTAAGTTATTTTTTTTTGTGTGTGTTTCATTATTAAGAAGTCATATTTTTGAAAATGTTTTAATGTAAAAAGACGATTTTTTATTTTAAAATTGGCATTCGTTTATCCACAAAAACTAATTTTGTTTTGCAAACGCAGTGTTGTTTATCCATTGAAAATGTGTGCGTGTTAACGATGCATCTTATGATATAACGTTGATCAAGTATCTTTTATGTTATATATTTTTTTCTGACTGGAAAATGAGTTTTTTCGATACTGCAAACAAATAGACCGACGTCATCATTTATTGTAATTCATTCTACATGGTAATTAGATCTTTTCCAGAAGCTGTTCACTGCCTGATTAATTCCTATAGACTATATGGATATACTGTGTATTTGTTACGATGGTTGGGTGTAAACGTTTGCAAGCATTAAAACTGCTCAAGATTTAAGTAGATGAAAAGAGAAACAAAAGGAGAAAAAATGTAGCCCATTACATAGAATTTGATGTTGCCCTAAAGATGATTATGGAATTTATGAAGCGATTCCAAGTGGTGTTGGATTATACGCGAGAGGTGAATGAGTGAGTGGGTGGATGGATGGTGGATATGTGAACTCTCTTTATAATGGCATTAATCGTACAAGTCTTCCTGGTAACCATCCAATAAATTTCTTTTCAAGTACATGGTTTATATAAGGCATTTTGATTCAACTTTATATCTTTTCTCACCCTTAACTCATTGCAAAATGCCGTTTTCCCAAGAGATATTTTTGTCAATTGAATTTATTTACACATGCGTCGTATTAAGATTTACATATAAGCAAAGTTTGAACCGGGACAGATGATGTTCATCACATAATGTTACGTGTGCGATATGAATTTTTTTTTTGTATTTTTTTCGTAAAAACTGAGCTCTAAATTTCATCATAACATGTATTACTTAGATTTTAAACGAGGTTTATTTTTTTTAAAGAGCAATTCCTGATGTGAATGGTAAATAAACGGTTTAAATTCTAATGTAAGGAATTAGAAATTCATATTTAAAAAAAATAGAGCTTTTAGCTGTTTTTGAATCGATCAGTTGACAAGAATATAAAAGTGACCCATTGCATTGTTTGCAATTTTGCTGAGTAGAACTTATAAGGAAAAAATGGAATAATATTTAATATTCAAAGCAGGTAAAATTAATTTTTTAGTTTTTTTAAGACATTTGATAGAATTACATATGCAACACACATGAGTTGGTTACCTGTAGCATTCTTTGTGTAACGCTATGTGAAACGCTTAAAAAGCAGTAGCAGTGAAATGATTATGTTCAGGCTCTCAAAAGAAGTATTTTATAAAAGTTGTCGTAAATTTTCAACTATTCATAGTGCCACAATAGTTTCGATTCGGTCAATTTTTTTACCGGTACTTCTCATTTTCAGTGTTGACCAAGGGTGGTCCATTCTACTTTGAATGGTCTTTGCCGGCCATGCGAACGAAATTGTACACGAAACTTATTGCCGTTTCTTGTACACAAAAATAAGGGACTTTTTATGTAACTTATTGTGGGATTATTCACATGTAACATCTAAAAATGTTAAACATTTAAAGTTTAGCACTGATATGATGATATTGCTGTCCAAACTGCATGTAAACCATCTGTACCTGAAATTTTCTTCAAGTAAAGGGTTTTGCTTATTTGCTATTTTTTTTTCTGGGGTTAGATTAAATTTATTTATTCGTTACGTACTGTATATGTGTGTGAGAATTTGAATGTGGTCTTTAGAAATTGCAGGTGGGTTTTTACTGCTACCTTATTTTTGGGGGGCTTTTTTTTTTTTTTAGTTTATTCGTCTTTTCTTCTTTGTTGTAAGGTTTGTTATTTGTTGGATTATGTAAGAAAATTGTATGGAGTTTTATTTTTTTCTTAAAGTTTTTTTTTTTACTTAAGGTAAGAATCTTACCTTGTATAAAATAATTTTAATATGGAAAGGGTTGCGATGGAAATTTATACGCATGGTTTGAAGCTCCTGGGAGAGAAGGGGTAAAGTGAACAGGGGTTTGTTACCACGCTTGGTTTAAGAAAAAATTGTCATTCAAAGAGGTTTTTGTCGGCGAAGAAAAAATAAGAATAAATAAACGAACGTTTTTTTTTCTTAATAAAAAAAAAACTAGATTTTAATTTTTACTTAACTGGCATTTTTATTATGGAACGCTGTAATTGAGTGAGTTTTAAAACTTTTTAGTTTTGATCGTTAAATATAAGTGCTAATTAGCTCATTTGTCGTCTATTTTACAAATAAGGACGTTGAACCAATTTAATTAACTTTTTTTTAGGAATGATTTCTTTATATTCCAGTAAAAGTTAAAAAACAATCAAATTAAATAGACGATTTGAATTTGAATTATTTAATATCATTGTTAAATGATCAATAATTAGTACTTCCTGGCTAACTTTGGGTTTATTTTGATCTTCAAATTTTACAATTAGTGCAAGGAAATTACGAATTAATTATAATTTTATATAAATACAGTAAGATTACAGTGTACTTTTATGCTAATTTACAAAATTGCTGTGTCTGCAGATTTCTTTTATTGTTAATTTTTTATTAAAACTTCGTGGGTGTTTTTTTTTTATTTTTTTATAATCATGCACCTATTTTTTTGTTGTCTATTTCGTCTGGGAAATTT
Source organism: Helicorthomorpha holstii (assembly GCA_013389785.1). NCBI lineage: Eukaryota > Metazoa > Arthropoda > Diplopoda > Polydesmida > Paradoxosomatidae > Helicorthomorpha > Helicorthomorpha holstii. The sequence continues at coordinate 3,566,174 of JAAFCF010005748.1, forward strand.
CTTTCTGAAAACAGCTTCTAATATTAGAGCATTTTATAACTCGTTCGACCCCTCCAATTTCTTTACTTTTTTTTTCGATGTTTGTTGATGTCGCGTTGTTTTTTTTATTTTTTAGTCGCCAACTTCTTGTCTGCGCATCCTCCATGTATAATGTACGAGTATTTAAAATCCCTCACTCAGTCATTCTTTATCTACCCAAAAAAAAATGCCTGAAAAAAATCTTTTCCCATACCCCTTCTATCATTCTACTTAGACAAAAATGTTTCGGTCGTTTGTCAAGTTTTTTTTTGTATCTTCTTCTGGTGGGGTACTATACTATTTATGGCGTGCAAAAAACACCTTCCCTAGACGTATTAACTATCTATAATTTTTTTGTTATTATTTGTCAACTTGTATACAGTTCTGCTCGGGCATTGTGCAATATTCCCCCTTTGAGTGGCGAACCGATTTCTAGAGGACTTTTTAAAGTTGGTTGGTTCGGTGTGTCAACATGTAAAGAAAAATTACTTGATGTTGTCTACTATTTTGAGGGTTGAAAGAGTTAGAAACTTTTTTTTTGGCAAGTTTATTTAGGGTTCAATTATCCAAAAAAAAAAAAAAAAAACCGTTTAACATCCTCAGGGTTTTTAATACAAGTCGTTAAGTTTCACGACTATTTTTATTATTATACAAATTTAATGTGGTGTTTCCCATTAAAAATAATAAATTCCAATAATATTTCATAGTTTTAAAATTGCACCTCTGCAATGTTACTATGCTAAATCCACTAATCGTGATATAATAACTTACTAGGTTTAAAATGTTATCTGGATTAGTTATCAGTTTTTTAGTTTGCTACATTGTATCTAGAATGTAGTAGACGGATTAAAATTCTTTTATTGTGTTATTATAGCTGCAGACATTACTACTAACAGGAAAGGTTTGAAGTTGAGGTTTATGTATGGATTAAAAGAGCGATTGTGTAAGAAAGTTATGAGTTGTATTGTGACAAATACGTTGGTCAAACGAAAACATTAATCATGCAGCAGTCATATTTTCAATACGTTGACTTTGTTGTTGTCTGAAGAGATATAAATGGTTGTCTTGCACTTGTAACTTGACTGGATTCCCTCACCTTTCTTCCTTTTTCTTACCTACGAACCCTACAACCCTTTCAACTTTCAAGGTTCTCATTGTTACCCCTTCTAGGCCTTTGCACTGCATTTGGTTATGCTTGGGAAAGATTACAAAATAACTTGTAATAATATACAGTAACTGTAAAGCTTTGCGAAAAGTTATGAAACTTTCAAACGATTACAAGATTTGTTTTAAGCTTTTAATCCAATATTATTGATCTGCTATGATTAGAATTTTTCTGTATTAATAAGTTAGTAATGAATCATAGACGTATAAGTTATGATGGGAATTTATTTTATTTACTTGTAGGTGTCATGAAGCGTCTCTTGATTTTTTGTCGAGATATTGAGTATAATAATTAAAGTTGATAACGATTGATGATGCCTAGGGTGGGAAGATTTTTTTTTTGATCCTGTATCAAACTTCTAGTTCTTATGTAAAACCCCCTCTCATTATCCCCTCTCTCTTTTCAGGCTAAACTTTTTTTTTATCCCTTTCGATTTGCTTTCCCTCACTTATTCTGCTTATCTCTTCGGTGACTTTGGAATTTACTCGGGTGAAATATGTATTTAGTAACATGTCTCAAAGCGAACAAGATAAATTAGCTGTTCGTCAGATGCGCTACTGTTGTGTGTGAATATATCATTTTTTTTTTAAATTAACGGGTTGAAAGGGGAGTGAGTGAATGTTCGTTCATGAGTAAGAAAAAGTACTGCAACTTATAGAAAAAGTGCCCTTTGCAACTTTTTCCTGTCGCTTGCACTCAATATTATATTTATAGTAATCTATAAAAGTACTAGTCATGCGATTTGAAAATGGGAAAAAAATTAAGATACGGATTTAAATTGATAAATTCTAATTAATTAACGTTTAATTTGTGATAATTTTTATTTATTTATTTATGTCTTATATTTACCATTCCATTTTGGTGATCCAAAATTGTTACAGACTTTTATTAATTTCATTAGTCAATGTTATCAATAATTATTCAGTTGTGAAAGTTTCATGTATTTGGATTGGTGGATGAAACCCCATTGATTGTTGAGCTGATAACTATTAGTTATGTATCTAGGTTAGCAGAGCATTGTATTTAAAAGTATCGCCTACTAAGATGTGATATTGTAGGTGTTTTTGTTAGAAATTTTAGTTTTGAAATTTTGATAACAGTTATCAAATTTGCGTACACAGTATGTCCATACTAATTTATGAAATACACCCGTTTGGTTGTTATAGGTTTTTATGAATTTACGGTGGGGGATACATTGTTATTGAAGGGATTTCATGTATAAATTTAGGATTACTATCACCGTTTATTTTCTAAACTTAATCCATTGAAAATTCGATAGAAGGAGGTTTTACACTTTTTTTACAGTACAGTATTAAAGTTGTGTAGCTGTATTTTTTGAAACTTTTCCTCGGGGTGATTTAAACCGCTACTTTTATTCACTACACCATCTAATATGATTAATAGCTTTTTCATTTGCTGCAAGGTACTGTAGACATAGCCGTGTAGGTTTTAATTTCGATTTTTTTGATTTTGTAACCCAATATATTTTTTTAAACGTTTACTAATACAGTTCTTGTACTGTATTTACTGTTAGACTTTGATAATTGTATGGTAATTGGCGGATTTATTCATGTTTAGGGTGCACGTTATATCTGATGGGCGAATTTTCTATGTTTATAAATTTGCTAGCTTATTTTTTAACTTTTATTTTAGTCACGAGATAAGTAGTTTAATAAGTACTGTAGTTGAAAAAGATTGGCTTAACTTGCATTTTGTAATAGTTATTTTAAGGTAATGTTTACTTTCACGCTTAAAAACTTATAATGATGTGGTAAAACTAATTTCTATTATTTTATATTAACATGCGAGTAACTTTTCTTTCAGTTGTGATTATTATGCAACGTACTAAGTAGGTTGTTGATTTTATTCATAAAAACTTGACAGACTTGTAAAAGGTTACCGGGGAGCTGTAAATGTTTGTTGATTTACAATTAATTTGCATATTATTACCTAACATTATTTAGTTTTATATTATATTTATATCGTCAATAGTGGGTCAGTGAACATGGTTAGCTATCGAATTAATCTAATACATTGATTATGATTATTAGTCGTAATATGTTAACTTTAATGTTACGAATATTTAAGAAATTGTGAAGAATATAATCAAACATATAAGAAAATGCATTAAATTATTGTAAGACGTAGTTCAAATTATTACAAAAGTACAGTATTAGCAAACGTCAAAATGGTGAATGCTTTGGGTGCTCATACAAAATTATGATTGGTTAAAGTGTTGGGCCTCAAACGTTGACCACTGAATTATCCAGCACTGTTCAAATGAATGAGATGGCGTTTAGTGTACATAAGCAAACTTCTAAAGTGGTTTTTTTACCAACTGCATGAGGGGCAGTTTTATAGGTTATATGTCCATCTCCTCTCTAATTATGTTGGTGAAAGTTTGGGGAGACAAGTGATTGTTAACTGCCAAATGACCATGATCTGTTGTTGGCAAATAGTCAATTTAGGACCAACTCAGGTGCATATTATCCACTTAACATTAAGAGGGCCGATTGACCTTCCCCTATTCACACTTTACAAAGGAATCCTTCTTTCAAATCTTTAACACCATTTGTTGGACATCAACTGGAAACGTCCTTGCCTGCACTTGTACCCAGAAAAAAAAGGGAGAAAAATTCCCTTCACCCCACGCATTCTTTCTGTGTATCATGTTTAAGGCCATCAAAATGTGTTCATTCGTCCAAATAATAGGGGTGTGTTTTGTGTATCCACAACTTTTTTTTTCTGTACATGTACGACCGACCACAAGGAAGCCTGTATGATGTATATCCCCAAAGGGTGAAAGTAACTCCTCATCCGTTTTTATCTCTACCCCTAAGTTCCTAACAAACTGTAGGGAGGGTTTTTTTTCCTGTGTAATCTGTAGGGGTACATGGTTATGTATAGCAATGATGAAAGGGACGTTTTTTATGTGTAGGTTTCTGCACATAGGAAAAAAAAAATTACCCTATTACTTATTGAGCAACTAACTGTTCCTGTCAGATCCACAAATCGGTCCTCTGTCATTATATTCCCAACACTTGTATCTCTTCAAAGTAGGGACTAGTTCGTTTGTATTTCTGTTAAGTTAGTTTAACACGTAATGATTGTTGAGGTTGACTCCACTCTGAAGGATCATATGATTGCAGCGGTTACTAGAGGGTGAATATCCCTTGAATTGTACTGCTTAGAGGTTTTAAATTGAGATACTGAGTATCAATCCTATACCCCCTCCCCCACACGGTTTTTTATACGTGACACTCAATATCACCCCAGTTCTATATTAGAATACATAAAGCGTTTTTTTTTTATTATTATTTTTTTAAAGGTTTTTATGGTACTCCCACAGAGACCACCCTCGCTTTCATCTAAACTGTGCTGTTTATGGTACTCGCTGCCTTTTTTTATATGATTGAAATGTTGGTGGAGTACAATAATATTTTTGTTCATAGTTTGCGTGGGGTCAAACAGAGTGTGAGGGTGGAGGAGTGAGGGAGGTCGTAAAAAGCTGATTTGGCAAATTTTTATTGCTCTTATTTTTGTATACACTTTTTTTTTGTTGTTGAACGAGTTAATTTAGGAACTGGAATAACTTAAAATTGAATAGTGAAGTGTGAAATGGTAAATTATGTGCATAGCTATCTGCTGTTTTGTTATGTGTATAACACACGATCATGCAAATACTAATAATAATAATCATTATTTTTTAAAGTGCTGTGTTTAACATTGTAAACTGTTGAATTTGAGCAGCAAAAAAAATGTTTCGATACCTAAACGAAATGCATGGCTGTAGAAACTGAATAACAACAATTATGGTAAAATAAAATTAGTATTTACATACATGTCTATGGATTTGGTGTATAGGGACTATCCGTGTTAATGATCTATCTAATGTAATGTCACTGAATTAATGTTAGTTATCATTCTATAAAAAATAAAATAAAAGAAAAACTATAAACGAGCGGAAATATTAAAAAAAAAAAGAAACCATTTTTCGTTTCTAATTAACTAATGTACATGGTTCTCTAACTCGGTAATTAGATATCTTAATTATTATACTCCTCAGAATGAAAAAAAAATCTAATTGCTGCATATAGTTATTAAGTTTTTTTTTAATTTTAGTTTGCATTCATTTGCAAGTAACCATTTAATTTAAAAAGAAAAAAAAACTAAATTTAGATTATTATCAAACGCTGATGATTGTATTGTTTCTCGAAATATTGTAGTTATATGTTGGAAATTATTTTTTATGTGCGAATTTAATTGATTTTATTTAGACATATAAAATAATTGGCGATAATATCTTTTGTCATTTCTATAGGGACAATATAACAACATGTTTGTGGGAATCTCGCTGCTGATGAATTAGATAAAATTAAAACAGTAATCGTTGTCTACGTTGTTAATTGTAATTTGTACATATATTTGGCCTTGATTAATTTAATTTGATTGAGGCACCAACTTATCAGGTTTTAAGTTATATAGTGTATGTTTTGAGAAGTGGCATTTGTTTAAGTTTACCTTGGTTTAGTTTTAGATTAAGCGTCATAATTTATTTAAACTCATTAAGGTCGTTAATATTATTTTTATTAGGATTGATTTTGTTACAAATATAAGAATGGTGCTTCTTTAGACATAAAAATTAAAAATTTTAGATAGGGTAATTTAGGTCTTATAAACGATGGATTAAATTTAAAATACATGTTCCACTTTAAACGCTATCATTAATGAATATTAATATCTTACTAATACGAGAAATATGCAAAGCATGTGACATATTATGTGACTTTAGTACTACATTAACTTTTACCTTGGCTTACTAAATCACCACAGCCATTTCCATTGACAAAATCTTAATAACTATGTAAATACAATGTGGGTAATGTGTATACACTGCGTATTTAAAGTTTAAGAAGCATAAGGTGCTTACTATTATAAAATATAAACACGCACACGTAAAAAAATAAAGGTTAATGCTCAAGTGATAATCAATTTAAAATAAAATAATAATGGATCTCCTCCTTCCCAATTGTGATTCAGTAGTTTCTAACAAATACTGTAGAAAAGCTACCTGTTGTTTGTAAAAATCAATTGGGTTTCGTTGCATGTTCAAAATGCATTTTCTTAGCCGCCACGCACACGCATTCGCTTTCGTGGCATTTCAATTTCAATAGTTTGTCCTTTTTAGTCAAACTAAACGGTTCATTACATTTCCTGGGTGTTTCTGTTTCATTTGACATAATAAGATGTGTTTTATTATATGTAATAATTAAATTTTTGCGGTTTGTTTGAGTAAGCACTATTACATTACATCGTTCATTTACTCTTCTATTAGTTGTTACAGCACGACATGCTGCTTGCTTGTTTACATTATTTTTAGAAAGGATTCGCTTCGTCCACTTCCGTTTCATACGAGAACCCATTATTTACAGTGATCCGGACTAACTTTTAATATCCTCTTGTAGCCATTCTAGACGGACTTTTATTTATGTCGTATGTCTAAATCGCTTTTCGTGACAGTCCAGTAATTCGAAACTGTGACGTCGATGAAAAATACAGCTACTTCAATAACTTTGAATCACTTAAAAATCTAAGATAAAACGGACTTGCCATGATAGAATTATCTATAGCCATGTTTGTTTTGCTTAGTACAGTGCAAAATATTTTGAGCAATTTACTTTTACAACAAATATTTTTTTATTAAGTTATTTAAAATACTTCACATGTCTTTTTTCAAATTAAATCATGTGATTAAAGCTAATTGAGTTATTTGAATGCAAATATAATCGTTTTGTAATGAAATAAAGTCAGTGCCCTTTCTAAGTGCATTTATATATAATGTATAGTTAGTCAAATAATGAATGATTATGCTCTTGATTTAATAATTATTATTCACAATCGTATGACGTATGAAGAATTGATTTCTTTATTTTAGTACGATCAACGGTTATGATTTTTAACTTTTCAACGTGCAATGTGATCGGTTTACTATTTAAATTGTTGCTATAATAGCTTTAATAAATCGATATCTTTTCAATATTTTTCATAATATATAATAACTTTATAACCTGTATTTGTTAAAAGTTGAGCTCTAAACTCGCAATGTAAAGTTGCTATAACTCTTTTATATTGCAGGGTATTATGATATTATCTGTTGTATTATTCTATTGGTTTTCTAATGCCAATGTATCGATATCGAGATCATCTTTTGTGATCTAATTTCTTGCTTTTTTGCCCATTTAATTTGTTCAATGCCGGTGAAGAGAATAATGGGTGTGGCTGATGGAAACAATTATTTAAATATCATGGAAAGACTTGAAACGCGTGCACCAGTGTGATCATGTTATATCGGCATTGTACCTTATACAAATTGTAGGCGGGAAACGTTTTTAAAGTATAAATTCAATTTCCTGTTTATTGTTTTTGATCGATCCTATTTTCTACTCTCACTTCCAGTACACGGTGCAGTTAAATACAATTTTCACGACATGCAAACACCATAATATCTTTGTTGATTGTTGACATGCACTGAGGCCACCTCTGAGATGTCTGGTCCACCTTTTACATGCTTGCTTTTTGTTTTTGTTAGCAGATCTGATGCTTTGTCGGCATTAGAATATATCCTGTGTCTTGTTTTTTAAGAGGTTTTTTTTATTAAGTTAGCTGGGAGAACGCAAAAGTAGCAACATCATTAACTTATTAGCAATTATTGTGATTTGAAAGCTGGAAGACATTACAATTCTAGCAGTTGTCACATGTTTTAAATGTAATAATTGTAGTACTGTGTAAGATCAAGGCTTTTTCTGGTTATGTAATGTCAGGAAAGTTTTAGTATGGTCCTTAGAAATCTTGTTCATCAAACCGTTCTTTGAAAGTTAGCAACTTAACAAGTTTTTTTTTAAGCAAGTTAAATGACTTAAATTTTAATAACCTTAGCTTATACTTAACTATTATGTTGGCAGGCTACATCGTTCTGTAAAAATCTGAAGATGCAAGTCAATTAAAGAAGTACTTCTCACGTTGTTAATTTTTATTTGGAAATTAAGTTGGTATCTGAAAAGGTTATGACCTAGCCAGAAACATGTAGGAAGTGAAAGTTAAAAATGACACGTGTCGCTTAGCTCTTTTCTCAACCAAGAGTAACCTTTAAGGGCTTCTTAGGTCTGTCTTTTAAGCATCTTTCATTCTCTTTATACATGTATTCATTTGTGGGTGAAGTAATGACTAGACCCTGCAGTAAGCGGTGGCTGTGGACTGGGCAATTAAGCGATTGTCTGTGAAATGTTTTGGAGGTTAAAGTGTGAAAGGCAAGACATGAGGAAGTCATTTCTCATCTCTTTCTTAAAAGTTGTTTAAGGTGTCAAAGGGGTAGTCTTTGAAAGACTGATTACTTTTTTTTTCTGCTTACAATTTCATTTGAACTAGTGAAACTAAAAATGAAGAAAATGGTTAATGTGGATGTTTGGAACTTTGCAGTTTCTTTGCTTTGGATGTTGAATTTTTTTTACGTTTCGGCACCCACTGCAATTACATAGACTTTTTTTTCCCGGAAGGATTTTTGCGATTTTTCCAACTGGTTTTTCATGGGGTCTTAAGGGTCGTGCAACCCCTTTTTTTCTCTCTCTTCTTATATCGTATCTTTCTCCTATTATCATGTCCTTGTTGTCGCACTTTTTTTTATTTACTATTATTACGTTGACTTCTGGGAAATAAAGGGTGGAAATAGTTGGAAAAAATTCTTCTAACGCGTCGTAAACAACAAAATTGTTTCCTATCGCTTTAGTTGCTTTATGTACTTTTACCAGTCTCTTGTTTGTTAAATGCTGATCTACATTTTTTTCTCTCTTCTTAACAATACTAAAAATTGTGGACAATGTGAGTGAATTTCGGGTAACACTAAAAGTATTTGTAGCTTTTAAGCATCTTAAGAATTTAAAGAGCTCATAAATTTACTGTGTTACCAGGCTGAAATTAAGCTTAATAAATAAACGTATTTTTATGTCATTTTAATGCCAAATAACTAGCTTGGAGATGCATTTGCTAATTACAGATCTTTTCAATAGCTAAAAAATGAATGCAGTTGTCATATTTTTATTGACAGTGTAGGATTACCGAACATGATATTTTTTTAAACAATCAAATCTGCTTAATAATTAATTAGTATTGACTTTAAAATGATGTTAAATACCGTAGCAACTTTTGCATCATAAGAGACATAATCAGCATTGAATGACAATTAATGCATTGAGTAAGCAAGGATTGGAAATTGGAAACACTTCACTAGTAAACATATTGACCAAGTTTGAATAACGTTTTAATTTATACTGTAATTTACAAATATTTTATGACTTTGTAATCTCTGTAGTTGACAGAAGCTGACTCACTTTTCAAAATGTTTTTTTTGGTTATGTATAATGCATTGCAACATTGTAGCAGTGCCTCAGCCTTTTTTTTTCGTCTCTTAATTTGCAGAAAAGAAAATGACAGTAAATTCGATTGAATGAGTTTAAAGAACAGGTTTATTATTAAAACTTGTCTATTTCATCAAAATAGCTCGAATGGATGAATACTTATTTAAAAAAAAAATTAGGAATTGTATAGAAATTACTTTTCGTGTAAGAGGAAAGATATCTGTCAAATGTTAATGTTTATGCCGTGATGTTGTTTGACGCATGCGTTATAGACTGCATGTGGTCTATGCATTTTTAGTATTAAAAAAAACCAGCATTGGAAGATATTCATTAAAAATGTATGATGGATATATGGAAGCAGTAAAGTAATTCGTCGGCGAACACTCTTTTAGCCGTTTGAGTTTTATTATTTTTTTTTTCTTACTCTTTATTCCAAAGGCAGATGCATTTTGTTTTGCAAAACATTTTTACATCTTTAAGTCCTCGTTTTATTTATACATCTTGTAATAGATAAAAAATATTAAATTGATTCTTCCGTGTAATTGTTTTTCTTCTGCATCAAAATTATTATTGATTCTTACAAATCGATGACTCCCAAACTGGGTCGCTTTGCGTCCACAAACGAGTCACTGTTTTTTTGTCTTGGATATGAGAGTTGATTTAAACACATTGATATCGGTATATAACACATTAAAGACTAATTACATTTTGCATTCGTGTGTATAAATTGCAAATGGGGTGCTGATTCGGATGGCACGTATATACCACATGTTAAGGCTCTTTTATTATAGTCTAGTCGAAGCAATGATTCGTCATTTCTTTGTTCAGTTCATTAACGAAACGGCAATGTAACATAATAGTAATGCACCGTCAATTTTTTTTGGTTGATAGTCTTGTATATTAATGTATTTTGTTTTTCTCTTATTGTTATTGGTTGACCTTTTACAATGTGCATAGGGAGCTTAACATGGTATGAACTTGTTTCATATTTCAGTCCTCTTTATGTCAAATTTACCGATGCTCGCAAAGCTACTGTTTTGATATAATTAAAATTGAATTTGAAGAAATAATTTCAGTATGCGGCGTCAGGTTTCTAAACTCGACAAAAAAAAACCAACGTTACCTTAAATTACTATAAAAAAGTCTGCTTTGTATTTTTTTTGTTTATAATAATTGCTTAAAGACTAAATTAAAAACGAAAAATACGACGAGGAATAGGCATCACGGTTGTTAATTGTAATAATTGTACCGAGTTCAAATGTAACCATCTGGAACTTGTTAATATGATAAAGTTATGCAGGGCTTTGATACTGTACAAGTATTTTCTGTACATTTTGAAAAGGTTTGTTGATATTGCTGAATTGGGTGCGATTATATGTTTGAAAACTTTTAGTTTGGCTTGAAGACGTCTTCAAATGAAGATTTGTGTGCATTATTTGCCTTTGCAGTACTTGTTGTTTTATACTATCGTGATGTTATGGCCATCTAGAAGCATTTTGTCTATTTGTATGTGCCTTATTCGGCGTTTCTTGTTAACGAGTGAATAGTATATGAGTTTTAAGTGGCCGAATAGAAGTGGGGTGAGGCTTATGGCTAGTAAATCCATCTATTACAATTCTAGCCGCCATTTACGTCGGCTGTCCGAAGGGGTTAAGTTGCAAGGGCGGCCAAGCGAAATCCGCTGGGTCTCGTAGCCTATTGGCAATGGTCAAAAGGAAAAGGCGGGGCTATTTGGTCAAACTCACCATTGGTTCGACTACGTGAGTGCCGCAGTGCAGCAGCCATTAAAAGTGGTGGGGGATAAAATCCAGTTGGGGGATTAGAGGGTGAAAGAATTTGGAAAAGTAGAGAAAGATGGCAAAAATGTTAAACAAAAGTAAATGGGAGTTTTGGAAAAGAGGGAGGAGAAAGAAATGAGAGCAAAATCGAAATATAGTGGACATTACTTTCTCCCACCCCCCCTCTCTCTTCTCTCCCACCACCTATGCATCGTTATGTTTAGGCGAGATTTTGATGGGGTTACGTGGGGTGGGGGAGGAAGTTGTGAGGATATTAATGTGAAACGAGGGATGAGGTGGTCTTAGCTTACACTGAGTGGAAATGAAGTGGGGGGAAGGATTGAAGATGATGGAGAAAAATGGAGAAAGTGAGTGCGAGAGAGAGAAAATTGTTGAGAATGGATGGCCGCTATTTTCACTGGCCAGTGAGCCCAAGCAAATGGACTTTGGTATCTTTTTGAGATAAACACGCTCGTATTTTATCACCCTCAGGTTCACTTTTCTAATTTCGCCAAGCTTCCATGGCTCTCAAAATTACTCTCCATTTCCTATTACACTATATCTGCCGTCTATCTCTGCTTCATATATTTTATACACACACACACATACATATATAGATACATATTATCCATTTCAAATATGTACTGCTATAACCGAAAATAATGAAGAACGTTAATTTATGTTAAAGACATATAGTGTAGTAGTGGGATAGGGGGTTTGGAGCGAAAAAAAATTACAAACGACCAGTAGAATTTTATTGAGCGATAAACAAAAGCGTCTTTCTTGAATTATATCGACTATAAAGTGTATAATCTAAGTTATAACTATGAACTATGTTGTTTGGAGAGTGAGTGAGAGAGAAACTAGTCTCGTACAGTGCAGTAGTAACATTTCCGTTTATGGCGATGTTGATGATGACCAGTGGATGCTGTAAAAGCAATGGTCGATTTGCTGCATGGATGATTACGTGTCATTCTGTACAACCCAAAGTAACCTCTGACGTGAAAGATAATTGCGCTCAGCTTGACATGTTTAAGGTGAATTAGCCATCGTGACATGAATTTTTACACTACTAGTATACATGTTTAAAACAGCGTAATAATGTTTACCTGAATTTGTATTATTGTCTACTCATTCACGGATACATAACTTATACCGTCTTATTCACTTAAAAAAGTTTTAATTGATACTTGAAAAGTTGATACAGTAGTTATAAAAAATTAAAAAGAACTGGTATTGGCTTTTGGTACATTTGGTTGAAAATGTTTTTTTATTGCAGTCTAGTGGCTTAAATTTTTATTACCGGCCGTTTCATTGAAGTACATGAAGATATTTTGTATTTATGGGGACAGTCTATAGGGAGAACTATTTTCAATGCTTTCTCCTACTGCATATAATGTACGATTTAAGCTATGGTCATAAAAATGATTATATCCCATCCCATAGTCCAGACGAATTTAAATTTTGCTATTTGTATTTTCTCATGTATCTTAATACTTTTGCTTACTGACATTATATATTAGGAAACAGTGGTTTCTATTGATACAGTAACGTTATGACTTTATGCGCACGGCTTGTTTTTATTTGTTGGTCAAAGAAAATTCATGTCTTTTGTTATTGTATTTAGAGTGGCAATGAACGATAAGTACCCTAAACATCTACTATATCCCTCTGGTGCAATATTTTAAAGTTAGGGACACTTTTTGGTCATAGTAAACAATAGCTTCTACAACTTAACATAAAAAATTATTTAACATTTCTTTAATGTTTCATAGCCAGCAACTATTGGCCGTGCACTAGTCCCTCCTTCACAGTAGCTACATTTAGGTTTTTTTTTTTTTTGGCGTATTTAATTGTTATTTATGTCTGTGCCATTTATTGTCACACCCTATTACACTTTATTCTACTCTTAGACCAGCGTCCAATTTGATATCCAGCTGTTTTCTGGTCACGACTTGCAGTATGGTCAAAAAACAAATTTTTTTCATCTTGCGTAAACTAAAAAAGATGATGGGATTTGTTGTTGTTCCAGATTCCCATCTGCTTGTATATCTGTTTCAACCCTTTGAATTTGTGGAGGGGGCACCGAGGGCTTTCTGTTGCTTTTTATACGTACAGTACGCTTGTTTACTGCTATGGACACACAATACGGTTTCTTTATGATGGTAGCAGAGGGGAAGTGATGCTGGGAGTTGTAGCCGTTGGTGACCAGATGACCCTAGCGAGGATTTTCATTATAAATTTTTTACTACTCACGTCACCTGCCTAAGTTCTTCATCGTTTCCCATACGAGAGAACCTACTGTACAGTATGTTGCTGAATTGTTGTCAGATGTTTGTTACTTTTGTAAAAGCCATCGAAAGGGTTTCTCAGTTGTTGTTATTGTTTACTGTTTGCACGAGGGATAAATAGATTTATAAAGGAAAAGCAATAAAACGTCATTAAATTAGCATACTTTTTCTTTGGTATTGGTTTTTAGTTAATTTTTTGTGTTTACAAAAACATCCCTTTAACTTTTTTAAGCGTGTGATAAACTGCAAACTGACAATAGACATTTTGCTGTTTTTAAATCTCAATTCAACTTGTTTGTGCTATTTTAACAACTGCGACAAAAGGCTGCTCCTACGTTAACTAACACGGTGGCTTTTTCCATCACAGATTTTTTTCCTTTTATTTCTCTCGCCAAACTAGAAACCACCGTGGTTAAATAATACAGTATATGTTTAATCATCGATTCTCCTTCATCTGTCTTTGTCTTGGACGCTAGACACAAGATTAATCGAGTTAATTTTAATTTAAAATGAGTTTTCCATATCTGTTATTAGTCTGAGCAGATGCTTCTAGTTCATTACCGGTATTGAAAAAGTTATTTTAGGCACTGAACAGTTGTTTTACTCAAATATGATTGACTATCAATATTATACTGTATTTAAATATTAATTAACATCGTCATCATAACTTTTTATAATGTTATTAAATTTGCTTTCTGTGTGACCATTTGTATTTTGCTGTGTTGAGATGAACTGACTTTTAATATACTAAATCTTAAGATAGTTGATTCCTTAATCGATGTTTAGTGTGTTTTGATGCATAAGTGTTTTCTAAAAATAAATAAGTAAACAATTTAGTGGATCCTAAGTCTCTATGAATTTAACCTAAATTATAAACCTTATATATTTGTAATTTAGCATTTTGATAATTGCTGCAGTAGTTAATTATTAATCAGTGTTTTGTTATTATTGTCTTTATCTAATATCGTTTATGGTTTTGATTTTAAACGAAATTTGTTAGTGGTAATTTCCCTTGAATGCCAAGCAGGTGCTAGTGACCCCCACATCATGTTCCTGAATGGGAGGCTTTAAAAGGGAGATTCAAAAGTATAAATAATGTATACTTTTTTACTCTACGTTTACTAATAAGGAAGTTTTTTTTAGATGATTAACATTGAGTAACTTGTGTCATTTTAATGAGATTTAGTGTTCGTTTTAGGGTGGTTTGTGGTTAGTAAAAACTCTAAAGGATTGCGATTTTTAAATTTTAGCTAATATTTTTGTTTAGTAAATCTCATTGTAAGTAATGGACGTTTGTTTTGTTTGATTTAAGTTAAAGTCAGCGACTTTTTTAGTTGTTTAGTAGTCAGACACTTTTTAATTTTTAATTGTAGTTACTACTTGCTTGTAGCGTTTTTGTTATAAAAAAAACTAGTTGACTGAAGAAGTTCTCTAAAAAAATGCATGCAGCATATTTACTAAGTAAGAAGTTTGGTTTTGAGAGCACTGTAAAAATAAAAAAAACTTTTAATTACTACGAAATTGAAAACGCATAAAGCAAAGGATAAAAGTTGGTTTTTTAACTACAGTACTATAAGTTATTTCTCACATTGTTTAACGATTATAAAAAAATGAAAATATTATAACGTAATATAAAAAAAACTTATAAGTAAAATATGGATTTTTGCGTAGGATTTTATTGAATTTAAGATTATAATGTTGTTAAGTCAGTTTATTTCTTACTGGACTTGCTTTACATCAGAGTGGCAGTGCCAATTGGCCAGCGATTTGAACGAATTAATCATGGTTTAAATAACTTTTCATTACAACTTTACTGGACACCTGTTAAAACACAGTTCCTGTTTTGTGTTTTGTCATTTCGATTATTTGTGATGTAGTTAGCGATGGCATTTAGCCATTTACCAAACAGTTTGTTACTCTTGTTTACACTAAACGAATATCAGTTTGCATAAACACAATACACAAAAAAATTGATCATGCGATCTTATACTCTGCTCAGTGCATTGAATATAGAGCAGAATAGATCGGTGTATTCGTTGTAAACACACATTACAGTAGTTTTAACGTTACAAATTATTGAATAAAAACTGATTCAATTAGAAATACAATACACTGTTTTGTGCACGAGCATGACCAATATTTGACCAGCAGTTTTATTTCGATGACGGAGATGGAGTATTGATTATCTTTCGTGTACTTTCAGTTGATTCAAAAGCAACAAACGTGTCACTGGTGTGGATTAAGCCAACAATTTTTTTCTGGTCAAAATAATTGATGTGAAAATTACAATTCAAAATAGGGAATCATAATGTGTAAAATAAATTCAAGAAATAGTAGTATTGAGCTTATTTGGTTGTTTAGCTAAAGAAAGTTTTCTTAAGCGTTTATGGGTAGAAAAGAAGGAAGGGTTGAAAATTTGAAGGAAAAAAACTCGCAAGTGTGAATGCATTGCTAAGTTTGTTTGTGAGTAGAAAGTTGGGATGGGAGGGGGATTGCAATCAAAAAAAATTTTATATGAAAATTGGGTGGACGGTTGGCCCACAGCCATTCTTTAACGGCTAAGACATACATGAAAATAGGACGCTGTCTAGACGGAGTGTGGGAGGTAGTTGACGACTCTGTAGGACTCAAAGAGTTAAACTGAAAACTGAGACATGTGAACTGCACAGCGAATGATGCATAACAAGTTTATGCACAATAAACTGTGTTATTGTGTAGTTATCGACTAATTTAGAGAACTTAAAAACGATTATTTGGATTGTTTACCACTGACTGTACCGGATATGAAAAATGGGTGATTTTTTTGTGTGTATTTATTAGCTGTGGAATTTTTAATTTGAGTTTGATAATTCTTTATTTTTTTACCTAAAAGTTATAGAAATTAACAAAGTTTTGTATAGTTGTGAAGTGTGGCGGAAGTAACCAAACTCCATGCTACCTAAGTTACACTACTGTCTGCTTCCATGTACTGTATGAACCTTGGTATATAACCCCTTCTTCTTTTTCCTTAGCTTATGTTTCCAGTTTCCGCCCAATTTCCCACGTGCCTTCCACAGCAAGTCATGCATGAATACTTGTTGTTTATGATAGTTGGCCATTGGTTTTAAAGGGACCAACATTGTTGCAAATCGTCGTTACACAAACGCGTGTGGACGAATGCACAGTTGTTGAATGTCTCGCAATTAAAACTCGTAGACTCGTTTATTAAACTTTTATTTTTTATGGTATTATTATGTCCAATGTTATGTTCGTATATTTATGTCACGACTAATAAACTAAGTTATCTTGAAGTATATTTTTTCTTTCGTTTAATCCACTCACAGTAAATAAATGTTTCTTAAAATAAAAAAACAAACTTTATTTGTGTAAGCGTTAGCGTTTTTTATAACGTTTTTATTTTATTTTGTACGTACAGTACGGGTATATACTGTAGAGTTGATGTAACATGTTCTTTGCGATGTTTTCTGCTGCAGAGTAGCGCTACAAAGCATTTTCTATTACATAATGTTGACACATATCGTCTTGCAAAGCTGATATTGCCAATCTTTTGATATAGCTTACTCCTAACATTGTTAACGTAATAGGATAAAATAATTAAATTTTATTACATGTAAATGGTAATGAGCAAAGTTATTAATATAGTTTATTTTTTTTTTGCAGTTGCCATGACGGCGCAGCCAACCAATGAGTCGGAACTACAATTGTACAGGGTTCTACAAAGAGCGAATTTGCTCTCTTACTATGATACTTTTATTGGACAAGGTAAGGTTCTTAAATTTAAGTTAAAACATCAAACTGTGCTCAGTTGAACACATGATCGATGGTGTACATAACATTACAAGAGTTAACTAGAGAATTGATGACCAAAATATTTTAGGATCTTTAATTTAAGGCTTTCTTTTTTTAACTACACTAGACTTACAGTATAGAAAATTGTTTTTCTTCAACAACTTAATGACGTTACTATATTTCTGGTTATTAGATTGCAATGTTCTGCTATTGGCAATTCATACCATTTCACGTGTGTGTATTTTTTTATGAATTTAATTTTTATTCATAACATTGCTCAAGTGTCAGAATTGCTAAACATGATATGAGTATTACTCACTGTGATATATTTTGAGAAATACTTGATGTTGAATTATTTCCTACAGTGTTTATTTTCTTAAAACGAGACATGTTTGCTGTTTAATGTTTGTGTATTATCCTATCCTCAATCTTGGTGGGGTATAAAAATTCTTTCTTTTTTTTTTAGTATTTTTATTGGTATCACCCACATTATATTTATATTTTTTTTTGCAAATTTTTATTTTTCTGCTTGCCTGATAATACGGTATGATAGGGAAAAAGATGAAATTAAAGCCTGATAATGGGCGTTTCAATTTTTTTAAATACAACACCATCGTGCAAACTTTTTTCTATGTAACCCCCATACAAATACCGGTATATGTAAGCATGCATAACCGAAAGGGTAAAATGAAATACAGGCATGTTTTAGTGGGGGTCGGGAGGGCATAAAAAATTTGGGAAGGGGTTAAAATCTGAGAAGGGTAACAAAAAATTGTATAGAATTTTTAAGATCCTGTTTTGCCCAGGGACGTCTCTTTACCTCTTCTCTCCCCACACACACTTTATTGACCTCTCATCTGATTATGAATCGTAAGGGGGTGGAAAATGTTTTTGCTGTCTTTTTTTAGTATTGGTATACACATGATGCAAAACATTTTTTTGGAAGGTAGGGTGGGAGTTGAAAGCTTTTTTTTATGCAGGGGTAGTTGACTTCTCTGTATAAACCACCTGATGCACACTTACTATATGCACCCGACACTCGCATTCAAACATTAGAGAGAGACAGGTGATTAATCGTTTTTACCCTCACTGTCATTTTCTGTATACGTAATTTTTTTTATTTTTTTTTTAAAGTTTTTATTTAACCTTCCAGCGCTACTAAACTTTTTTTTTATATAAAAAAAAAACTTGTGTAGAAAAGTATTTACTTCACCTGTACAACGATGTATTTGTTGCAAGTTGTTTCTTTGTTGTCCTGCAGATATTATTGTTAAGGAAAGGGGTATTTTTATTTTGCTTTTGTGGGCTGAATGTCTGGATTTTTTATGCATATAAATTTATATTTGGTGTTTATTTTTTTTTATGTAATTTTACTATTTAATGTCTGTAACCGAATTGCAGCTTTTAAAATTTTTTATAGGGATTATTTATTATGGAATTAAACTGACATTAACATTAATCAAACACTGATTAAACTTGAGCACTTTTATACATATTGCTAAGCACACAAATGTTTAAGAGAAAGCGTTACAATAATAGATTAACAGCAAAGTATTAAAATCTTGAACGTTATAAAATATAAAACCCATATATCGTAGCTTTGAATTTACACGAAGCTAATTTTAACTATAATTTCTTTTATTAAAATTAAATTGTGTGGCAAATTGATCGTTAAACAATGATCTCATAATGATACTGTCATGTGTTCCGAATTCTTAGTTAAATGCCTATAGCTTCATGCTTTGTGGATTTGCTGTAACGTAATACGACTGGTGAACTTACGTGGTCGAGGTAAAATTATCTGTGGTTTTATTTTGTGAGCACAGTCGACTTGAACTGTTGTTTAAAGGATGGGTCTTTGTTATCTTGGACTTTGGAGAACCATAATAGCCTTAGTGCTTAACCACATTGTCATCACGGGATTGTTATTGTATGTCCGAAAGCGACCATTTAGATACGTTAACATTTTTATGCAAGTTATACACGATACCAGTACACATTGTTGTGCATTGATAAACACGACACAGGCGTAGACATTTCAATAATAGGATTAAATTGGGTCGCTTTTCTGCGCTTCTTACACTTGGAAAATACATACATAGCACCACGCGTGTCTTTTACTGCTTCTTATTTTGGTGATTGATACTTTAATAAATGTCTTTATTGATGTTTTTTAACAGGGGGCGATGATGTGCAACAGTTATGCGAGGCTGGAGAGGAAGAATTTCTTGAAATTATGGCTTTGGTAGGGATGGCCAGTAAACCTCTCCATGTCAGGCGGTTACAAAAAGCACTCCAGGAATGGGTTAACAATCCAGGTAAGTTACGAAATTGATTTACTATCAACATTATCGCATACCGGTAATACAAAACCGCCTAACATTACAAGACTCACCTAATGAATATTATATGACAGTTTAAATGGATTATAGTAACATCGCATGTAAAAGAATTGCTTAGTAACTTCATCAAACAATGTTAGTGGTTTTAAGGTTAATGTTAAATGCTAGCGCGACAACACGTGGGCGTTTGGAATTTTTATTTGCAAACGTACCGGAAGTGTAACTGAAAATATACTAACGATTAAAAGGTCATTACACGATCTCAAACTATTGTTGACATAGGTAGACAGTTAGTGTTTAAAGGCTTGATTGGATGCGTTAATGAGAAAATTAAACTTATGATGTTGCTTCTGTTGGTGAGAAAGTGTGGTTCCTTATGCGCTAGTTTTTTAAATTAATATTATGGGGTTTTTGTGTACAGTATGTGGTGTTTACATTATACGTAGAGTAAGTTATGAATGATAATAGAATAGCGATTAAAAGTGACTTTTTATGATTTTCACATTATTGTTATTGAATTGGAAAAGTCTAAGGTAGATTTTATTCATGTTTTTTTTAGAAGTTTAAGAGTCTTCTTGACTTCTTGCTGACAAGTGAGCATTAAACAGCGTTGTTGTACACATTGAAATACTGTATGTGGGGGATGAGTTAAGTTTAGCTGTTTCAAGTTTGCTGGTTCTACTTTTTATTCAATTCAGAGTAAAGGATTGTTTACACAGCTGAACTTGAAAAAATAGTATGGGTTTTTTTTTTTTAATTTAAGAAACTGCAGTACGACTGAGCTTAAACTATTATTCATGCTTAACTATTTATTTACAGTAAGTTATAAACGTTAATTAATTAAACAAGTAATTAATTTAGCAGTCTTGGTTAAACTAATGCGCAAGTAAGTTACCAACAAAAAAATAAGAAAAAGCATTGCGGCCATGGTTAATTCTCAACAGATGCATGAAAGCAACTAAAAAAAATACATACTTTTTTTTTGTTTTGATGGCAACGAATTTTTTATGTGGTTATATGGCGTCTTTTAATTTTTATTCTTTCTTCTTTTGCTGTCTTTCTTTTTTCATGTCTCACAAAGATTCATTTTAATACCTTGCTCATTTTTTTTCATTATTATTTTTAAAAAAAAATTTCTGATGATGATGGTGGTGGTGGTGGTGGTAGAAAAGAGGGATTGTATGGGTGGTGGTCTTTCAATGGTTTTATTAAATTGGGTAGCGTTTAGTTATACAGTGTAGTTGTATGCGGATGAAGCGGCAGAGCTATACACAAGGAGACAGGAAAGCAACATAAAAAATATACAGTATCTAAAAAAATGAAAACGCTAAGCTTGCAGACTGCAATCTTCAATCCATACTACCACCACCCCCCGGCTTCCTTCTGCACACATACATATATAAATGCAACAACAAAAAATCTTTTTTTTTTTAATTTTTACGAGTTATCAATTACTGTCAGAAGAAAAAGCTGTAAAGAAAGTGAAAGAAAAAATTGCGAAGGAGTTAACTGTGTGTATAAAAAATAAAGAAAAGAGAGAGTGCGTAGGCTTTTTCACTGCACTTTTTTAACATCCATCTAGAACGCTGATAGAAAATTTAGCCATGGCGAATATAACATTAACAAACACGTATACCCTGAATAGAAAAAAATTACCATCGCCAAAATTAGCTTTCGAGACTAGAGGATTGGTGTTGGGTCGTTCTAGGACGATTTAAGGTAGATAGTAGATAAGTTACTGTAGGTGGACGAAGGAAAAAGTTGAAGATGGGACGCCTAAAAAACTGCTGAATTTAGTTTTTGTTACTTATAAAAAATTGCAGTGTGGATATGAGGGAGAGTTGAACTATTGTTCTGTTTTATTATAATACTACATTCATCACTATATGAAGGATGTTGGAGTGGTTAAAATTCTTGTAAATACTCTTGTCAGGTGTTCAGTGGCAGTCGTATTTGTAAAGCCACAAGTGACAATTCCTGTCATTATATGTTTTTTATATTGCAATTTTTTTAAAGAGCTGCAGGTACAGCAGGAGTGGGGTGGGTCTTGTTGTTAAGAGTATTTTTAGTTTTAGTTTTAGTTTAGACAATTACTGTACTTAAAAAGTTTTAATGGACATGCATTGACTTGTTTATTCTTTTGTTAATTCCATTGATACAATTTTAGTGTTTGTTATTATAACTTCCATATGTCGATAGAACTATAAAGCATCATAATGCTAATCGAAGTCCATTAATGAAAATGGCAAACAATATTTTGCTTTGTTTTATTGTATTGAAAGATTGACATAACCCAATTTGTAAAGTAATTTATAAAGAACTATAAATAGTATAGGGAAAAAAATGCTTTGAATTTGATAATTGTTATAGAAATGCTCGTTTTTGTAGGAATATAAATATATTACTAGATAATTAAAATAATAAGGAGCACTTAAAGTTTGTGATTTTGAGTCCAAGAAAAAGTAATTGCGTCTTTGTGCTGCAAATATAGTGAGTTCAGCATTCGATGTACGTGGGTATTTATTTAGTGAATGTCTGGAAATCATAAAATATTGTAAACAACAACAGTTTTTAAAATTGTAAAAATATATTTTTTTCATCGATAGAAACGTTTCCCCTCAGTACATAGGTTTTGCCTTGAAATTTATTGACGTCATCCGTTACTATAGTTTCCAATCATTTTTTTTATATAATTTCGATTTGATTTTTTTTTTACTTTATTTTGTAATCAAACTAAAAATTTTTTATGTGTGCCAATTTTTTTTTCTTTCTGTCTCTGAGTCTGTTTTTGCTATCTGGTTTGCTTGTGTACTTGTATTCCCAACGCAACGCTACTTTAAACCCTTCACTTACAAATCACAATGGCAAAAAGTTTCCAAGTAAATACATGCATCAAAATTTCATTCCGATGAAAAAATGGGGACGACTAGATTTTTTTTATTTTTTTTTTGGCTAAAAGAACTTTATATATGATGCATGCTGTGTCTAACTATGCAACTATTACTGAAAGGGGTAAATATAGGGTGGAGAGTTATAAGTACAGGAAGGTGTTTAAGAGGTAAGTTTTTTGGTGGGGTGGTAGTTTTGGTTGAGACTTGAATGTAAAAAGAGTGTTCAAAAATAGAAAAAAAAGTTTTTTTGCAACTGACTATGGAGTTGTTTGTTGTTTTTTTTTCTTCCTTTCTTTTGAACTCTCTTTACTCCCCCTCCCCCCGTCTTCCATCCCCACTTTTTCATTAGTTTTGAAATTATATAAAAAAAATTCCCTCTTTCAGCTTCAACACTGGCTGTCTGCTATTGTGTTGACTGAGTGTAAACAAAAAAATAAATTCGATGGGAGTTGAAAAAAAAAAGATTGTGATGGCGTTTTTGAGCAGAAGAAACTGCCTGTAGATAGCGCTGCTGCGCAATGATAGATTGAAAGAGCAAAGTAAAAACATTTTTTTGTGAGGGAGGAGGACTGGAGTAGGTGGGTGGTGATGGTGGGGGTAAAGAGTTGAGTGCACTGTGAAATCAAATGAGGTTATATACAAGTATGGCGGTGTGGAGGGTGGGGAGCGGGTGGAAGAAGAAATATCAACAAAAAATATTTTAGTATACAAGGGTTTTGATGGAGATGGGTGGAAGGAAAGGGTATAAAGGGAGGAACCAGGTCAATCCACATTTTTTGTATCGTCCAATTTCCCCTCTGTCGATTCATTTTGAATATTTTTTTTTTCCGAAGGTTTATGGAATAACACGTTTGTTGTCTGCACGCACATGTGTGGATAACTCTTTCAGTACATCAACAAAAATGTATGGGATATCATGAAGACGGTGGGAAAAAGCCTCTAGAGTTTTGAAAACTATAAAAAATATATTTTTTTTTACATATACAGTACAACTTTTTTTTTACTGAAATTTGATATCGTTTTCACGTACTGTAGCTTTGCATCATATTAACACCATATTAATTATCGATTTTTTGCGCTTTTTAAAGCTGTTCAAGATGGTTTACATTAAGTTCCACTAGCATCAAGTTGGTAATTTTTTTTTGCTCGGGTGTGTTTGCATTGTCTAGTATTTTGATCAGCTTGAGTAACATTGGTAATGATAGCCAACTTTTATACTGTATATACCAAGAGTAATTTTAATATGGGAAAGGTATATATTTTTTTTTAAAGAAAAATTGATAATAGATGTTCATAAAATTGTTAAATACAAAATTTGAGACTATTAAAAGGGGACACACAATGGTCGTTTAGAGATTTTGGGAAAAATGATGTTAAAACTTAACTTCGTGTAAACCTGCAACTTAGCATTTTCTGTTTATTAACTAAGCATCCTCATTTATAGCAAAAGTAAATTGAAAATAACTAGCAATTTTTCCTGAAGTCATTTTTATCTGTCGCATTACAGTGAATCGTCATGATGAGACATTTAAAAACTTTTATTTCTTATGTTTTTTTTAAATTATTAAAATTTACTAATCGGACATTTGACCAACATGACTCTTTCATTATCTACGAAATCTATAATTAACATTTTTTTCTCTATTACAAAAAAGTAAGAAAAAAGGGCTTTTAATTTTAAAAAAAATTACACTTGATTTTCTGTGTAAAAGTTATTTTAAAAAATCGAGGCATGAAAATATTAATTTGTAAAAAAGTAATTTTAAATCTGAACTAATTGTGATTTAAATATTTTACTGAAGAATTTATTCGATATTTTTATCATCTTAATATTTTTGTGTATGTTCGTAAATTGTTTGAAGTCATGACAATGTGCTGCGACTAAGGTATGTCTAATTTATACGACTTTTCTTGATTGCTTTTTAGTGAACTCGAAATCTACCGTAGCATTTTAAAATCTAATTTATACTGTATTACAAAAGTTACTTGGCTTTTAACTGCAGTATTGTCGACATGAATTTAGAGCCGGTAACTTGTTTTATTTAAGGCAGCATTACAAGTCAATTCGATTAAGTTATGTGTTTGAATATCTTTTATTTTCGGTCTTAATAACAGTGATTATACGTCGTTGTAATGGAATCGAAACCATGTATAATTAGTGATTGGTTAGTTTTTATTTTTTTAATGTCATCTATTCACATCTAAAAATCTCAACAAAAAAATTACTATGCAAACCAGTTTACATTCGATCCGATTTTTTTTATTGAAGTAGTGATGTAATTTTCAGAAAAATGGTTCAGCTATGGTTGTTACTAACTTAGTTAATGTACAAGGTTTTTTTTAATGAGTTTTTGTTTAAACTTATAACTTTTTCCTAACTTGAACGTATGGCTTGCAAGTACATTCGACTTTTAAAAAATTGTTTTTTTTTAGGTTATAAGGTTTTTTTTTTATTCTGGCTTTACTCAGTTTTTTCTCTTTTTTTGTTTTGTTTTAAAGTTTTTCATCGTGAAGAAACATGTATGAACTGAGGTTTTTTTTAACTTATTTTCCTCGTCTATCTTCTAGCTTGAGCTTATTTGATATTTTTTATACGTCATAGCTTTAAAATTGGTTGATGCATCGTGTGCATCAAACACAGTGGGCAAAAAACTATCAATTTTTTGCAGAACTACTTCCAATTTCTGTCTAGGTATTTGCAGAGTGTTGTGAAAGTACGTTTAATAAGTTTTGTCATGGCCACAATTTCAATTGATGATGGAGAAATGCCAGAATATTTTTTTGGGGTATTGTTTTGCTTTCTAATAATTAGTACACCTTGATAGGTACAAGTATATGGCACAGTAAAGAAAATTTCAGCTTTTATACAAGTATAAATAATAGTCCATATGCCATACCGTACGTGTATATAGCGTAATATTTTGGGGCGTTATTTCTTCCGTATGTGAAAACGTCTAAAGCTTGTGTACAATTGGTTAAACGAACCGTGTTGAACAGCTAAAGGTTAATTGGTCGCCAAAAAGATTTGAAAAGCACTCACTATTTTCACTCTCTCACAACAGTTGTGTCATATTCCGCCTGAGCATTTCATTTTAACGCCAATCTTTGCACTTACTAAAATCTTATTGAGAGATGAGGAGAGAATTTTTGTAAATAAAATAGCAGCAAGTCTTGTATATTACGTGTATACATACAGTACTTTATATGCACTTAATAGAATGCACTGGCAAAGTTTGGTGGTGTTATGGTTTAAGGAAGAAAATGCCAGTGAGTGAGATGTATATATTCAAATGAGTTAAAGGGAATCTTAAATGCGAGTTAAAGGTCAAGTTATGCCAAGCTGATTGTATGGCAGAGTTAAAATGGCTATCTGACAACGTTATTTTTGTTGTCGCAAAAGGTATTGTTTAGACTAGTCGTCTGGATTTTTGATCGACTTTTCTTTTCTTTTTTATTTTTTTTTTACCTTGCAACCTCTAAAACTCTAATGGCTTCTTCATTAATGGTATCTAATTTTTATTTCAACGTTTTAGCTAAAGTTTTAGTGATTTTTTTTCGCTTAGTACGAGTAATTGAAAACTTTAAAATATTCGTGTAACAAAAAATACAACTGACTTTGGGAAATAATTCAACGAAATAAATACGAGAGAAAAGAGTATGGTTAGTTTACTTTACTAAGATGTTTAACCTACGTTGAAATTGAAAACTTAAACATGATATAAGATTATAAAAACGATTTTAAGTGTTTGTTGAAGCCAATCTTTTATAGTCGATTTGGCACAGTTTAGTCTGGAGCTCCGTATTTGTTGTGTAAGGAAGAAAAAAAAATTATTCTAAGAATTTTAAAAAAAAAACATTTTGAAATTGCACTCTCGCCAAATTTAGTCGATAATTAAGTTGCAAAATAGGTGATAACTTTGTTGATATTAGTGGTGTAATAGAAAAACGATTAGCTCTTATTTGCTAACTATTTGCTGTTGTTGTTTCGGTTAAGTTTATGGACTTTGATAAATATTATTTTCGGACATTTATTATTTGCACGTCAAAGAAAAAAAATCGAAAGGAATTTGTTTTTATCCGGTACTTTTATTCATCATTTGCAAATAGCAATTAAACTTTGAGTGGATTTTTTTCACCGATTAAAATTGGTTTTTGTTTTCTAAGTGACTCTTCAGTTCACGTTATACTATTTTACTTCCCAGAATATGCAGTCGTGAATAAATTATATAACTTTTAACTAAAATTAGTATTAGAAGTCATTCGTATTAGAAGTATGAAATTTTGACATGATTCTATTGAAAACAATACATGAATAAAAACGAGAATGGAAAGACATTTATTAAAACAAAATGCAAGTACTTACCGGTAACTAACACTGTATAAATAAAATTAAAAGGAAATGCATTTCAAATATCAACAGTCTGGCTCACTATGTGCAATGGTATTCGTTCGGTTTTCATGACAAATAAAACTCAATTTTTTAAATTCGGTCTAATTTGTTACACTTTGTAGTCATGAAGTTATTGTGATTTAGGTTAATGTATAGTCTACTTTAAATCGCAGTGGGCGATTTTTTGAGACTTTTGTATGACGTTTTCGTTGAAAACGATTACATTTTTGCCGTCTAGGATTTTTAAAAAAATATACAGTATCAGGTAAAAAAAAACTACGTTAAAAATGACTTTAATTTTAGGACATGGTTTGTATTACCTAAGGCGATTGATCTAAATGTGAGAAAAGTTGTGACGGCGACATCTGATAATAATAAGAGTAATTTTTACCTGATACTTGAATTATTTTAAGTAAGTTTTGGAATTAAATTGTAATGGTGCAACGATATTATCAAACGTTTATAAGTTATATTTACATTTATGATTTATAAGTTTATGTCTATTGCTTAGTGTAGTTGCATAGACAAGCATTGTCAATATTATAAAATCGATTGAATTATTTTTTCCTCTCATCAGCTTTACCGGTATACCGTACACTCGTACGTCATAGCATTACATAAAATTGCGCTGCGTTCTTTTTAGCTATTTAAGTCGTTCTTTTCAACTCGAATTTAGAGATTAATCGATTTTATGTGGAGATAGTGAAGAAGGGGTATGGCAGCGTTTTAGATGATGTTTCGAGATGTTTATCAGTTAAAAATTGACATCGGAACAACGTACCGTAAAAGAACTTAGAGAGACATAAAGAAAGGGAAGAGAAAAAGATTTTTTTTATTTGAAAACTGAAAATATACGTTAGTATTTTTATTGTTAATGTTTAAGGAAGAAAAGGGGTGGTATGGAAGGGGTAGCGGATGTACATAAGGGAAAGAGGTGTTTGAGTTGATTGTGTAGTAAAGCACAGGTAATGGGGGAGAAAGGATTGAAAAGGTAAAGGAATGGGGAAGATAAAAAGAGAACTTTTGTTGACAAGAGATTACCTAAGACATACGAAGCTTGTGTTTTTTGACAAGTGCTTTCGTGGACATGGACATTCCCACACAGACACACTAGAAAACGATCTAACGATTATCATTTCCTCTCAGATTTTATTCTTTTTATAACTCTTTGGGACCATCAACTAATCATGACACACCTGTTGATCTTTTTTTATTGCAATTTTTTTTTACTTTGCTATTCTTAATTAATATACGAGTATGTGTAATTAGTTACATTTTTTGATGGGTAATTATGGCGCATTGTCAAAATTCAAAGAGAGCAAATTATGGCAATAGAATAAATATAAAAATTGTTAGTAAATACTGTAAAAAACTACTAAGATATTTGCTAGGGTAAACAAAATTGTGTTGAACACAAAATTATGTAAAGATGTCATTTAAGTATTATATAATATGTGCAAAAAGTAGTAAAAAAATGTTGTTTAAAAAATTGCATTAATGATGCTTCAAAATGAGCACAACTGCATGAATTTGCATTTTAAAAAATTATTTGTGTTAGTTAAAATAACGGCCTTAAAATTATGCAAAAACAAATTTATCGAAAATATTGGAATTGTGCATGCATTTTATAAGTTCTTTACTTGAACTAAAAGTTTTAAGTTATATTTAATTTTAGTAAGTAGCAGTTAAATGTCATTAATATACTATTTGTCGAATGTGTAAAATATTTTGTCGTTTGTTGAATTGAAAACCAGACATGACATCCGCATTCTGGATTAAAACTTTAAGACTGCAGAATTATTTATGCAGTGTTATAAGTAAGAGTCAGTTCTGTTAGTGGGTGTGCGCTATGTGTTGCTTTTTGAATTAAATAGGCGAGAACGCTATTAGGGAGATCATGTAGACGACGGGTGGTTTACGTCTCAGATCAGACACAAATGTTTTAATTCTTTTTGAATTATTTTGTAATCCGTGAAAAATGGCTATGCGACTTTTCATTACAAGTTTCTTATTTTAAAAAAAGCGTCAGGGAAGTGACGTGATATATAGCGGATTGTTTGGTGAAATCCGAGTGAATAAAAAATGGCTCAAATTGAAGGGATGTACGTGTACATTCAGCCAAACAAACATCTGTATTCGTATGCAAACTTTTTAGTAAGGAGGGGGTTATGTACTTGGTGGGAGGAGATGAAGTAAAAAAAAGCTAGGGTGGAGATGCCACGGGTGATGGATTGCACTTTCAATTTTTTTTTAATTCTTTTGAATTATTATTTGAGCAGTCTCCAGTAGTCCCCTCAAACTTTTTTTTTGGAGTTTATTTAGCAGTGCACAATCGACACATTACATTAGTTGACATTAAGAACTGTCACGATTTTATTTCTTAAGAATTTTATTAATATTGATTTTTTTTTTGATAGTTAAGAGTAAATTTTGTTATTTTTTTTTATTTTACCAACTTGATTTTTCCTACCACGTTCGCTTGTTATTAATGTTTGTTCTAGGAATGAGAAGGTTAAAGGTCGTTTGAGGCCAGGAACTCTTTCACGACGTAATGCTAGCGTCATAACTTTGAGAAGCATGTCATGCATGTGTGTTGCCACTTTTATTTGCTCGAAAATGGATGAACTAGCAAAATGGGTAAAACAAAAGGTTGAAGTTTGAACAATGTTTTGTGTATCACGAGCTGTACAATGTGTTAACAGCCAAAAATTAATTTGTATCTTCAATTTGACAAAACGTTTTGACCGTGTAATCAATGTCATAGTTCTGTAAGAGTGATATTATAATGTAATGAAAATTAAAGTTTTATAGGAAGGGCGTGTGTTTTTACAAGTCACATTCAGAATAAACTGACAATTTTTGGTTAAATTTGGTGCATCATCTATGCGGGAGCTTTGATAGAAAAAAAAACCAAACTGGCTGACACGTAAACCCATGAAATGTAAAGACAGATTCAAAGTATTTTGGTACTCTTAAGCTTAAACTCCGTTAAACTACAATTTACAATGTGCGATTTAACTTTATTAACTAATTTGTTTTTGCCAAATCGATTATCTAAATGTTATGTTTTGTATGAGATCATCTGAAATGCTTTGCTTTTTTTCCATTCAGGTTTATTTGTTTGCGATTTCTGGCTTCGTGGAAATGGCTATCGTTAAAATTAAGTTTTAACATACAAATCGATATTGGACAGTTTTTACACACCATTTTCTGATTAGATTTTTTTATTGTTTTATATGTTCAGAGGGGAATCGAGCAGGAATGAAAGGGTTGTGACACTTAAGAAAAGAGCGGAGAGGAGACATACAATAATAAACGTATCAATTGAGATTTACTAGCATATCCCTCCTATGTAACTCTCATAAAACTTTAGTAATATCTCGGCTGTGCATCATCAATCTGTGCAGCCGTTGCCATGGTAGATTCATATTGTATTTAAAGGAAGGACAGTCATTTTAGCACTTAATTTTTTGAGTGGATTGCACAGTGAAATTACAAACAAAAAATTCTTTACAAATAAATGCCTTCTGTACTGCAAAATTTGTTTTTAAAACTTACTGTAATGTGTTTACGCAAATTGAGATGATGTCCAACTTTTTATTGAATGTTGTTTGACGATATTAGTTTTTTTTTTTACAATATGAAATGGGAGTCATGAAATAGTTTGCATGGTACATGGCAAAGTTAAATACAGTAATTCTTGAAATTATAAACTACTGTAAATGTTTTCATCCTCAGCTTAACAGAACTGAGAGATGATTATTATTCCGTGAACGATTGCAATTAAGAATTGTACAGTGATTTGCATCAGACTACACTTTAGTGCTGCGTGTGGTCATAAGACACGTCTGTGCAATTTTTTTTAAAATGTATATATTCTGGCAATAATAGTTGACGTTAATGATTTCTCCTATTCAAATACACGCTTTTCCGAATGAGTTTTTCATGCTTGGTTAGCCGACATTTTCACCGTTTGCGACGTATGACGATAATGGTGATTATAGGGTCGTCTGTACTTTTAAGTTGGTGTGTCACTACTTAAGGACTATTAAACAAATACAAATACAGGCTTAGTCTTTCTTGATTGTGACTGGAATATTTTAATTTTTGTTCTCATACAGACCGATACTGTACAATGACGAGCAAAATACCCTTTTTTATAAAAACAGAAAAGATTACTCCTATTGAATCCAATTAGGTGTTTAGTGATATTAATGTTTTTAAATGTTCTTGCTGAGAGTTCACTATTTATTCAATGTGGTGATCGTTTCCATTTCTTATGGAAAGCATCTTTTTGTTTTGGGATAATTCTACATGGCCTTTTTGACAAATTTAATTTTTTTGAAAGTTAAATGGTCGCTTAATAATAATGCAAGTTGAAGGGATTTCCACCTGAAGCACAATGCTCTTTCTCTCAGTTTTCTCTATATGCACATTTTCAGTCGGTGCATTTTCGAACTCCTTTCTCCAA
Organism: Helicorthomorpha holstii; assembly: GCA_013389785.1. NCBI lineage: Eukaryota > Metazoa > Arthropoda > Diplopoda > Polydesmida > Paradoxosomatidae > Helicorthomorpha > Helicorthomorpha holstii. The sequence goes on from JAAFCF010005748.1 coordinate 3,597,720, forward strand.
GCAATCTTGAAGAAAATTATCTCTCATCCTTGACCTAGACCTAGTAGCACAGCAGACAAATTAGGCGAACGACTTTCTATATAGGAAGTGAAGAAACATCTTTCTTTCACATCTTACACTTGTCTTTATAATAAGACAACGGAAACAATGAATGTTGTGGAAACTGCATAGTGCATGTAATATACTAGTCAATATTATTGTATTTTATGTATTACTAATTTATTGCTGTAGTGGTTAATAAAAATTACTTGCTGTAGACTTCTTTAAGTCAAAATGTGTTTCTATAACAGCTGTCTGAACTAAACGGATAATTTATTGTAACTTTTCAAAATTATTTGTAAAACGTGATACTGTACTTAATTTATTATACCGGTAGAAAGCTTGCGGTGACCACGCACAGCAGTTCGTCTTTTTGAAATTTTATTTTAGTTGTCTGATGACTTTTTGGTTATTGGTCAGTGTTCATGTCCCTTGTGAACTGTTTATTAAGTTCTCTATGCAAACATCTGATGCTGAATTTTTGAAATCTACACTGTGCAATGGGCATCATGCCTATTTTGTGAATGGAATATTGATGATGACAAATGGCTTTTTGGACTGGTCATACACATTTATAATGATTATTATTATTATTTACAGCCATGTTTCAAGCTCCTTTGATGCCCAGTATTCCTCCAGTTCCTCATGCGGTTCCCATGGGACGTCCAGTAAATTTAACGCAACAACCACCGCCGCCACCACCTCCACATCAACAGCATCAACAACAACCTCCACCGCCACCACCTATACCACATTCTCAACACAACCATCTTCCACCAACGAGGCCTAGTCCACCCATCCCCATTCAACTTCCCAACAATCATTCACCGTCACCATCAATAACCAAAGAACCAGCGCCTTCGCCAAATTCACAATTAGGATCGCTATCTATGACACAAGTGACTCAGATGGTAAAAACATCATTTTTAATTTTTTTCTTTATTTTTTTATATACAAAACTTTTCTAACTTTCTTGTAATATTCTCTGTAGGCCAATGGAGCCGCATCAGAGAAAGATAAACAAGATTGTCCACCATACTATTTATACTATAAGGTAATACTGTCGACATTGTTTTCGTCACAGTTTGTTGTTGCATGGTAACTCTCAGTCTCTGCCTTAGTTACAACTGTTTAAAAAATGTAATTTGAAATGTATGATCACATAAATTTATTTGATGATGTATTTTAAATTGACATATAGCGCGATTTTGAACGACAAAATTTGAATTAGATTTTACAGTGCACCATTAAAAATTTTCTAATTTATGTCTAATGGACTTAGGCGACAGCAAAAATAATTTATTTGGTGGCTGGTGGTATTAAGCAGCATTTTTCTGACATCAAACTTGAAATCGGTTCTTTGTTTAGTTATGAATTTTAACGAAAATGTATTTTTTTTTGCTGTTTTCGTCATTATGATTGCTAATAAAGCACTTCATTTTTTTTTTCATCACCAAACATGTTAAAGTTGGTAGAGGTTGGAGATTAGCAATATAATATTGGCAGAGCGAGAATTACGGTTCCCTGTTGTCTTTTTAAGTCTGCATGCAATTTAGTCTAAGGAGGAAAATGACTTTCACTGTTCACTGTATACTATTTTTCAGCTAAATTAACACGACGCGTTATACCGTTATTTATTTTCCCCTATGCTTTATTTCTCGCATATGCCTGATCACATTGCATGATGCGTGACTATAAGCTGGATTTAATTATTTATTTATGAAGTTGTTTGATTTTTTTTTAAAAGAGCAATCATGTAAGGAAAATTGCCTAAAATTGTTTTTTCGATAATTGTTGTATCAACTTTCATAATATGGTTTTTTTATCGTGGAATTTTAAAACGCTACAGGTAGGCGTTTACCATAAACTCTAAATTACATACTTTTTATATTATTTAGTAGGGAAATACAGAATTAAGTTATTTTGACTAGGTAATATTTTAGATAGAAATAAAACCGGATTAACGAAGTTTTGGATTGAATTAAAGCAAGTACTTTTATGTTGCAATACAACATTTAACTTTAAATTGATTTTTGTTAACAGGCAATTTTTTATGTGATTGCGTTGTTATGTACATTATGTTTGTGTAGTAAAATGCCTTTTTTTTTCTCTATATGCTGTTTCAAAAGTTGCGCCGATAAAACTTAAATATTTTATTTTGTTATTGGTAGGAAATCGATTGAGTGTTTAAAAAAGTTTTGTTTTATGTTTAGGGTACCGATCATAATTCTGGTGATTATGGTCAGCCTGGTTCTCCTCTTCAGTTGACTCCAGTTCTGGTGGAAAGTCAAATTCAGAGGCTAGCTGAAGCGGCTGAAATGCTGGTCAAGTCACTGCCTCCATTCGAACCCAAGCCACAGAACAGCAAGAAAAAGATATGCAAGGAGTTGGAGGTAAGGACCTAATATTCAGTCATAATTTAACACGTTACTTAAGTTAGTTGGAAGTTGTTTACGAGTACCAGGAATTGTTTTGGATATGCTAGTCGTGTGCCATTTATTGCTTAGGTTTTCTTTCATGCATTTAGGCGAAATATAAAAATATGCATATTAGCTATCAAATTATTAGATTTTTTGTACTGTAATGTCTGTGTTTAAATATTGTTGTCATAGGTTGCCCGTGGGTGATGAAAATATAGGCTACATTAATGTTGTCGGTTTAAGAATTTTTTATACCTACGAATTTGTTTTATTCAGTAATTGCTGGTTATTAGTTGTGTTGTGGACGTTTGGAGAAACAAAAAAATTGCTTTTATTAACAATAACCGAGTTTAAAAATGCAATTTACTCGGACTTTTAAAAGTTCTATCGATTTTTAAAGTGGTTAGCATTTGAAACAGATGCAGATGTTCTCGTATTTGCAGTAGCTGGAAATTAACTCTATCGAATTCATAAAGTTGCACTTTTTGACTTTTTTTTCTCTCCTCCTTTGCTGGCCAGTTATAAAAATTATCATGTTCAATAAATTGTTTTTGTACGTCGTTGCATTGGTCGATGTTTATTGACTTTATGTGCAAATTTAGCTTTTGGTAGTAATAAATTAGCTTGTGTAGCGGTAACAGTAGATACTCATTTGACTTGTTTGAACTTTTTGATCAAATCGAGGTATACCATTTTTTATTGTCTGTTCTTTTACAGTTGTTATTATTCTAGGTTTTATATTTCTCTGTAAATTAGGGCGGATAGAGCAATTTGTCTAACTTTGGAAAGACAGTGCAAATACATGCAGGTCTTTTTTTTATACGAGTTTACATAAATTATATAGAAAATAGTATTGAAATTTAAAATGCACAATTTCATTTGGGACTGTCTAGGTTGTTGGTATTGCTTTTCGTGACTGTTTTATACAGTCAGTTCGATTTCATTTCTAGTCGCGTTTATGCCGGAGCTAGACATTATGCAAATAAACTGGACTTTATTTATGGCAACTACTAATTTAATTACACTGTTCAGCAGTCTACTGTGTGCTGTCAACAATTAGTAATCAGCAAATTTAAACCATAAAAAAATTGTTTTTGGTATACGTACTGTATTTATTACAAAAAAATTAGATTGGGGTGGAAGCACAGACGTAGAAAAATAAATGTTGAAACTTAATTTTGAATGAACTGTTGAAGAAATAGTATTACTAACGATTAGTTGATATTTTTTGTGTTGTCTGGGTTGTTATCTACTGTATATAAACTATTTGGTGCCGTAGTGTTTTTGAGTTAAGTGACCAGTTAACATATTTGAAAGAATATTGTATTTTTAATAAGTGAAATTGCGAATAGTAAAAAAAACTTTGTTTTTGTATTTTTGATTCATCTTACTGCATGTCTGGAGGGTTTATTCTTCAATATTTACTATCTTACTTGTATTCGTTATCTTAAACAATTTTTTTTATACTCGTTAATTACATTGATATCTTAAAGAAAATAATTATTGTAAGAGTAATTTAATAGTAAAAAAATGTTGTCCAGTGTAATTTAATAGCAAAAAAAATGTTGTTTAGAGTAATTTTATAGTAAAAAAATGCTGTCCAGGCTAATATAATAATTTAAAACTGATAATAATTATAGACTGTTTTAGTATTTTTGCATCATTTTTTTTGAACATTATTGATTATATTGCTAGTGGGTTTTTTAATGTTTTTTTTTTACTAAAATAAATTGACGGTTTACGAGTTGTTTGAACGTTTTATATTGACTTTCTTGGAAGTTTTTTTTATATATACAGTACAATATGACTTATCAAGATAGCAAACAGTTTTTTACGCTGACCAATACTTTATAATAACTTTAGATGATTTTTTTAAAGGATACATTAGTGCACTACAGTGCAATTTATTACTTTTAAAAACAAATTATGGAAATTTGCGTTGTCGTTGATGCTATTTTTTTTTGTTTGTTTGAATTGCTAGATGAAGAGTAATAGGATATAAAAATAACTCTTAAGTTATACTGTACATATTTCTAAATTTATGTTATAAAAAAAAGTAATGACTTGCCTTTTTTAAGATGTTTATTTCTCAGAATTTGCTGTAACTACGGTTTTATTTTGCTTTTAACATATCGTGATGTATGAATCTTGTGCATAATTACTTTTTTTCTATCTATTATAATGAAATAGGGATGCCAAATCAAGTAAGAAATAGATAGTGTAGAGTGTAATTTCAATATTTTTTTAATTTAATAGGAATAAAATAAATATGCTTTTTAAGTAACAACGAACGTACAAAAACGTATTTAAGTGTCAGGATGATGGATGTAGCCTGCGAGTTTTTTAGTGAATAAAAAACATAATTCGTCAATGGGAAAATCAATCTGTTCATTTAAACTGTATAAAGAAATTGAAAACAGAGAAATTTCATTATCAAATATCAGAATTGCTCACAAAAAGCTCAGCTTTGTAACTGTGCAAAGTGGAAAATGGTATAAAATGCAAATGAACTTTTGATATACGATCTCGACACAGTGATGTTTTTTTGCTTATGTGGAAGCTATGAAAACGACTTAAGGAAAAAATCTTTACGTTTGCAATGAAAAAAAAATTATTTTTAATTAATTGAGATACAGGAGCATTTATTTTAAGAGTATAATAAAAAATTTCGCTGCTAATGTATGCTCGCTTATGAAATTGTGGGCATGGTATGTTCTTATGGCAAACGATAAGTTACTCAAAAATTTACCATTGTAACTTTTAAACTTACAAAAAATGTATCTTTATGATGATATTATGCACAGCTTGATGAGTTAGTTATGATTCTAGACTGATGGTAATGGCGTGTTTAAGAAAAATAAATATACTTAAAAAGTTCCGCCATTATTATAAAAATATTATAAAAAAACAGAAAGATGATTTAAATTCTCCGATGTGTGCTAATAGCAAGAACTTCTAAGAAACCAAATGGTGCGTTGTAAATCAGTATATTGCTTGGTAAAAAAGTAGTTTTTTACTTAAAACTTTTTACTTAGTTTTAGATTAAAGCAATGTCTTTTCTTTTTTTTTTTGGGTGGGGGAGGAGGTTAACATTGAATTTTGAAACTATCATAAATGTACATTTACTATTGTAAAAGTATATCATAATTTATGCAATACTTGTCATCGATTATGTGTAATAAAAATTACCCAGAAGGTTTGCGATATTGCAAATTGGGCTAAAGTTTAATACTTATTTACCATGTGTGGTGTTAATAATAATAAAAATTAGTTTGATTTAGTTTTGAAGGATTTTGTATAGTATATTGCATTTTAAATATACTGTACGATGTAAAACTGGGAAAATACATAAATAATCAAATTTTACAAAAAGCTGATTTAATATTTTTTTGGTATTAATTTAGTGACGTGACTTTTTAATTAATTACAATTCTCTGCGTTTTAATGGTTAAAAGTTGATGGCGTTGTAAATAGTATATATTTATAGTGTATTTTTTATAATTGACTTATGGTGCTATTAGACATCTGTTTACAAAATAATTTAACTTTTAATACATTTTCATTTATTTTTTTAACTTTTTGCTGAAAAACAAATTTGAGTGTACCTGCAATATGAGCTGCTATTATAATAGTCATATCAGCATTTCTGATAATGAATACCATAAAACTTTAGATGTGAGTGCTTTATTGCTATTTTTTACAATTATTTTTAAAAGATTTTTTTAACATCTTTTTTTTTTATGTGATGGAGTTGTTTATTGATGCTTTAAAATATTGTTTGAGGATTGATGTAGCTTATGTAAACTTTTTCAGATGTGGGTGATGTGGTCTTCTCATTTGGCATTTTTGTATTACACCATATCTGTTTTTTTTAATATCGGTCATTACCCTTTTATATCACATCATATCCACGGATTTAATTTGTATTTTTTTCATACGTGTCTGGTTGTTCAACTCGTCATATAATTTTTTTTTTCAATCTAACGCGACACTTGCTTGTTAGTCTTGTTTAAAATTATGGGAAAAAAGACAAGGGGTAAAAAAATCGACGATTTTTTTACTGTCTGAATGCTTAAGTTCAACTTTCGGCTGGTTGACTCTGAAGTTTTTAAGTTTGAGTTTTTATTTGATAGGATATTTTTATATTGTTGAGGGCAAAAAAATTAGGAATGAAAACTAAGGCAAAAATACAGTACACACATTAAGCATGTTTAAGAATGCACTTAAATTTGCGATAAATTTATGCAAACTTTTACCAAATTGGAAATATTGTACTTTTACAAACATTTACTAATAGCAATGGTTATACTTATAAATGTTTTTGTTTTTGGCGGTTGATATAAAATAAAAATGGTGAAGTTGTTGATTTTTTGTGTTTGATTTTTTCTTTTTCAGTACGTCATTAGTATGTCAGATGACGATCCTCGACGAATGGACGAAATCCGTAAATTTGCAGCAATCTATGGAAGATTTGATTGCAAAAGAAAGCCAGAAAAACCTTTAACTCTTCACGAGGTAATTTACTAAATTTGATTATTATAATTGAAACTTAACGAATTTTACACCTTGATGGTATTTGTATACAGTACATTTACGACATACATTTATGTACAAATTATATTTTTGCTTTAACTTTTTCTGTGACTTTAACTATTAAATCAGCGCTGTTTTACACTGTACGAAAAAAAAACTTTCTACTTTTAAAAATATTACAATAAAATAAAAGAGTATAAAACATGAAACATTTATAGCAGGAAAGTTGTAATAATTACCAAGTTACGAGCATGAAAGATTGTATTGCTTATGGGTGGCTAATTCGTTGAGTTGCATCCACTACCTGCAAATCTGCATTCATCATTACGTGAATTTATGTGCTTAATATCTGAGCAATTAAAATTTCCACCACCATTAAATTACACATAACTTAATTTTCTTTAAATTTTTTTTTACTACTGTACTTGTAAGTTTGGAACGTATTAATTTGATAAGTTAATTTATACATGGTTATGGCGAATCAACTCACTTAAACTTTGAATGAATGAAAAAAAAAGTAAAAAAAACTTAAATAGTAGTCTATCTACGCTTGAGAATAACATTGAGTTGCTTAATTTCTTTATTTTGTTTATTTAAAAATTACATACCAGGTGTGTTTCTAAATTGGACTACTTTTTTTTATCACGACAATAAAAAAACGGGAAATATCGCCATTGGAACTAATAAAATTTAGTCTCGTTTCTTTATTGACACTTTGCCTTTTCATGGTAAAAGAATAAACAGTGTTCCAATTTAGAAAATTATCCTGTGTACCTTTAATATAAAAATACTACAAAATTATATGCAGTGTTTAACTTGTCTCAATTGTTTTATTAAAAGTACAATTATTTTAATAGGTGTCCGTCAACGAGGCGGCTGCTCAAATATGTCGACACATTCCAGCGTTATTAACAAGAAGAGACGAATTGTTCCCTTTAGCAAGACAAGTGGTTCGAGACAGTGGATACCAGTACTCCAAAGGGCACTCTAAGTAAGTATTTCATTTTAAAGTTTAATTTCGTTTTCATTTTTCAAAAAATATATATATAGTAAGGCCCAATTTTATTTCAAGTTTTTTTTAAATGAAGTCAAACAAAACATGACTTTCGTTACTGCAGTCTGCAAACATTTTGAGAAATTAGGAACTTAGCAAAGAATTTTGAACTACTGTAAATTGAAAGTACTTTATTGGGAAAAATTGAGGATGGTTTTAAGTTTTTATCTTTTATTATTTTCTTCCCTGTCGTACAGGGTGGTAAACTGGCAATGTTATTTTTCCTCTTTCTGAACTCCATTCAGTTGTTTAGGGTTGAGCATGGTGCGCCATCTAGCGGAAAGTCGATTAAATAAAACTACTATGTTGTCTACTTGCATTTTGCTAAATTTAATGCTAACATAAATAATACAGCTCAGAGCTTTATTTATAGATTTATTTGCACCGTGTTATAAAAATATAACAATTTTTTTTACAAAATAATTTACTCATTTTTTAAAAATGATTTAATTACAACGAGTTCTTCGGTTGAATATTTAACGTTTGAATTGTGTTTAATTAAAGCTCACATACCGGTAGTTATTCTGCAAGTTTTTAGTTAATTTTTTAAAAATGATAACGTATATTAGCATGATCATAATTTAGTGATAGCATATTTTTTGTTATTGTTTTTATTTTTCGGTGTTTTTGTATGTAGTAAATTGTTATTTTGGGTTCAAGACTTGTACACTAAATACTCGTTGTAATTAATATCTGCCAAGTATTCGTTAAATTTCTAAGTGAGTTACAGATCGCTGCAAGTTATACAGTAGATGTTTTTATTCTACGAATTTTGCATATTATTTAAAATTCGAGGTCACAAACACGAATTTTTTTTTATTTTTTAATATTAAAATATAAAAAAATGGCAGTTAAGAGAAAAAAAGAAATGATCTTAAGTTAAAGGTAACGAGTTTAACTTTTATTATTAATTTACAGTACGGTATATTTTTAAAAAATTCAAAATTAGTTTGATATTACTGTTCTTCGTGACAGTACTTCAGTAAAATCGGGATAGTGTTACAGGCACTTAAGAATCACAATAATATAGTTGAGTTATATAAAAGTAAAAATCACGTTTTTAAAATTGAGAATAAAATCTAAAACTCGTAGAACAACTGTAAATTCTTATGTATATTTTTAAAATTTGTAAATGGCATTTGTATTGTTTATGCCTTGAAGGTCTAGCTTAAGTATAAGTTTACGTGTCTTACATAAAGTATGAAGTGCAGGTAAAAGTACAGGTAATAAACTTATATTTTTTTCTTCATTGCAATGTTTTGCAATAGAATATGTGACGTTTAAAGCCAGAAAACTTACAATTTATAACCGTGAGTTTAATTTAATAGAAGGAGTGGAGTTTAAAACCAGTTATTGAATTAATAGAAACGCGTGATTATAAGATAAAATATAAGTACTTGAGCAATAAGTATAATGTAATGTATGAGTTAAGTGACATTATTTTGCTATATCAATCAATTAACAGATATTAAAGGCCAGCGATTTAATTAATATTTACGACTATTTTATTTAAATTTAAAACTTTGATATCAAGGCATTTCAACTTTTGAAACAAATAGTTTAAAGAGTTTAGCGTTAGGATTCTTTACAATTGTTTTGTTTTTAGTTTTAGCTTGTACTATAAGATTGACTTAAGAGATGAAATAAGGCGTAAGACGTTCATCATTTTATTATTAAAAGTAACTTTACCATAGTTTGATTCCAAGTTACCATACTTTTTTTTAAGTTAGTTCTTAAGATGAATACATTGTTAGTTGTCAATGGTTTCAACATCTATACCATCGTAAAATGCATATCGATCGGTTCTTTTATAATTGAACGCCTTGAGAATGAGGGAGATAGTTAATTTTCTTCTTACAGAATGTCAGTACAATGTATACAATTAAGAGCATAGGAAGTAGTGGGGAATTTTGGGGTGGGGGAAGAAGGGCTAACTGCTAAGAGTGCTGACCACCACTCAACATTTTACATGAAAGCGACAGATATTGAGAGGAGAAAGCAATTCATGTTAAGGGACTAGAGAAAGAGGAAATATAATGGTTGCCATGGTAATTGCATCCTCACGATTGTTTGACCAACGGATAATTAGTATGGGTGAGTTAGCTGCTAAAGTATAGTAATAACTTACGCAAATTAAGAGTTCAAGACTTTTTTTTTATGTATGATTGATCATTTTTAGCTTTAAAATTATTATATAGAAGCAATGACCATCTTCTTGGCGTAATTGATGGATTTTTGTTAATGTTTAAACTGGACATTAACTTTTTTTTTATATTGACTAGAAAATATCAGAATTAAGTTAAAGGGGAAAAAAGTTGTATTGCATGTGTCTTGGTTATTGTGGTTTAATGGGTCCCGATCTTAGTTTTGAGAATTGTTTTGGTCAGTTACTTGTATCGGCTGCTAGAACATAATCGTAGTTGGGGCGATTCTTCCAGGTCTCAGAATTTTAACCCCCGACATTTTAACAGCTGTGATGAACCCGGTGGTAAACGGTCAAGGTTGGATCAGGACAGCCCGGACAGCAACAGCAAACACGGGACAGATATTGGGAGAATGAAAAGACAGGTAATTTTTTACTTTTTATTTTAATTTATAATATTCACTTTTAATTTGTCATTTTGGAAGTTTAAATTGTACACTGACGTCTATACAGCCAATGTAATTGGTGCGTAATTAGCAACCAATGTACTCCAATTGCAATTAATTTTGATGTTTAGAAATATTTTCTGTCCCATTTGCTTTAATTACTTAATAAACTTTCATGTCATCAAACGTTGATAGTTATGCTATTTAGTTGCCAGTGTATTTGAACTCTTATATTCAAATTGCAACTCTTATTTTTGAAGGAACGGTTAGAGATGATCGGGGAAGATTTGAAACAACTTATTCTGCAACAGGAAGAACTAAGGGTGAAACTCACTCAAGCACGTGATGCCCAAGATTTTCCAATTGCCCAACAAATTCAGCAACAGCTGGAGCAGCTGAACGCTCAACAAGTACAATACATGGCCGAACAGAGTGAACTGGTCAAGCGACAAAGGCATTCAAGGTAGGAATGAAATTCTATATTTTATCATTTTTTAACTGGGCAGAATCACACTAAGTTTTATTACTTAACTACATACAGTAGTTGCATTTAACTGTGCAGTAATTGATGAAAGGATAGTTTAGCTTTGTAAGACTGACCCGAAGTTCTTTGATAGAAAAATCAATATTTCTCTCGACTAATGTTTGACGATAGACGTAACATTTTGAGGCATTCTTCTGACCTATAAATAATTGTGCGAAAAATCTCATTTAAATTGCTCTTTCGCTATAGTACCAGCTGCACTAGTTTTGTGTTTTAATCCCTTCCATTTTTTCTTCGTCTCTAAAAGGCGCATGCGTCGTAAGAAGTTGATTGAATAAAAAGGCATAATATTATGTCCAAAGAAGCTTTTTAAAAGCTTTTAGACAGGGAATAATTATACCTTGTATATTAGAATGGAGAACTGTGCTCGTGTATTTCTACTGTATTTGTTTGATGTGTAACGTCGTCGGCAGCTGTTGGTCAGTTACTTCTTCCATCAAAGCATTTGTCTATAGATGTTTAATTCAAGTTAAATAGCTTGGCCGTGAGATGTTGGTAGTAATTAATGGTCGACTGGAAATTCCACATGGTTATCAAGAAGAGTATGAAATGAGGGAAGTGAGCAATTGAAAATACGCATGGCTGGTCATTTGCATTTTTCGACACTCTTTAATGTGTGCACTTGGTTCATTTCTGTGCTCTGTCCAGCTTACTTTCCAGGCTACTAAATTATATAAAACTTGTTGTTTACATCGGCAATAAGTTACACGAAGAGCGTGGCGTAGTGATATAATTTTTTTCATTCTTATTTTTCATTGAATTTTTAAGCAATACTTGTGCGTTTTTCTCTATATAATTTATAAAAGTAATTAAAGCGTGAAAGTTTGTAGGTTGAGTGTTGTTTTGATGGAGTTACTGTTAACAGATAATAAAATAAATTATTAAATACTATTTTAAACATAATTTTTAAAACACTGGCTTATTTAGAAACATTCTCGCTCCTGCTCTGTCACTTTTCTGATACTGAACTTTCAAAGTTTTGGAAAGACACTTTTTAGCTTCTTAAAACGCAAATGAAGCACTTTAAGCTCTTATTTACGTCACTGGAAAATGTAAATCGAATATTACTTCATTTGTAGTACATAAAAGTCTATTTGTGTCGTTAGAAAAAGGATTTTAAAGTCTTAACATATCAAGTTTGATGTTTAAAGTCAGTTCTTTTAAGTGGTGTCAGTTTCATATTATATCATGACTGCAATAAGCTAATTATTTCGAAACTTTATAAGTTAATAGTGTTCTTATTTGGCTTTTTAAGTTTTGAGGTATCGGCAGGTTAGAAAAGGTCTTTGGTCTTGACTTATGGAAATTTGGCCAGAGATGGTTATTTTACTTTGGTCAGTTTAGTTTTCGCTTCACATTTTATTTATTTATTTTGGTGAAAGATTGCGCCCGATAGAAGAACTGATTACAATCATTTGTTATTCAGGTAGTACTGTAGAAGCGAGTTGTTTATTCACACTGCTTTGCCAATTCATCTCTGCGTGAAAAGCTTCTGTTTTAAGAGGGGAAAATTGAACGTGGGCAAGCGAAAATTTAATTGAGATTAGTAAACACTCGTGGCGTAATTGAAAGGAATACGGGCCCATACATCCTCAGTGTTTATTTTTATTACATAATTTTTGAGACAGTGTGTTGTTGATGTTTGAATGCAAATTTTGGCCACAGAAAAGAATTCATAGTTCAGTGTGTGGATTTTGAATTAAACAAACTTTAGCAGCAATCTATTAATTATTAGTACGGTATAACAAAATAAACAAGAGCTTTATACGAAGTCCATGGGGACTCTTGAGTCAAACGTATTTACAGTAGATTGGAACCGCATCATATTACATCATCTTATGCTTTTTATTTATTTCAATATGCATTATAAGCATATTATAGCTGGTTGTAGCTTCGACATTTTAAAAACAATTTTAATCACGTGGTAAAATATTTAAGAAATGACTGTAATTGACAATTGACAGGCAGCAATTTATCTGACGTATTATTTCTACTTTGATGTTTGAAAAGTTTAATTTAGGCTTACAAATTGATAATGACTTTTTCTTTTTTTTTTTAAAGTAATTTCATTGATTTTTGCAAAGTAGCTTTAATAGTTCTATTGATCGGAAATATTTTTTGTGACGTGATTTTGAAATAAATCTCTTTTATGTAAAAATATTACACAAAACAAAAACAAAAAAACTTAATTACTCGTAGCTCCCTATATGTTATTGGGGAAACTTGTGTTAAATTTGTTTGTTAATATCTTTTGCTTATTGACGAAAGTTAATTGCAGATCTAAAAAGATATTTGTGACTGAAACTGGTATTTATTTTCTATTTATGTTTTCTTCTAGGAATTTAATTAAGGTAAGGTTTCTCTCAGCCGCCATTTATTTAGTACGCTAGATTTTGACGATCGATTTATGCGCACGGCTTCACATTTATTTTAGATATTAAAAAAATTATACGAAATGAAAATGAGAAGGGGCCTGGAATGGGGGATCTTTGGTTGTTAGGGAGGAAAAGTAGGTGGTGTACTACAGTATGTATATGTGCAAGAATTTTTTTTTTGTTACTTATTTTGACAGTACCACCACCATCTTGAATTCTAACTCTCTCCCCATCTCACTCGTTCAGTATAATCTCTACTTATTTATCCACCCACTACTACATTACTCAGCCAACCATACACCCATCTTTTGCAGACTTTCTCTCCCCCCTCTCTTTCATTTACTACTTTCCACCCCCTCTCCCCCCCCCCCATACCACCTTCTTGTAATTTTCTCTCTTGTCTTTGCTAGTGAAAAATACTCTAGAAAAGAATGGCGGCGCTACAGGGAGAAGACGAGGGGGTGTGGTAAAACGTGAATTCATTAGCATTAAATAACCAATAGTTGCTTGTAGTCGGTGTCATAAATATGCATTTCATTAGGCATAGGGTCAGGGTGGGGAAATGCGAGGGAGGGGTCGTAGAATAGAGACAGGGGGAGGAGAAGAAAATGTGATGGAGATTCATCCTTCGGTTTTTGGTGCTGTGTGGGGGAGAGATCACGAATTTGAAAATAAAATCGATGTGGTTTTTAAGTATTTTTGTGACTAATTCATTTCTAGCAATGAATTTGTAAAAAATTGCTAGTAAAAATATAAACAAATTTTTTTTTTATTATAATATTACTTTAATTTCTAAAAGCAGCTTTTTTAAGAAGCAATTTTTTTTAATTTATATTTTTGTTGGTTTTTTTAGCTTTTTTTCAATTTTAAATTTGCTTGTACGCAAAGTCATGTTTTATTTAATAAAAAAAATGCATTGATTTTTCTTTTATAATACCTGTACTGTATTTACAAAATGTTATTATTATGTTTAAAGTGGCAATTATTTATCGACGAGAAAAGGTTTTCTGAAATATTAGAAATTAACCCAATACCAAGTAGCTATTAACATTTAGGAGTATACAAATAACGGTTATATTTAAAAAATAAACTTCAATTGATCATAAATTCTATTGATTAACTGAAATTACAGTGCATGCTGAGTTTTTTTTAACTGGTTGCTTATTCTGAAATGACACGACATTTTATGGATAAATTTAAAAAGTCATACTGTATTTTAATGTCACATTATTTTAAAATGAAAATTGGCAACCAAATACGTAATAATTAAGTGATTAAAAAAACTGTTTTTCTAGCAAAAACCATAAGGTTACAAATTGAGTTTTAGGAGATTAAAGCCATGTATTTTTATGACAAAATTAAATCTGTTACTCTTTGTTTTTATACATAATGCATCCCGTTAGGTTTTACTTTACTTTGTTGACTATATGCATAAAATGATAAGAAAAAGACCGTTTTATGGATAAGACAGAGTTTTGCGATCATCATCGTCATGATGATACGGTTGATGAAGTGGCTCAATTAAACGGCGCAATTAATTACGTCTTATTATATAAATTTCTTTCACATATACCGTGCAGTATAATAATACCAAAGTCACGTCATATGCTTTCAGCTATATATTTACTTGTGTATGAGGGGAGTTTTTAAGCGGCGTCGTTGATTTTGTGGATCCTCGGCTATACTCTCGGGAACTAAAACTTCAAAAATTTTGCTCTAAACACTCGTTGACAAGTCTTAACACCCCACTAAGTCTTACACTGTATAATATGCTATCTATTTTAAGAAGAAACAGTCGCACCGCGAAATATGACAGAAAGATGCTACATTATGCGTTGATGTTATAAAAATGGCAACGCTTTCCTGTCTCTAACGTTTTTCTCTTTTACAACTTTAAAATTAACTTTATATATGAAATACTGAAAGATGGCAATGGGGTCTAGTTCCTTTTTAGATGTTTATGTACGTGCATACACCGTACCGAGTGATTTTCTAAAGAGATAGACTTTTCGATTTCCATGGCAAGAAAGAGACGGGAGAAATCGCCATTATAACTGATGAGAATTAGTCTCGTTTCTTTATTGACGCTGTATACAACAGTGTGTAATTTAGAAAATCATCCGGTGAACTTTTACTATAATGCATGTAGAGCGATTTTATTATTATTATTATTATCATATCTGCTTTATGTTTTGTTCTAATTTGCGTAATGTGCTGTAATCATTATCGTTAAGCAATACTGTCAGTCGTTTCTTGAACGATTTTTGGAATTATGTTTATTATATGTTGCCTTGCTATGCATGGCTGTATGTGTGTGTGTGCTCTGTTGTCATACAGTATATGGTAATATTTAAGAAATTTTGCATAAGGAGCGACGAAAGTGTGGGTGGTCGGGATGGGATGGGATGGGATGAGGAAAGACTGTTATTAAAAGAGGGGTTGTTATGTACATGTCGGTGAAGTAAACACATAGGCGATCGAAAATATGAGACCCTGAGATGAGAGTGAAATTAACCATTTCAGTTGCTTCTCTCTCAGCTCGTAACTTTAATACTTAAAAATGCGCGACAATTTTAAAGCAAAACAGAGCAAAACACTTTCATTTCTGCTTGCTAATGTAGCATTTAAATTATTACGTGCAAGAGCATACTAATAATGGTTTTAAGAAAGGATGGGCTTTTTTTCGTGTGCGTTTATGTATTAACGACTTTATAATTTAGCAAATGTGCATGAGTGACGAATAACACGCGTACTTTTGATTTAATTTACGAAATTGGTTTTTTAGTATTTTTTATGGTTGCATATTAAAACCCAAAGATGTGGAGTAAACTTTTCCAGTAACGTACAGTGTAATGTCTGTGTTTTAGCATAACATTTGGGTAATGTACTAAATGGGCTTGTGAAAATGGATGATGGCGTAATTAACCATGCCTTTTTACATTTTAGTTATTTGATGGATTTATTATTAGTTTTTGATTGGGTGGAAATTTTACGGTTAACAATTTGATGGCAGTTTTAAATGGCTTATATTAGGTTTACAATAGTTGGCAATGACTGAAGGATAAACACTAAATTAGTGACAGTATAAAAAATTTAAATACCAGTAGAGTTTTCAAAAATGTATAAGGAATTTGTAGAAATTATTAGTAATTAATAAAATACATTGATATTGAAAAATGGACTAAGAATTGAAAGGATTAAGTTACATTAAGTAACAATTACATTACAGTTTATTATTACATTCAGTTGCTTTTTTTAATAAATTAATTAGTATTGATACGTAATTGATTTAGTTAAGTTAGATAGTATTTTGGCTGATCAGTGAGGCCGGCTGTTGTCGTTATACATTTTAAAATGTTGATCGCACATATGTGATTAGTCGTGTAGTGAAGGACCCTGCTTGCTTTTGCTGACTTTAAACAGCAACAAATAACAAAGAGCCTGTTTACCAATTTTTGTTGTTTTTTTTTGGTCCTGAGAAGTAGTTACAGTATATGGCACCATCTGTCGATGTAGTTGTCGAAGCGCGTTAAAATACTCACGTACAGCTGTCTCACTGCACGTGCTGTGATTTCTTAAGCACGAAAATTAAGATTATCGTGACAACAAATTTAAGATTATTAAATCATTTTATTAGTTATTGCTACAGTATATCGTTGCCTAAAATATGATGGCTAGACTTTTTTTTAAATACAATAATTGGTTATTTTTTTTTTTGTAACTTTGTGTCTAATTTAGCTCTAACCACATGCTAATTTATAATATGGCATTGAGATTTTTTATCTCCCAATTTCCCACACACTTTTCCCCCTCCCAATTCGCCATCACGTAATACAAACCTCTAGAGAAAGTTGGCCATTTGGCACAGTCAACAAGGTCAAACATGCCATTTTTTTATCATGTTTGTTCATATGGAAATAAGAATGCAAATAAGTCTACTCGCAACCAGTTTTTGTAGCACATTTTTCATTGTCGAGGGGTGGAGAAAATGCTTATTTGTTTAAGGATTGGTCAAGGAGTAGCCCAAGCCCTCATGAAATAAATTTTTTAGTCATATTTTTTCGACGAGAGTTGTACACAACCACCGTATTCCATAAATCTTTTCATCTTTTGTCTTGGTTGCATCGTCTGATATTTTCGACGGCGAATTATCACGTTCCTCCATCTCCATCTTTTCTTAAAGGGGTTTCAAAAACGGTCTGGCCTGTGGTGTGGGAGTTTTTCCCAGACTGAAGAAAAACTGTTGGTGCACACAAAAGCAAAAAGAAAATAAAAAAGTTTACCTAAAGAGATTTTCTACGTAAAGGTCTACGTGCATCATCATCACTTTGGCCGTTATTTTGGCTTTGGTGATGCTATTTTCTCCACCCTTTTAACCCCTCTTTCTAACCTGCCAAGTACATTTACGTGCCAGGAAAGTTTTCTCATGAGTTTTTGCTTGCGGATTTTTGAAGTGAAAGAAACGAGACACTTTTTTATTATGATTTCTCTCGCACCCCATTTGCATCGTCGTCGTTGTTTTGTTGTTGTTTGTTGATCTCACGCACTCTTGGAAAAAGGCGACATTTTTATAGATGCGGAGTCTGAGTTTGGTACACAAGCTCAGGTGAGGTCAGGTGCTTTATGTGAGGAAGGGAGATGCATAATTACAGACTGTCTACGTATCCTTTTTCTTCTTTTGTTGATTTTGCTTTGGGATTCAAGAGGGTTGGGTAAGCAGGGAGGAAAAAAGAAGAGGGATTTTTGGCCTGGTCTGGTTCTCTGGGTTGAGGATAAAAGATGCTGAAAAGAAATGCAAGGGGTAAATTTGCGACGTGTTTTTAAATAGCAGATACCCCTTTAACTCGCGATGTAGTTTACTCCCAACACGTATTTACTATTTCACTTTAGTGATGCGAGAGGAAAATAAATAAAAAAGGGTTTTTTGGTATTTGATGGCTAATACATGTAAGTGGTGAGAGAGAAAATGGATGTTTCTTACACTCTGATGTTGTCAACCCAACGGTTTAATGCACTCGGTGATGCTGCTAAACAATTCTTTATGTGTAAATGATGCTTTTGGTAATGACAGTGACAGAGTAAAAGCAAGACATAGGGCTCGTTTATTTATTTGTTTTTGCTGTTGAAGTTGTTTAGTTCTATGTAAAATCTCAAGATATTTTTTCACTATAAAGTTACTATATATAATTTCTCTATAATGATTTGTTCATGTTCATTCATTTTTTAAGTACCGATATTCGTCATTTTCGTTCTTCATATGCTAATTGGTATTTGTCAAGTTATTTCATTACAAATTTTTTTCATGTATTTATAATGTAGTCTTTGTAAGATCAGTTTTAATTGGGTCATAAGAAATTCTTACGCATGCATATATTTTAATATCGTCATTTGCACGCGGCACTAACTTTACTTGGTGTTTTATACTGCAAACATCTCACCACTGCTTTTAAATTTCCTTTTTTTTTTTTTTGTTTTTCGTTATCTCTTGCTCATAATTTCAACCACACATACGGTGTATATAGTCGCACGAGTAGATGGGGGTAATTTTCTCGTTAAGTTTTGCATCGAATTCTTATTAGCGAATTAAATGGCAGAAACGCAGGGAAAAAGAAGGAGCAAAACATAAAATTATAGAAAGAAAAAATTACGTATGACTGCTATTGCAAAGTTGAGGTAATTACTTTCATAAAGTAATCCAATTGCTTGCACGCCAGCCGTCAGGGGGACAATTGTCTTGAAGAAACAAAAAAACAACAGCTTTTAAAAAACGTTGAATGTTAAAATTACAATTAATGGTTGACTGAAATTTTATAGCCTGTGTTGGTTTTTTAACTCTAATTTTTCATGCAAATTGCTACAAATCTACTTCAACTATTGCAATTCGGCAATTAAAAGTCGGAATTGGTTAAACCTAATTACTGTACATATTAATTACGATTAAAGCAACTAAATTAGACTTGTATTTTCTGGAGGGGAAATTGTGACTGACTGTAAGCCTATTTATACTTTTTAGAGTTTATTTGAGAAATTATTGTTAATACAGTATGTTTATGTTGCCAATTATTGCGTATTAAATATTATGATTTTGGTAATAATTTAACGCCATAAATGATTTATGAGGTAGACAATGTGGTCATAAACCTTGACCTTATTAAAGATTTAAATTTTTTATTTATCTTTTTGGTCTGCGCAGTCTTGTAATCCATCCCAATGTCGAGAATTTCAACTTTAACAAGGTTTCATGGAAATTATGCATTAGGGAATAAATCTTTTAGCAATCCACACTGTACTGACAGTTTGGAGTTGAAACTAACTTAAAATGGGCTACATAACTGCGTTCTCTGTTACTTAACACTTTATAGTCAGCGCATAATAGTTTTGGTTTTGTCGGACTAAACAGGCGATGACAGCTTTCTTACATTACCCAACTTCTAAGAGAATGTAAATGTAGTCTATAGTGTTATTTGATGCAGCCTGCAGGTAGTATACAGTACTGTAGTAGTGTATGAAGTGCCCTAATGATAAATTCTCTCTTGTGTCTTGACGAGAAATCTGTGTAAATGGATTAAATTTTGGTCTTATCATTCATTTGGAGGGACGTTCAGAATAAAAGATGTGCTTGGAGCTGGCGGCGTTGACTTGCTTCTTTATAATATGCATGTGCTAAAAGATAGAGACACGTTTCAAAAAATAAAGAAAAAAAAATCTTAAGTTTGTGTATACATAATATCAAATAGAGAGAGTTGCAAAAGTGAAAGGCAGAAAAGAGATGGTTGGTGAATGGGATTATGGGAGATGTCTTTTAACGTCATCTTCTCCATACCGACATATACAGCATTATGCAACTTTAAATATGTGCACAAGTATAGCTTCTGTCTATGTTTATGCATATTATGAAGATTCCTTGTCAACCTCACTCACAGCCAAGTTTTAATTTAAAGGACAGATTTCCGGACTTCTTGTCAAATGATGAAAACTCTCGGGGATCCCAAAACAAAATTAAAATTCTCGTTCTTCATCTTTTCTTTGACTGGGAGCGGCGTACAAAGATATTTATACAGTACCGTAATATTGTACATGGAAAATGTAAGATGATGAATACATACAACGACAATTTACCCCACTCTTTTCATTAGCATATACTGTACCGGTACTATATACTGCTGTGCTTGCTTATAGGTATGGCAATGTCAAGAATTTTTGCTTTTCATTATTATACCGGTTGCACATTTTCTTCCTATATGTACCTAATAAACGACAATTTTGAATACTAACAGTATAGACGTTAATAAAGACAGTACCACATTTTCTCAGTATAATAAAGACGAAAGAGTCCAAACCCGAGTTTGTAATCACCTAATTTAGCTATTAAAACTCTATTTTAGCTAGAGATATTAACTTTAAAAGTTTAAAAGGAATTCTTATTAACCAATTTTGATGTTCAGTTTTAAAATTTTGTAGCTAAAAAATTCAGCTGTACTAAATCTAATTTTATATCGTTTTTTGTTTAATGTCTTGTGTTTAAAATTCCCACTTTAAATTTAGTGTCTTAAAAGTCCTAAAGCCGCATCGATGATATCCAGAAATACAACGCTGATTAAATGAATTAAAAAAATTCTTTTCAATCCTGAAGGGGCTTAAAGAGTAGAATTTTTTAAATTACATATCCCGTGGCTCTATTAAAATTTTAAGCAGATGACACAACAATCTCATAATGTTTAATATCCATGCAGT
Source organism: Helicorthomorpha holstii (assembly GCA_013389785.1). NCBI lineage: Eukaryota > Metazoa > Arthropoda > Diplopoda > Polydesmida > Paradoxosomatidae > Helicorthomorpha > Helicorthomorpha holstii. The sequence continues at coordinate 3,619,008 of JAAFCF010005748.1, forward strand.
ATGATTTGCACTACATTAATGTTTTTTTTATATTATATTTATAAACTGGCAGTGACATGTATAAGTATACGTGCTACTTCTTATAACGATGGCTTAATGCATAATATGCCTTTGTTTAAATTGCTTAGATGTGCCCATCTGCAGATGTTTTAATTTAGATGCGTTTATTAATTGTGATTGACAGGTCTAATTCTTGCATCTATGTCATTAAACTGCTCTTATATTTTACGTAGTTAAGTGTAGCATTAAATCTTTTGAGTCGCGATTTCTCTAGCAACGCTTGATATAACTTACAATCTTAATTATTTTTTTTTTTTGATGTTGGTTCTACCAATTAGTTTTATTATTTTGTGTATATATCTTTTTGAGTATTTTTAATTAATATGAAGATTGGCATTGAGTTACATGACACAAGCGAAACAAAGTTTATTTTTCATTTTCATCAATAGTTGTTATGGTGACAGTTGTCATTGATGAAAGTGAAGTTTAAAATTTAAGTAACCATTCCACTTGATCTATAACGGTGTTGATTATCTAATGAAATTTTAATATAAAAATTCTATTTACGTCGTTAGCTACAGTGTATACCGTAACTGCAAATTCTATAGTTTATATGAAAATTAAAAAAAGGGAATCTGATAATTACGATGCTGCGATGAAGGCTTAAGAAAATAATTTGATGCCAATCTCCTTTGTGATTGACTCAGCAATCCAGTTTCGTATGCATAGAGACTATAGAGTAACTAAATTAAGCAATCTCTTAAGTTGCTTTAAGCTTGAAAGTCTATACGTACTGAAACCAGTGCTGCCTTAGTGTTTGCTGTTCATATACTCGTAGTTTGTTGCCAATTATTTACAATCATATTTGATGTTAAACCATTGAAAATCTTTGTAAAGGTACATGGGATGGGTTCTTAATTTGGAGACGGATTTTTCTTCTGTCAATTTGTAAATATCCTTGCACACACATTAATTCCTTCTTTGAATCCATAAAGTAACGTTAAATCCCATCTCTCTAAGCCACATAAGATTTAAGAACGAATAAACATTTTCAGGGGGAAGAAGAAACTTATATCCACTACACAATAGAGTTTCGTTATTCTAAAAACGAAAAAAAATAAAATAAAATAAAGGAAAAAAAAAAAAGCTTAAAAAGATTAGAAAATTTTTATTTTGGTGCTCATTATTTTCCTCTAATTAATCAACCGAGTGGCTCGGCTCCTCCCTTGTCTTTCTCCATCCTCCAACCAGAATTTCCCATCATCCTTTTCTTCATTAGATACTTTATGTACCGCTCATTTCTTATCTGCTTTGTGTATGTATATATTATATACATGTGTTTTATATATATATAGTTTGGCGTTTCAAACTTCTGAAAATGACACAAAAGACAAGAAATTTTTTTTCTTCCATCTTTCAAAAATGCATAACGTCGTATATGGTAGGAGGGGATTAATCGTATTTTGTTGTCGGTCGTCATCGATTTTAGTTTTGAGTGCTGGAGCGACGTTTTCTATTCAATCAAACGCATATAAAACTACGCCAGGCATCATTTAATTAAATTGATGATGAATGACGCTTTTAATTAAAAAGTTTACATTTGGTTTTATTTTCTTAAATACGTGAAATCGGATTGCAAATATAACTGTCTATAGCTTTTATTTTTAGAAATTGATAAATGCTTTACATTTATACTGACTAATAAAATAAGTAGAATCATTTAAAAGGTTATTTTGGAATTGTTTAGCGATGCAAAATTACTGAAAATTTGTAGTGTAATATAATTTTATGGGTCTTATTAAGTAAAGTAGCTATTCGTCTTATAATTACTTTTCTTAACATTTTTCTTTTATATATCAAAAAATTTTTTTTCTTCCTACGAAAGTTTATTTAACTAATTTGATTATTCTCTCGAATTTAATTTGAATATACTCGAATTAAAGCTTTGTAAACTTTTAGTGAATCTCATCAATTAAATTGCTAACTTTAGATTTGAATTAGACTTTGCATAATGACGATGAAACATACAGAAGCGTCTAGATTTTGTGTACTGTATATACGGTATATGCACATTGAATGCAGTTAAAATCTTTTGTCTTATGGACGTAGCAAGCCGTCGTTTAGGGATTAATTTTACGTTATTTTAGTCGGAAAAGTGTCTTTGGTTACGTATAACCGTGCAATAAATGTGAATGTATTTGTTGCCTTAGCTATGTAGTAAATGTGTTTGAAATGACCCGTTGTTTTTATGGGACTACTGGGGAAAATGGACATAAATATACCGTACAGTCTACTATATATATATACAAAATATAAATGTTTAACCGGTTCATAGACGAATTGGCGTACAAGTACACAGCAAAATGGTCATAATTAAATACAATTGTTCTTATAACTTTGAGCTAAACGTTGAATATTTTGTCTTTTTGGCGTCTAGTCGTCATATTTGCAGTTGCCAGTTGTATAAAAATTTTTCGACTAAAAATTAACGTTTGCTCATTATAATGACCACAGAAATATAAACGCTGTACTCATCAGACACTTTAAGTTATAAAACACATTATACACGCAAACTTAAGCAAAATAATTTTGAGATAAAACGTAGTCAAATATTGTTTTATATTGCATTATTATTATTATGAGATGTCAGAAATCTTCTAGGACACTCTCGTGAGAGTTGTTAAGATCGACGACATTTCTAAGCACATTAATAACTTTAATAAGCTCACATAGACATACAGTATGAATATGATACGCGTCGACGTTTCTTATATATCACGTACGGAAATTTTTTAATTCTCCTGCATATTGTATATTAAAAATGATCATTTATTTTGAGTGCTCGTTCAACTTCCGGATTTGTTACTTTGTGCATATCCAATAAATATTCATGTTTCCACCGACGAAAATTATACAAGACTTAATTCTCTCTTCCAGTCCACTTTGCGTTACTTCTTTTTTCAAAATACATTTTATATAGGTTTTAAGTGTGTAGTTTTTTTTATTCAATTTTTGTCGTATCCTGTAATGAAGCCTTATGGAAATGTAAACAGCCGCATCTGTAATGATGCCCAAACATATTCAGATAAAGTTTCAGCTTGATACCCGTGCATTCTATTCTGATTCATTCGCAAGATCAGACCAATGATGAATTTACATTTTTTTTACACTCTTAAGTTTAATTCAAATAACGTGGCAGCTCTAAACGCATTAAAATTAATAATTACATACTAAAATGTCCATTTGAAAATGAATTGATCGATTGGCAAACGCACATTTAACGAAGTCCGATTTCTTTACGTTGTAATTGAAGATCTTGTTTAGACTGAATACCCAAGTGTTGAATTTAATTAACTGCATTTTAGAGTTTTATTTTGTTGTTGTTTTTTTAATTGATGTTTGTTATGTGCATCTGGGACCTGCAGATTATTATTCTTTTATTGATATGCAATTTTACTGTTTGCTGTAATTGTATTTATAAATCACAACCTGAAGGAAATGTATGCCTGAAATAAACAACAAAATTACGTCAAAGACTTTTCAGCTAATAATTGATGTATTTGGCTCCAGGTTTGTTTGCTCATGAAACGGATAGGGTGCAGTTAGCAGGTCAATGGATATCTATAGTATATGCAAGTTTATACGAGAAATATGCAGTACATTACCTTACCAAACACTGTACTAATGAAAAATTGTTGTTACGTATCTCTAACAATTGTGCACATTATACACATCAATTTTAAACTTTAGAATTTTCTTTGTTTCGTTTAAAATATACCTTGACTTTTTTTTCTGTTTGTCAGTAACAGACGTTTTGGTAATTGAATGAATTGACCAGTTAGAGATTAATATTTTATGATATTAGTTATTACTCAGAAGTTCAAGAGGAAGTGAATGAAATAGCGAATACATTGAAAACGAAATTTTAACATTACAAGGCCCAGATATAAAAATAAATGTTATTTGATTAGTGCTCTACAGTAGTTAAACATATACAGTAACTTACTTTAAAGCATTATAACTTGTACCGGTACGTAATTGCTGAATTTTGCAATTAAATTTCGTGCCAACAAAATCGATAACAATTGAATTGTTATTGTTACTATTCGTGAGTACTGAGTACATATTACACTGCCCAACTCTATTTTAAAACGCACTAATTTTTTTTATTTAAGGTTACTGTTTTTTCAAAGCCACATACTGTAAATAAAATACAGTTTTATTTGACATTAAATATTAAACATAAATGATCAACAGAATTATATTTACTGTAAATAACATACAATTGCACGGAAATATGAATAATTAAACACAAGTACAAATTATATTTAAATAGTAGCTAAATAGGGGTAAGGTCAATTAAGTGTTATTTTTTACATACAGTATTACATACTTTTTTCCCTATAAATATAATAAAAAAATCAGTATATCAGTATAAGATCAAGATTATTAACAACCTAAAATAAGTCTTGGAATTCTATGACTTGACTAACTAAGAAAACATTTAAAAATATTAGTGAAAATTTGATATTGCGTTGCATAAAACGTATACATAAACTACGGCTTGTTTTAGGCTTAAATATGACCCAAGCATAAAAAATTGCTGTCGGTTAAGGCTTAAGACGTGACTATGGAAGCAGAGGGTGACTACTGTATTTCTCTATACAAAAGTTGTATATGTATTGTGAGTGAATGGATCGATGATATAGGGACGACCTGGTATCTGCGCAACCGCTGCGCCGGTTACTTCTAGGGAGAGACTGGCATTGTTGTTTACCTTTCGCTGTGTATTCAAAAACATAGTACGAGTACATGGCACAAACACAGTACTGTATATACACAGCGCTATATTTTTAAAGAAGAAATTTTAACCCTGAAGGGCATGTAATAACAGTAATTAGAAAACAGGGCAGCAGTACTGTACTGTATTTACAAGACGTAAAATTATTATACGTGTTTAGGTATAAAATAAATGAAATATTCGAATTCTTGGTTTGTTTTGTTTAAATGCATTGGGAGTCTTTTTATGGTCTTTTTGACGCACATTTATCATCGGATACTGCTCACCGTTCTCAATGCCAATTTCAATATAGTTGTACATAGCATTTTTCTATTTCCTTTCTATCTCAACTCGTCTTTTATTTCAAACTCGCAAATGCTCACAAAACACACCGATTTATAGGTAACTTTTATTTCGTATGAATGTATGTATTACAATGCCGTCATATTATTATTATTGTAGACTTGCACTGGCATTTTTGAATAATGTTTTGTGTATACGCGCTTGCAGACATGTGTGTATGTAGATATTATTCGTATATGCAAACGTAATTATGTAAAATTCATTGATTTGATATCGTTTGTACTGTTTAGAAGAGTACATGCAAATTACTTTTGTTTTGTTTAAACGAGTGTAATAGTAATATCTCTGCTTAATTTGACATGGAAAATATGACGGTTTTCAGTAACAAACGAGGCAAATGTTGTATTATTATCATGCTTTATTGAACTCTCACAAAATCTAGCAAGTCGATCATTTTCGCTTATCCAATTTTAACAAAGATATTTTGAGTTTGATAAATTGTTTTTATTACTTCAGTTGAGAGACAATGACGAGAGTAGTCTGGATTATAATGTTTATGCTCTTTAAATTTTAATGATTTTTTAAATACTTTTTCTGTGATTTATTGGTTAGAGATGTTGCACAGTATTTTAACAGTGGAAACGTTTTTTTTTTTTTTGATAGCTAAATTGACATGAGGCACTAAATTCTCACTTTGAAGATTGATGTACTGTAAATTGGGTATTTCTGGTTTTTAAATTTGAATTTTAGACATTGAGTTCGATTTTTAAAGCACAAAAGCTTGGCAACTAAAATTAATTACAGTGTTTAAATTGAGGGATATCAGGTGATTGCACAATGGCGTAATTTTAGCAACGGGCGTTATTTTTTATTAGTAGATTGCACCAATTGTTACTGAATAAACTGTGCATTTCTTCGGTACTAAATCAGCGTTATTAAGTTACAGCGTTACAAGATTTTTTTCTTCTCAGTTTTAAATTGAATTACCGAAGATACTGTATAGGTGCATGCACAATGAAATGAACGAAATAAAATTTAAACAATTCAGGATACATTATTCCTGTACAGTATACTCAGTTTTAATTATTTGAAAGAGGCCGGTATGTATATAAAGGCAAATGCACAAATTCAGTCAATTATAAATTTATGAGAAAGAGAGAAACAAGTTTTAAGTTAAATTTTATGGAAGTTCCAAATGTTCAGAGCACATAACGCGCATTAAATATGGATGATGTGCAACTAATTCTTTGGATTTGTAGATGTAAAAGCTAAGTTATATCGGTAATTTAGCTTTACACTATGTTTTTGATGGTGTGCTAGGAGGAAAAGGGGTGGAAGATAAAAAGAAAAATAATAACAGAAGAAGAAAAAACATCATGGAGTAGTAGATTTAAATCAGAAAATAAGCTTCATAACAGTCGTAGTTTTACGCGCTTTTGGGAGGGTTGTTTATCATAAAATAACTGCCGGATTTGTTTATTAAACTCGACTATATGTGCGATAGCAATATTGTAAATTATTGTTTAATGGCATATTTTACAATGCCAGTGCTGGGGGTTGAGCTATATGGCCTTTTCCATTAAGAAAAACATGTCGCTAAAACTATTGTATGGTCGTCTACTGTACAGATGCTGAATGCGTCGCTGTAATATATGAATCATATACATATTTTTATGATTTGTTACTTTCACTAGTGTATATGTGCATGTCTAGCGTCCCCTGATATTTATATCTTTTATATCGTTTCGCCAGAGATGAAAGATTATAGTGTGGGTTTGTTTTACTGTTCTTGTATACGCTCCTGTGAGATTTCTAAAGAGATGAACTTTTGGATGCTGGATGTTAGTGTGTTTTCCTATGACTGTGTGTGTGTGTGTGTGTGGCGGTTGGGTGGGGGAAGAAGGAGGAGGAGCAGGGGTAACATTTTATTTCACTCGGCCGTGTACTCGACGTCGTTGTTTGTAATGACTGTAGGGTGAAAAGACGTGGATATATTTATACATAGCATGAGAGTTTTTGAATAGAGATGGTGGCGCAGTTTGGATCTCAAGACGCGTATACGTTTATGTGTGATATCAGACAGAATTTTGGTTCCCTTGCTTTTACTACCCTTCTTTATCCGCATTCCCACCCATATTAGTGGTGGTGGAGTGGAGTGAGCATGTAGTTTTAGGATTCCTTAATTAAAGCCCTGTTGTTTATTTTTATATTCTCGAGTCGAGATGCCCTCACGCATACTAATGGCTGAATTAGCTGCTTTTTAGAAAAGTTTACTACTGGACACAGCCATTGTTTGAATCATTCAACTCTGTAACTTGAAATGCGGTATTTTTAATATCCCTTCTGTTTTTGTCCAGTAAAGTACATTAGTTTTTTCTAACTAAGGTTTTTTTGAATAACTTTTTAGAAAACAAATTGGACTAGATAGATTAACGACATATTGTTTAGTTATTTTTTATAATTATTCGAAACTTTGTTCTTAAGAAGCCATATTTGTATAATAAGTTAAAATAGGGCTTCTTCAAGTCACTAACTTACCTTTTTCAGCACCTTATCTGTTTTGGTTTTACTTTACTAAATTAGTTTTTAAAATAATTGATCGATTAAAATACCGTGACTTTAAATAAAGTTAATTATTCAAAAAATATATACTGCATGACTCAACTTAAGTTTAATCAAATGTTAATTTACTTTATTATAACTTTCATTTTAATTGAGTTTATTATATCGCTTAGTGGTCATAATAATTATGCGCTGTATTTCTAAAAGTTTCCGAAATTATTTCTAAATGCTTTACTAAGTTAATGGGACTGGCAATTTTTGCATTGAGTGCCTTTACAAATGATATAATTTTTACATTTAATTTTTGTAAATTGTATCTTATGTAGTTGATTTATTACAAAAAATATCATTAATCAATGTTTTGTAATAGGATTTACGTACACTTTTTGAATAATTAATGATGAAATATTCCATTTTTATATCTGACAACTTTTGCTGTATGGAATCATTATTTCCATAATTCAACTTGACTACTGAACTTTATATAAAAAGGGGTTGAATTTTTAATGACAAAACGGCAGCTTTGCTATTTTACTAAAGACCATAAAGTTAAAAAAAAAAAAACATTTTTTTAAAGTTGTCTGAAAATAACATGCAGAATTTTTTATATACATATTAAAATTGTGTTCCAGTAGTTTGAACGTAATTGATGGGGGTTATAAAATTGCTCTGAACTAAAATGTATCTCAATTTTCTTGCTCTAATATTATTTTTTTGTATTATACATACAGTATATTTACTCAGTATTTTTCTTGGTATTTTTAACGTGTCTCTATAGAAATACACATACATAAAAGTACAGTTTTTAATAGTCTGGGATAACCTTTTTTTTTATAGATCAGGTGCATTATAATTTTATAGCATTGCAAAGCATAGCATGGAAAGGGGAGGATGTTAACCAAGAAAAATGTTTGAAAAAGATAAGTTAATCGAAAAATGAAGAGAGAAAGCTAAAAAGAAAAAAAAAATCACAAAATCGATTGTTGCCAAGCTTTTTCCCTAGTGTCGCGTCCTTTTGTTAATGGTTTTTGGCAGCTACTACCCACTCAGACGACGTCAGCATCTTTATATTATGCTTAGTAACGAACTTGTTCGTTTATTAGGTTGGCTGTATTTTTCTTTTTAGCATCTTTTCTTCTCTTTTCTTCATGGTACCATTCAACCCATCCACTACATCTTTTACATGCATGCTCTCTATCTTAATATCTATCCTCCCCCTTTTTACCTTTCTATCCCCCTCCTCCCAAAAACTCTTTTTCCCACTGACTTTCTACATTTTACGATCAATTTTCCAGACTGTCCCTTAATACCCCAGCTTCCCTTCATTTCTTTATCTTCCCCCACCCTACTTTATCCCCTCCCTCTTTTCCAAACATCCCCTTCCTATTGTCCCTTGGTAATATCTACAACCCCTACTTTCACTTTCCGCAACGGTTTTTGGGGATGTTTGAGGGGTGTTATGTTCTTCATCTCAGACACTGTGTATTGAAAAGAACCTATGGTAAGTGTTATGGACAGGAGCCCCTCCCCTAAGCCGCCATTGGAAGAAGGCTGTCATTTATCGACTTGAGGAGGCAGTGTAGAGAGAATATCGATTTTTGCTCTGGGTTTCCCGTTGGTTCGATGCGCCTAGGATGTGTGTACTTTTACTTTTCTGCCGGTTATATAGGCTTACGTTAACATAATATAAAAATTCTTACTGCTATGCTCTGATAAAAAGGTGGATGTACTCGCCGCCATCATATTACAAGGCGCATGCTACTTAGAGGCAAAGAAGATTGCCTTAGATTAGAAAAAGGCGTTCTGTCTTTTCTTTTTCATCCCACAATTTCTTACGGTACTACACACAACTCAGTATGGGTAAAGATGACGTATGACCTTTTACATTTTCCATGCTCATTATCTGTGATGTACGCCAACTTAATATTATATAGTGTATTATTCTGGCGTTTTTAATTAAATACTTCATAGTGCACATACAATATTTTGGCAAAGAAGAAAATTTCCATGTTTTTTGTAGTTTTTATTAATGAAAAGTGTTTTTTATCCTGATAAAAATTTAATTTGAATTCAACAATTTTTATTGACAACTAATAAAATGTAATGACACGATTTCAAATTTTTTTTTTAGTTTGTTGTTGGTTTTGAGAGGGCAAATTTGGGAACCCAGTTTTTAAATAGCAAATGCTGTCGATTGAATACTGAATATAAAATACTTTTATCTGAATATAGTTATTTTATAGTTACCGAATATTGAAGTTATAATGAGATTTACTGTATCAATGTTTTCTGAAACATTTTATTGATTTATATGTACTTGTGCAGTATGTTTTCTGCTGAAAACTTAAATTAACGTAAATTTTATAAAATGTTAGTAATGAAAATTTTTATATTATTTGATAAATATTTGGACCAGTTCCTTTTTCATCTGCTGAAATATCAGTTCTTATCAGCAAAATGATAGTGATATCAACGTCGACATGGGATTTTGGTTGACAGATAATATTAATTTGATCGTAATTATAAAAGGATGGGAGGATGGGAGACAATTTAGTTCGATACCGAGTATAGCTGTTGTAAACGGCAAATAAAAAACATGGTTTTTAATGTGACATATTTGATTAGGTATTTTATTAATCTGAAAACTACATCAATCGATTTTATGCGAAATTCAGTTACAATTTAGTCAATAATGAAGTTTTGGTAAATTTTGATTAGATGATCATCATCATCATCAAATGCATATACTGAACGGGGCTCTTGCTGATAAAGATTTCTCAAAAGAGCAGGAGAGAAAAATTTTAAAAACGTTGGAAGATTTTCCTCCTACAAATTGCGATGCTGTTTGTTTAGGGCTTCCATCATAAATGAAAAAAAAAAGACGTTGATTTACTGCTATGTCGCTAAAGCCGTAGCTGGAAAATGCAAATCCGGTAGTTTTTGGTTGACTGTTTTCTCTCGCTAATACCATAAAGAAATCGATTGAAGCACTTAAGTTTGTCTGGTAATTAAGCATTCAAGCTTGGTCGGAGATGCATTCAAACGAAATCTATCAAAACTTTTTTTTTTGCATTCGACAGCAATTTACAACTCTTACAGCATTTTTAAAAAAATATTGCAACCATCTAAAATAATAACAGGGCATTTATTTTCAGCAATTCTGATAGGCTATCCATCTTATTTTTTTTACTTTTAGCTATTACTCATTCGTACTGCAGTGTATGTTTTACATAACTTTCTTAAAGTACATTATATTTCAAGAAAAAAATATAGCTTTTAAATTTCCAATATTTTAATGAAAGTTAATTTTGTTATGATTTTATCATATATATTTACAAATTAGTTGTCTTATGATGTTATTTTTAATTTTAAAAAATCCGTTTAGGTTCTTTATTAAATACAGTACATTTAATAAGCAGCTTTAGTTTAAAGTAATGTTATGAAAATTGCTTTGAAGCCAATGGAAATGCAGTCCATTTTATTACTGTATATAAAAAATTTAATAAATTATACAGTATGTGGGGCTTAAATACATACTTTTAGTTTTCTAAGAAAGAAAAAAGTTTAGTATACGAAATATACGAATTAAAAGTTTGTATATTTTTCGTTTAATTTTTAAAAATTTAACGATTTATCATCTCTTTTATTTCTGATCAATATATCAAATATTAGAGAAATATAGTTTGTTGTTTTAGAAAATTTGCATTAAAAAAAGTGTTTTGCAGTTTATAGAAAGTTTACATAAAGATCTTGTTTTCCTGGAAAGGCTGGAATTGTAGAAAAATAAAATAATCGCAAACATTTTTTATGTAAATATACAATTCATAATAGACAAATTTAATATAACTTAACTGTATTTAAAGTTATTAAATTGATTTAACGTGTGCCAAGCCCATCATTTGACTATTTTAAAAGCGTCTAACATAGAAATTATTATTGATTTCATTATTTCTGTTTATTTTTTTTGCAGATATTACAGTAGTAAAGGAAATGGCCGAATGTCTTCATGTTCGGATCCTGAAAGGCCTGACACAGATGACACAGGTATTAAAAACAACTGAGTTTATTGAAATTTTGATTTTGTTTAATGTCGTGCAAGTTACTAAAAGCACTCTGGTGTCTCAATCCTAGATTCCCAGTACTCGTTCAGCAATACGTCATCACCGAGTCAAGATGTCCATGATTCCTCCTCCCAGGATTTCACTTTGCAGAGCCAGGCCACTGGAGATTTAAAGGTCCAAATGCAGGTACAAGATATGTTTCCATTAAAAGGGAGCAACAAAAAGTCAAGCGCCCATATAACAAAACAAATGATGCAAGAAACTTTGATGGACGAAGGTTTAAGGGTTGTCAAGGAACTCAGCAGCCAAATCAAAGAGGAGCCAGAAATGCTGACCATCAACTCCAACGTGCCGTTGAGTTTAAGCGTTTCGCCAGCTAGCAGTGGAGATGGCATCACAGGTCACCATCAACATCACAATCAACAGCAGCATCATCACCACCAGACGCATCCTCACCACCATTCACCGTCATCACAGTCGCAGTTACATCAGTCAATGCAGTCCTATCGATATCCACCGTGTACCATGGCTGTAGCACCACCAAACGTTAATATAGGCAGTAACAATGTTAGTTTGGGTAACAGTGGTTGTTGTACACCGAACGGAACGTCCGCCTCATCTCCTATAATTGGTCGTGGTGGAGATAGAGACTGTCGGCCCCCGAGCAGTAACGGTCAAGGGCCTGAAAATCATTCAAATAATTCAAACTCGAGTGACGTTGAAAAGGCAGCGGCGTCTACAATTAACGCTCTGCTAAGTCTATCCCAGAATGCTGGACGTGGAATGAAACATGAATATCCTTCGCCTTCCTCCACGTGTCCAAAAGCGGATTGACAGAGCTTTTAAAAACTTTATTCTATAATCTTCATATTCTTCGGGTCATTTCTATATTTCTCTGAGTGTGGTTATTTTTTTCTCTCACTCATTTTAAACACTTATAATAATAGTAGCAATGGCCATCTTATAATCTTAATAATTTGTAAATGGATTCATAAAAAGCCAACGACTAATAGTCATAAAAATCATTATCATTTCTTTATTTAGAGGTCAGTCATATTCATAATGAAAAAAATCATAACATTTTTTTTTTTTTTTTGTTATTACTGCAAAGTTTTTATTGAGTTGTATAAATGAGTTGGACCATTTCTTTCTTTCATGTTGGGCCATGTTAACCAATAATTACAATTCCTGGAACGGCTTCAATTAATCTTATACTCCAAATTGTTTTTACAATTACAAAATTTTGTTTGGGGTATCAAAACTGTAATCGAAATTTTAGTGCCGTCAAATTTAAATTGAAAGTGCTCACTACATGTCTAATGATTTATTATTTAGCTGTTTTGTTATTCTGATAACGTATGTATTGTTTTGGTTGCATGATAATCACGTCATTCTATGTTTTAAAAATTAGAGCACATATTATTATAGTATCATAGACCTCCATGATATCCGATCCAATGTTCATAACATCTCTATCTCTCTATCTTTCTGTATTACACGTATTTACACAAATTGTTTCAATGCCAAATTGGTGGATACAGTTTTAAAATCCAACCGCCCAACTTGCTCATTTGTCCATATTCGCATGGTGTATTGTACAGTATACTTAAATGTGTATAACCTTTGGCGATTCCGTTAAAATTTATTTCCATGTGTTCACAAGTTAAACAATTTATTGAGGTGTTTGAAAAAAACAACTTCTATAATTATTTTATTTAAACTAACATGATAAGCCATCGATATTTTTGGTTTTATTTCCCATTAATTTAACAAACAAAAATGATTGATTTCAAGGATTCTCAGCGTGAGTCGATTTGCTTGATGAAATTTGTATAAAAAAATTTTTTTTTGTGGAGATTTTTGTATTCAAGATTAATATTTATGTTAATCCATAATCATGTCAATTGAATTCTTGAAATTAATCATGTTCCACAATTCAAAATACTCTACTTTTTTGTAGTTAATTGCATTTTCAAAGTTAAGACATTTTTAATTGTGGATTTTATAAAATGTCATTTGTATGCGGAAGAAAAAAGAATATGCTAATTTACTTATCGTGCTTTTATTTTCAAGAGATAATCATGTTTTATTCAATAATTCAGTTTATTTCACATAGCAAATAACAGATTAATCTACGATTTTTTTTGTTGATAACAATCGGTTTTGTAAATCATTGTAATAATTGTATTATCAATTTAACAGGCACACCATATTTCTTAGAAATACATAAAATTACAGGAAAAAAAATTAATTTTATCCGATGATCTCGTCGCTTAATCTGTTGTTTGTCAATTTGTCATAAAATAATAACTTATAAGGTCAAATTTCAGTAATGAAAATAAGAAAAACAGTTGGTCTTAACTAAATCCAGGCCTCTGTTCAATTACAAACATTTAACGTAAAATGCTAACCAGGAAAATCTCGTTTAAAGAAACCCAAATTTTTCACTAAAATAAAGTCACCGTTTTAACTTTGACTACAGAAGTTAAAACCAAAAAAAAAATCGAAGCAAATATTTGTTATGTAACGTACACATTTGTTGTGCTTATTTTGATGGGATTTAAATATATGCGAGATTGATCTGGTCCTCCCATGAGAAAAAAAAATTGTGCCTGTGATATTGTTGGTTTTTGTGACCAACTCGATTTGTAATGTTTATCTGTTATATATCTCTATATACATATATCTATATATTTTGTTTGGTTTTTTTTAGTTCTCTTTCCCACTTGTGAGTACTTTTAACCCATGTAATAACGGTTTTTTTACTTGCAAGTAGTGGCCATATCAAGCCAGTTGTAATGAAGTCATTGTAGATTTGTCTGATATGAAAAAAAAATAGACATAATTATGTCGAAGCTTGTCGTGTATAAAATCTAAATGTGAAATTAGTCGTATTTGAAATTTTACGTTTCTTACATTTTACATTTATTCCTTCCCACAGTCCCAACCAATTTCTTCGTTAAATTTTTTTTTATATTTCTTGATTTTTTTTTAAAGCATTGTTGCAGATTTTTTCTTTGTTGTGCAATTATAAAATTTTCTTCGTTAATATTAATGTACTTGTACAGTATATGTGTAGTGATAGAGTGGGAAAGAGAAGTATATTGTGTTTATTTCCGTGTTAGTTTTTTGTATTATGTAAATCCATTCCTGTCCATATGAGTGATGACCAAGAGATAAATCGTCATTTTGTAGAAATTTAGCCATCGATCGTACGAATCAGTTCACAAGTGTCATCTCACATTATGGAATCACTACATAACTATATATAACTATAAAAACATACAACTATATCTTTACAGTATAGTGAATTTGGATCGTTGCCTGTGTCAGTATGTCTTCGATATGTGTCAATATAGTGATTATATATAACACTTTTCTATTGCTTCATTTTTTTTAAACTTTTATCGTGCAGTTCATTTCGACAGCGATTAAAATAATAGCGTAGAGATTTCGTCTAAATTACGCATAAAAGAATTTTTTTAATTATTTTTTAGATTGAAATTTAAGATTAGAAAGGTAAGTCACCTTTATTGTGTAAATTGACATATGATTTATCGACCAACAAAGAAAATCTGAAATCTGAATGATCACGAAGAAATTCTGAAATCATTAAATTTTGAAACTTGGAATTGTTCTACTCTATTGCAGCATTATAGGTAAACTTATAAATTACAGACCCAGGATTTCATCAAATAACAGTAAAGAAACAGGAATAAATTGCATGACTTACCATGGATGTTTTAATCGTTTTTTAATTGTCAGTGGGTATACGTAAAGCCCATCGAACACAACTTGATAAAATATTGTTTGATAGACATTTCATTTATTTAAGGGCAACAACTGATACAGTAGGTACTCCTAATTTCTTACATTATAAGTACATCATAAAACAGAAATGCTATTTTTTGTTAAACAGCGCATATTAAAAACACCATGGTAATACTGTATTGTAATGAATAATTTATTCATTAAATTATGCTTAAATAAGCCATTCTGTATATGCAGAATTAATGTAGATTGTTGCTGCTGTCAAAATTATAATGTTCAAGTTGGTTTAAATTTGCCGCTACATATTAATAGCAGTGAATGTATAATGGTGACACTACTGTACATGTAAACCGGTACCATTTATTTTGTTATCGTTGTTTGGATATAAAAATTATTTATTACTTTATAACAAATGTATTCACATAAAACATGTTAATGACCGAAATTTAAAAGATAAGACAAGTTCAAAATACTTAATATGACTGAAAACTTACCGTAATTGAAATTTGTATGCACGGTAGCTAATGTACCGGTAGTTACGCCGCCGCCGTCTCGCTAATAACAGCTGCTGTCGGCGTACAAGGCGAAAGTGGAAGTGTGCAATACCGTTCTAAATCGACGCTTCTAATCAGATAAATCTGTTGTATTAAAGTACGAAATGTTTATTATTACGTTTCATTTTAACACAAAATTCATGCGCAACTGATAAGTGATTTGTGTTTTTCAGTGGAGTTTGCTGTTCATTGTCATGAATTTGAAGGAAGGTTAGGGATTTGACCGTTGTTATACAGTAGAAGCTGTTAGAAAAGTAATAGTGCACTGGTTATTATATTTACTGTTTTGAAACTTATTTTCAAGAAATTGTTTTAAGAATATATCCTATGAATTCGAAGATTAAGATAGGCAAGGGCAAAATGGATGGTAGTATTTGGTCTACGTCCTCCAAAATGAAAGAGATTTGCAAGTGTTGCAGAAAAGATTTGGGATTGTTTAGCGGTAACATCGCGTTGGTAAGTAAAGCAATATATCATAAACATTTCAACTTCATCGAGTAAATTTTAATGGGCTACAATCTGGTACAAATAACAAAATAAATTGTGCAATCTATAAAGTACTTGGTAGTTAGTGATGTTTTGACTGTACCGGTAATCATTATTTTGTTGATTTTCGACAGCTGATTTATGACAGGTAAACTCTTGAATGTGAGTTTTAATGTTAAAACTGTACTGAGGTTAAAAATTGTGTACAGTATTTTTTTTTAAATTTAATTAACTGCAGGATACATTAATTTTGTTTCAAATTATTTATAGTTTAGAGGAAAGTGCTTTAGCTGTCGGCAGAAAATATGCAATGATTGTGTGGCTGGCAATTTATGTCACAAATGTCGTGTAAAACGCAACATTACATTGAATCCAAAGGAATTAATAGAATTACCTAGTAAGCGTCTAGTTGAGATTTCAAGTACACTTCACGTCCACAATCCTCAGGGCTACGAAAAATCTGAATTAGTACAACTTATCCTTGCGATATACGGTTGTAAGTGGAAACGACCTATACCGCAACAGCCAGCTTATATCTGTGGTGCAAAGGCAAGTAAACATTTAAGCTCAATTTAATTTATAATTACAGTAATTTAAACGTTATAATTATATTTTGTAGGAAGATGGAAAATGTGTTCTGTGTGAGTCCGAACCTTTGTATAAAAATCTAGTCTTTTGTCAAAAATGCACATCAATGCTTAATCAACCTGAATTTTTAATGAATTTGCCTGCTCGTCAGTTGCAGTGTATAGTTAAATTACTTAGTACTCCTGAAAACGAGGTGAAAGGTTTAGAGAAAGGTGAATTGGTCACTCTTATTTTGCAACGTATTGGGACTGATAACTGTTGGAAACCTCCACTTCCACCAGAACCATCAACATCCAATCCTAAACACAACTCTGTAAGTATAAGTTATAAGCACTTAATAAACCTCTTGTAAGCTTATTTATCTAAACATTTTAACATTTATATACTGTAGATGATGGTGTGTTAAATACGCGATTTTACAATTTTGATTTTTCACTTTTTAATAATGTTATTTTAATCTGTAATTTTTTATAATGCAGTGTTCAGAAACCAAAGATGAAGAATCGCATTCAGGTGCATTAGCTAACGATGACCAACATATTTTCTCTGAAAATCATGACAATCAGCAAACGTCTGCTGAACTTGTAAGTGACGACGATGATGATGTCGTTATTGTTACTGGTAATACTGAGTTCAGTAGCAGTTCTGATCCACGAGAGTTACAGTTTGCTCACATCGAGAATTTAAACGATATTACGGATGTATCTGTGATTGAGCATCTCAAAAATAATCAGCTGAAGTTAATACTACGTAATTTAGGCGAAGACACCGATGGAATTTTTGAGAGGGAACACTTAGTCAACAAAATCGCTGAACTGTGGACCAATTCCATATTTGAAAACGGTATTATTGTTTTGGTTATTCTACATCACAAATATGCGATCAGACAAATCTAGTACTGTATAATTGCTTTAATGTTGAAAGTTTGTTAGGTTTTGTTGTGAAAATAACTGTGACACTACCTTGTAACCAAATTTAGGTATTATAGCAAGCAAATTTATCAATTTCAATGTCTGATCAAAATTGTTTTAGATGTAGAAAACTGTTACATATTTATTCATGTTAATACTGTTAATCTAAAGATGAAACTGAACGGCATGATGAGGAAACTAGGCCAGATGTTACTACGGAGACTGTAGATGGTGGTGGAGAAGAAGAACAATCAACTCAAAGATCTCGAATTGCAGTAGCTAGCGAAGTGCCTGATTTGAAATCCTTTACTACTGAAGAAGAAATTATCGCTTTAAGTGTTCGCCAGTTAAAGATGTTGCTACAAAAACATTCAGTTAACTATGCAGTTTGCAGAGAACGAAGTGAATTAGCAGATAAAGTTCTTACTCTATGGAAAAATACAATGAAACTAAGTAGTGAGTATCATTAAAGTTTAGATTGACATAAATGAAACTATACGTATTTCTTAATAGGAAAAGAGGGCGAAGAATTGGTAGATGAAGAGATGTGTAAAATATGCATGGATGCTCATATCGACTGTGTTTTGCTTGAATGTGGTCACATGGTAGCCTGTACTGAATGTGGCCGGCAGTTAAGCGAGTGCCCTATTTGTCGCCAGTACGTCATTCGAGTTGTCCATACCTTTAAAGCTTAAAGGAGGAGGTGTTTTTTTAATGTATTGAAGTAAGCAATTTGATTTTGATGCTGTTGTATTAGCTTTAGTAATTTTAGTCAAATCCTGTATCAACTACGATTTTTTCAGTGTTTGTATGCTGCATACTTTAATGCTAAACACAATAACTGTTGAAATCTGAATAACTATTTTTTAATTGTGCTTTAATTTTATTAAGATATATTATTTTTATCAATGAAAGGAAGTTACTATTAAGATTTTTAATATAAGAATGTAGGAGTGTGACTATTTTTAATGTAAGATAAGTTTGAAATAAAAGTTCCTGTTATAATCATTATTAACCAGTATTTATCATAAAGCAGTTCTCTTGAAACTGAACTCTCATTCGGGCTTAACATTAACATTCTACAGTTTTCAGCAGTGTAAGTACCCTGATCATCATTATACATTACGGTGGTTTAATTGTTTAAAATCGATTTATTTTGAATTTAGTTTTTTTCTTTGAAAGGAAGTGACGTTTTTGAATGGTTTGCAGTTTTAGGTTCAAAAAATTGCGATTTCTTGCGCATAAGGCGGAGCCTCGATTCTAATGTTGTTATAGATGGTTTTATTTTAGTGAGATGACAATGTCATGCGACATTTTTGCAACGGTATCATTATCTCTAATCAAATACTGTAACTTGCATTAATTTTTGAAGTTTTTTTAGACTTCTTATTTCAGAATTGGATATCTAATGCAATATTATTAATTTAATTATTATTTGTAAGTTATTGTATCTATTTTTAATGATGTTGTGAATATATTAAATATTTCCAGGAGTTTATCATTCATAGCATTTTACTTTTAAAAGTTCTTGGTTGACCAGACAAATTTAAGGTAAGAATTAGTATACAGTAATAGAAATTTACTGTAATTTACAGTACATGTACAGTATATCCAAACTTTCTTCCATGCTTGCTAGTTGTTCTATTAAATAAAAAAATATTTTATATACAGTACATTATTTTAATGATGATTTTTCATCGTTAGTGCGATTGTCATTTGCACTTTAGTTACAGTATTAATGTACAGAGCTTTAAAAACTATTGAGAGACTTTAATTAATAAGGGTAATTGTTTATGTTAACATCAAAAATTATACGGCATGAATAATTATACTAGTAATTTCGTAAATTAGTGATAATTACTGTCAACGTTATTTTAAATGTCAAATGACACTGTATCTTTGTCACCTGACAAGTAGACAGGCGACCGTGTAAACGCGACTTAACAAACAATCTAATATTAAATATTTTTAAAATGATTACTGTAATAAATAATATAATATCAGATCACTATAATAATATTTATTAAAATAAAAGATAAAAAGACGAAAGGACGAGCTTATTTATTTTCTTATTTTTAGGAAGAAAACATGTGTTGAGCTTGCGCATAACAACACTGTTCATTTCACTTCCTTCTTCTAACCTGACGTTGACCATTTTTTTTTTGAGGTTCGTTGTACATCGGGAAAGGTTGTACGTTTACGTGAGATTGAAGGAAAATCATGGACTCATTTGTGAATCACGTTTGTCTTAATCAATTTCGGTGATATTTTTCTATCTCATTTGAAAGAATAAGAAGAACCCGAATTTTATTTGGATGGAGAAACATGGTGGAATTGGCTGCTGTATATCTACTACTCACACGGAAAGATACTGCCCTCTGTGATTTCTATTAAAAAAGAGTTTACATTTGTGTGCAAGTGACTCAGCTCCCGAAATTTATTATTATATGGAGTGAAGTACGGAACTTGGCCTTGTGTGTTGTGCTGATTTTAGGGGGTTTGCTGTTTAATTTTTCAACAGTTTTAAAACACAATTTTTCCATTTATTCAGCAAACAGTTGACACAAGTCGTGTTCATTTTTATAAATGTTCAACAGTTATAAACACCTTTGTTTTATCAAAGGCCGGTAATTGAAGAACTCCCAACATGATAAGGTAACGATCGACTAATGTTAATACTTTTGTAATTTTCTGTTAATTTGCAGCAATTTCGGTGTAAGTAGACAATGTGGTTATTGAGAAAGTCAAGACATTCATATACTTTCCTTCGTAGTTATAATCACTTATAATAATAATTGTGTTCTCAGAGTATGGAGTATCCACGTGTTGTGTAATGATGTGGTCGAAGAGATTGAATTTTGTCAGACAAATTTTTGTAGTAATGGTTTGTTGGATCATGGTGACTCAGCAGCACACATTTGAAAGCCTAAATCAACTCGTAAATTCAATCTATTGTGCAGGTGTTTATCGCGGCTCATTATAAGTTGTAGTAAGGTAGCAATTCACGAATAGAAACATTAATCACCGTTTTACAGTTTTACTCATTTTGATTGTATGAATAGTTGACTTTTGTTGAACAGTAATGGTTTGAAAAGCAGTTTCTCTACTGTGCAATCTGGCACAGTAAAGTACTGTACAGTGAAATACTATCTTAAGTGTCGAAATATCAAATCATACCGTTTTCATAAACTCTAGTTATGAAAGTTGGCAGTTTCCAAAACATACGCTTAGTGAAGTTTCTAATAAGGCAGAAGGAAGGGCTTGGAAGTTTGTAATGAAAGGTGATATTTGTTTAGAATTAAATTGTAAGCCACCTGCACTAGGAAGAGATCATCCGCTGTCGCTCATTTAAATGACATCAAAAGTCTTTGGTTATCTTTGTGCAGATGTTGAATGCAAAACAAGTACTGTATGTTGAACTTCAATTGTTATGAAGCTTTATTTTTATAAGATAAAGGGCAAACGATATATTATTCCATATACATAATGAAACTAACTTAATAATATTTACTAGCATATTTAATATTATCAGTTCTCTAAATATGCACCAAGTTTTATTCTACTGTTGAAAGATCAAATTATAAACCAGACAAATTACGAAACGAGATAAATTTGATTAAAACCAATGGAATTTACTCTCGTTTATTTAAAGACAATAATGACTTTGGACAAATCTTAAAGGAAACCAATTGAATTTAGTATTTTTTAAGAACAAGACAGATCTTAATTAAGATAAAACTGGTGCACTGTTTTCTTTTTTTTTTTTTTTTTGGCAAATAATGGTATTGCAAAGTTTATGATATCGAATTTATCGAACATGTACTTTCTATTTTGTCCTGTTGTGTGTATAAGATTATTTTGAATAAGGTAATGGTAATAACTCTCTTGTTAAATTACTTGCACATGACAAAATAAGCCACACCAACAAAGGTACAGTAGTAGGTTACCGTTCTTGTGGCATTCAATGTAAATTGGGATGAATATCGTATTTGGTTGCCATGGGTGCCATTTGGTTTTAATAATATTATTAGCATTCACCAGTCAATGAGCACTTTTTAAATTTGACCGTCAGTCGTTTGGTTATTCGTTTGTTGATCATTCATCCCAATCGAGCTTTGTACTTGAGTGATTAGAATATAAAGCGAGGATGTGATAGATGTACTGTATATAAATGGCTGTATATACACAACGCACACACCTTTTTAATGCGCCTTATGTTCATGGTTTGTTATGTGTATAGTGAGTGCATGGCTCTGTGTAAACTCAGTCAGCTTTTCTGTCAATTGAGGCGTTAAACATTGAAATGAAAAGCAATGAAATTCAAGCTTGTATTATTCATTTGTAAAGGTTAAACCTGAAGCGATATGGCACATGATTGAATCGTGCGTTGTTAGAAATTAATTGGTCGTTAAGATTAATTGTTCATTGATTTTAATTAATGTTATTTACTCTTGACATTTTTGTTGTTATGCTACAGTATATATTGGTTGAATCCTCCAACTTTAGTAAACCCGGAAATGTTACTGTTTCTGGGTTGCATGGTTTCAGCATTTGTATTTGTTGAGGGAATATACTAGTAGACTACTGGGAAGCAGTATTACGTCGACCCAGACAATCGATAATGGTACTGAGCGCTTTTCCGGTGCTTTTACGAAATTTCAAAACAAGTGTATGTACAGAACAGTAGTTACCTAATGATTATAATAATAAAAAAAAACTGCACATAGCAGTGTTTTTTCTTCATGCGTATGCATCATGTTCTGATTTATAGGGGTTCAGCCGTAATTAACTTGTCTGTCATTTTGATTTTCTTTTTAATGCAATATCTTGGAGGTCATATCTGGAATCACTTCGCGGAGTTTACCATACCTTTACGCCAATTATTTCCTATGACAGCTGGTATAGATGTCGATTAATTTTCAACAATTATACATGTAAAAAACGTTTAAATAGGTTAACTTAGATAGGTTGGGATATAAATGATATTGTTTATTTAATGAGAATCAATGGAAGTCACTGTCAGTAAAGCTTGTAAAGTGTCAGGAAGTGGAAGGGAATCTAATTGACTGAGTATTGCAATAAATTTTGAATGGAATTTGTTTAAAATGAAACTATTTTTTTTTATTTTTAAATTGAAACTAAACAGGTATAGTTATACTTTAGTTTAGATTTGCTTTATGGTGGGCTGAATTCTGTATTTTATTCTTAGTTAACAGCATGAAACTTGTGAAAACGTTGCTACAACGTTGTTTTAAGTGAAGTTTTATGACAAAAGCTTTGATATTTACTCAGTGGCGAAATATTTAAGCATCGTAGATGTGATAATCTATTTTCCACTTACATTACGGTATTTTGTTTCATTCAGTAAAGACTACTTTAAAGTTGTTTCCTAGGCACCCGCAGACGGGACTTTATCATTCCACTAAGGATTACCGTATCAAATTTCTCGTTAATATACTCGTGTTTAATGTGAATTTATATAATACTGCATAGCGATTAATCTAAACTGATATAAACGATAAGTGACGATTATTTATAGATTTTGGTACTGTTAATAAGAGTTCAGTGCAGTAGGTTAACTATTAAGTCTACTTTTCTATTATACTTAATGATATGTTTAATTCAGTTTCAAAATTAACTAGTAGTTTACATTAGTTTATTTTGAGGAAGTATGAACAACTTAATTATATTTTCTCGGTAAATTATAGATTTTATCGAAATCTTTTATTCTTTATGCATTTCTAATGAAGTTAAATGTTTATAATTAGATGAGTCGGTAAAACTTGTTTTTACCATTATAGAAGAAGCAACGCTTGATTCGAACAATTCATTCAAAATAAATTAACTCTTTTGTTATTGATTTTCTCACCGAAACAAGTTTATGCGTAACGTAACGGTGATTACAATTGTATAATTAATGCCATCTTTCACAATTTAGAAATGATTATTTATTAATCTTTCCTCATAATCATTGGTTGCTATTTTGAGCAAAAGTTAATTTGTTTGAAAATAAAAGTAAACTTTTTTTGTGCGGACTGTAGTGGCAGTACAGTAGTAACTTCTTTAGGAATACAGTACTTTTATTTCTATTAAAATCATTTATATCTTAATCATCTTTCTTCGTTTTGTGGATCTACTTTGAGAAACATGAGGGGAAAAATTGCGTGGACTTGCTTTTTTTCATTTTGATCTACGTGCCTATATCCAGAATCACTCTTTCATTCGTGTCACACAAGAGTTATTTTTTTTCGATAGTGGAATGGAATAATGCCAAGCTTTTAGTCTTGTGTTCATATAAGTAGAAAAAAAACTTTGGATTGCAACGGAGGAGTTTGTCATAATTGTTGAGCACTGTTAAATGCTGTTGGCTATTTACTGAAACGTAACTATTTCTTTCTATGTATAAATAATACAGCTGTTAGCTAACCGAGTAACTACAAGCTAATCCTTTTAATGTTTTGTTTATTAATGGTTGTAGTAATGCGATTTTTATTACTACGATCTTGTGTGGTTCTTTTGTTAAAAGATAGTTTTGCCAAGATAGTCTCCTCGGTTTTTTTATTTTTGTGAATTTAGGGTTGTCGGCGGTATAGTCATTGCTATAATCAATTACTGTAAAATAACTTAAATGTATAATAGTTTGTGAAATGTCGTATGATGATAGTTTAAACTAGAAATAGAAAATCAAATTAGAAACTATTTGTAAATAGATACAAAAATGGAAGTTTTTGAACACCGTTTTAGAACTTGGCATTGACAAACTTTACGTAGTTTTGAGTTTTTATTTTTTTTCTAACTTGTATGGGAATGTCGAAACAATGAAATACAGTATTTGCACTGTAAATTGTTGGATTACGAATAGGTTTAATTATACAGTAGATGCAATCGATTTTTTAATGACTATTTAAGTTGGTAAACTTTCTAGATTACTTGAAATTTTGAAATCCAATATGAATTTGAATATTAGTTTTGATAAAAAAAATATTTTGTAGAAGCCACTTTGTTATAGATTTAATATCCTGCTTTTTTTCTCTGTTTAAATATTAAACTCTTCTCAACTTTAATGGTAGATGGAGACCGGATTCAGGATTTTCCGTGTCTTAAATTTAATTATTGCGTTTCCTCAATTTCCAAACTGCGCATTGTAGTAATTTTTTGAACTTAAGTGAAAATAAATACTGTACAGAGATTCACATTATGAAAAAAGTATTGCAGCATTGGGTTACTGAGTTACATATCGGTTATATAACAGACTAACATTGCGTTGTGTAATCACTATAAATGTGGGAATGTTTTTGATAGTGTCAACATGTGTAAATTGAATCTGAACATACTGTAATGTTTTGCTTTGAGTGTTACAATAATGTTTCAAGGAAAGCATGATTGCAATTGAGTGATTATTGCTGTGATTCTGATAACATAACCAATACGCCACTTCATGTGTTGCGGATTAAATTTATTTAGTATATCATTGTTAATTGACCACATTTGATTGTGAATAATTTGTGCTCTGGACGTAGTGCAATTTTGGTATTTTTAAATGTCATTGAATTCGTGATTTCCTTTGATCATCGATTACATCGTGCGTGTTTCATTTTTGTAAATGGCATGACATTTACCGTTTAGACACTTGTGAATGTAAAACTATCACTACTCGCTTCACCTGAAAATTGTTAATTCACGGAAAGTTGTTAGCATTTGTAAAGTTTACATTAATATCGATCCGGCAGAATAGATTGCTAATTTTACTTTTGATTATTTTTTTAACAAAAAGTTTGACGGATATACTGTTCTATGATATAAGCCCTATAGCATTATTGGCATCGAATTTTAATTTTGGTATGCATCCAAATATTTACTAAGAATTTTTTTATTGTTTACTCGTACTGCATAACACTGTACAGTAATTTGAAGTTTGAAACTTGAGTATACACGCACAACGGTGACGTAAAATATGGAGCGTAATGTAAGCTGGATTGACGGTTATGTTAATGTAAATGATGACATTTAAAAAGGAACTTGTATTCCCCATTTCCACTCAAATGTTAGTTCAAATAACATGCATTTATGATTTAGCATGAAAATATTTTTCTCCCTAGTTTATGTGATGTCATAGTATTAAAATATACAGCATTATTCATGGTTTTCAATACACGAAAAAAGACCTATAGTTCTATCGAAAACATGATGCTGGTTATAATCAATAAATATTTCGTTAAGATTTTATCTTTTATTTATTATCTGTTTCCGAACTTCATGAATACTTTACGCATTATTTGACTACTGTTAAAAGAAACATGCAATACCGTTGCAAGTTTATTTACTGAAATTGGTATTCCATTATGATTTGAAACAAAGCAGATGTCATATAAATAAAGTTAAAGCATGGTAGAAAATGAACAATTTAGTATGGATTGTACAATAGGTTGTAATCACTGACATAACAATATGACACTTAAGTATTGAACACCGGAATCATGAAAAATGTCTGCTAAGAATTTCTTAGTAAACATTTCTTGAATATTTTGGTGCTTTATAGGGAACTACGATTCATAAAATCTGAAAAATTACGAGAATTTCCTACTGCAGAACATAACGTCATCAAATTTATCCTACTGTACTTTTATTTTCAACCTTTTATAGAAATTTTGTAGTTGACATACGAGTTAAGATGTTAGGTGCCTAAGTCGACATAAAGTATTGATTTTTTAATTAAATTTGGATTTTATTATTTGTACATTATACTGTTCAGTAGATGGTTATATACTCTTAGATCATAGATAGCGTTTAATTTTAACTTTTGGGAATTCTATTTGATTCAGCAAGTAGTGTCAAGAACTGTAATGTATTTCCCTCGAGAGATTACATTTTATTGTAAGACACAATATTAGTTTCTGTTTAAAATTAGTGCTTATATGTTAATAAGGACCACTGATCCAATAATATAGACCGATGTGAACATGCTTATGGTCCTTATCTTCCTTTTGAAAAATGCTACGGCAATGAGCCATTAATGTGTCTTGGTGAAAAAAGTCCAAATTTGGTTTTTGTTTTTATTCTGGTTGTATATGGGTCATGAAGCATGCGTATACCCAACAGTTTTTCCATCATTTGTTAGTTATGGGGGTTCTCAGTGGGTGACACTTGTATGAAAATGGAAAGTGTGTGACTTTGTGTAAGAATACGAAAAAAATAGATCTGTATGGAAGTTGTGTATGTACATACAGTAGATATGATAAAAATAAAGAAGTAAAAATAGACTATCTTCCTGTTTGCACTAAATCTCAGCTACCGAATGCGCTTTTCTTTATCGAGTTGCTTCAATTCCTTAACTGATGTCTACACTTTAAAGGAAAAATCGCACGGTGGGGACGTATTTTTGTCTTCTTAGTTAAATTTTCACTAACATTCGTGTTACGAAAAATATATAAGCATACTGTAAATTAGCTAGCATACAACCGGAATATAAATAATAGCTATGAATTTTATTTCTTCCCACGCCAGAAGAGATGGGGAATCCTATTGATTGATGCGTTGGTATGGGTTAGTATCGATCTTAGTTGAGCATAGTCGGTTTTTCTTTTTTTCTTTTCGTACGAATAATGTTAACTGAAAGTTGTTTTATGGGAGCCAGTGACTCAAATTGCTCTCCCGCTCACATTTTATCACGCAGGAATGACTAATTTTCTCCGGAAGTTCGATCGATATTTCTATCCGCCTACCTTATTCTTATAAGCCATACCGAATGTTGCTTCACGTCATTTAATAGGCGGTTTATGTATCGTTAGTGCTAAGGTAGTGTCTATCATTCTTGACTACTAATCTTTCA
Source organism: Helicorthomorpha holstii (assembly GCA_013389785.1). Classification (NCBI taxonomy): domain Eukaryota; kingdom Metazoa; phylum Arthropoda; class Diplopoda; order Polydesmida; family Paradoxosomatidae; genus Helicorthomorpha; species Helicorthomorpha holstii. The sequence goes on from JAAFCF010005748.1 coordinate 3,646,853, forward strand.
ACAATGTTTCCGTATTGCTATTGACATTTGACAGCCGCATGTTTGAATAAATGAATAACATTTCCAACTTAGCGAAAGTTTGATTATTTAAAGTCGATTATTGAGATTGATGGTTGATTAAATTTAACATAACACACAAGAATTTATTAATAAGAATAAGATGGCATTTACTTAATATGACTTTTAAAATGTTTTGAGTCGATTCTTTCGAAGTTTTTGATTTATTCTTAATAATAAGCTATTTTATTACTATTTCACAAGTGTGTAGTAATTTAGTGTATTATTGTTATTAAAATTGCAATACTCAACGTTGTGAAACGGTAACATTGTAGAACATTAACTATTTAAGGAATAGACCACGAAGAATCGTCTCATTCTCTGGAAGATTGGACTAATTAGTTTGTTGGGCAAAGAAACACATTATTTCTTGTGAGCTTTATTGTATTTTCTTGTGAAGGCATTAACATCATGTTATTTTCGTTTAGTTGCAACTTTAAAAACAATTAATTGAATAATATATTCTCCAAAATTAATATACAGTACATAAATAACACTTCAAGATACATTACTGTAACTCTAACTAAAATGTATTTAATTAAATACAGTAAATATAACAATGGCTTATTATATTAGTCTTGGCAAGTATGACAATCTTTAGTGAACTGAAGTGATTTTTCAATTAAAATGTTAAAAATTATTAGATAAACTGTTTCCATGAATGTCTGGCCATTACTTACATCAACTACCTATAACAAAATATGAAACAGTAGTACAAAAGATGTTTATAAAAGGGTGAGGCAAAACCATTGACTGTGGAATTTTGTTAATTGTTTAAATACTCTTATGAGCAATTAAAATTGATGGTCGAATATACGAATGTGGTTCTGGTATAATTAATATTGTGGTTGGCTATGTTACCGAGGATCTTGTCACCCTTTTAACTGCAAATGATGAGAGTAAATCGCGTTAATCTATTATAATTTAATTAGATTGATTAGTGTTTATTTAAATAGATGCACGAATATAATTTCCTGTTTCGTATTTCTCGGTAAACGGTTTAACGTGAAAGATGATCTTTCGATAAACTTTTTCAATGTTATTTAATGACAGATGCGATGAATTTTTTATGTAATTTTATATTAATGTCTTTGGTTGGAAATACAAATTCTACGTATTTATTGATTTAGTTTGAAATCGATTTCTGCTGCCCCCGTGCTTGGGCTATCATGCTTGCTTCTTATGCGGTGTGAGTTTGCAAGCATTTGACATTTGATGTTACTATCACTCGTTTAATCAACTTAATTTAAATACTGCATACTGTAAAAGCGTATTTTGAAAATGCATATGACGCATTCGAGAGAAAATCAATTCTTCGCTCAACTTTACGAAGATTTTTTTTTTGTTATTGAGCGTGTATGAAATGACGTACGAGCGTATACGTGTGCAAATACAGTAGTCTCTTAAATTGTAACATTTGTGGAGTACAGTATATTGAAAAATAATACTGTAGTTCGTGAGATTGACATTTTTACAAAGGAATTGTTGGTATTAATTTGAATGCAAACTAAACTTTGTTTTTCATTTAATATTTTTAAGAGTACTTGTGCGTAAGCTGGTCTAAAATATTTTTTATGGTTAAACTGAAGTGCTATAATAATTTCTAAAGGAGGAACCGTTCTTCATATAAATGAGCAAGCTTATTTATAGCTTTATTAAATTTATCAGGTATCACCGTTATAATTAGTGGAGTGTTTTCTTGTTTTATAGGTTACTTGTGGGAGTATTTAATATTCGCTTTATGAATGCATAATATGAGCAGATTATTATGCTGTAGGTCCGTAGACCAAGGTCACTGTCGACAGTGTTGTAAAGAGAGAAGTGACGTAAAATATGACTTACAGTGTTAATATAGACTTTGAATAAGGAGTGGGGATGATTGGAGGGGGGCGACAGACGAGAGAGCGAAACTTACGTCAAAGCTGTGGGCTGTCATTTGTAATGAAATATTTAGGCATCAGTAGCAGCTGACTTTCACAGTGAAAGGTAATCGAGCGATATGTGATTAACTGGAATAGTGTAACAGATAGAAAATAAAACATTCAGTTGGCAACAAATGAAATTCTGTGTGATTTGAAAAGGAAAGTAAAATATTATATTAGGCATACAAGAAAAGCAGGTGTGGCTGTTTACTATAGAATCTGGAATAATGAGCGAATCCATGATATTACATTAAGTTTACGTTTAATTGACAAAAATTAAGGAACTCATGTTGTCATAAAATTTAAATTTTATTTTCTTGATATTAATTTATTGGAGCATTTAGTACTTTTATTTTTACTATTTTTTCTGAAGTTTTAAAGAGGGTTTTAATTACTTTTCAAAATGTTCTGGTTCGTCTGGATTTTTTTTCTTTAGAAATTGCTTGTTGATTAGTAGAAGGCTGGCTTTATAACAATAAGTTGATTTATTACGATTGTATTTCAAACTTGTTAACAAACTAAGCTACTACTTTGTTGTGATAACTAGGTAGAATGGATTAATGGGAAAGTTATTTTTCGCTGATTAAAGCTAACTTTTAGATGTAACTAGAAACCTTCTAATTATTTCTCTGCTGATGAAAACTATTTGAAACTGTATACCATATATTTGGACGATTTTTGTTATTGAAATGGCAAATGTAAAATACATTATCACAACAAAAAAAGGGGATATTAACGTATTATTCTTAAAGGTCATTTGAAACATGTAGTAAATGATATTTACATTGAGTAGCTTAGAAGAATAAACAAGCCATTTAATTTATTTTTGAACTATTTAACTAATTTAAACTTTTGTTTCAGGTGGTCGACCCATTCGAATCGTCATTAATTGTACAAAAAAGTTCATTAATATTTGCTCAGAAGTCATAATTTGCTATGTACATATTTTGGACACTTTGAATATTTACAACAGCTAATTACATAACGGTCGTCAAACAATTACATACAACCTTCATGCTGGCATACGGTATGTATATGTACAGTATAATATTTAATTATTTTGGCGCATACAGTACTTTAATACTATATGTTATTTGCACTTGCAATGTTTTAAAATTATACAGTTTCTATTTAATATCAAATTGTTGATTAATGTATCATTGTTGCCGTTTGCACGAAGTTTGAAATTTCTATTTTCTGTATTGCTGTACAGTATTTAATTTAAAAGTCAGATGTAGCATGCGTGCTTTTTTTTTTTGGACAAGTAGATATTGCTGTTGAGTACAATTTTAGCACTTCTCTGAAATATCTTTAATTTGTTACAAGTTTTCCTGTACTTTCTAAGTAATAGTCGTAGATCTATATTTCTTTATTGGTGACAAGATAAAAGTTGTTCGCAAAGTAAAGCTAGCTGATTCTGAATATATAAACCATCTACAATCGATACAAATTTGAAATTTGGCATGCGCAAATGTCTGTAATTTTCGTTTGAATTGTAGCCATAATCACACATTCGTGCCTTAAATTATCTGGAAAGTAGGGTGCTGCAATTCACATTATCCTTCTTATATAAATTGAGTATGGACAAATTATATCCATACACGATTTCTGACGATGTGTGCCAAAGTTAGAATCTTACAAGTTTTTTTTTTTTTTTTTTTTTTTAAATGAAATAGTAATCCTTACTTTGCGGATAAGCCATTTACTTAGCATGTGGTGTCCAACTGTCCATATGTTAAGTTGTGTATAACTTGACTTGAGAGTACGAGTAATTTAAAAACAATTAAATTAATTGCCATTCCATCGTCATTTTGCTTAGATATTACTTTTTGTAATACAATGTTCAACATTATGTACCATTGGATACTAGCAAAACACTGAAAATAATTGTACAAATAAATGATAATTTGTACATTACGATGGATTGGGTTTTGGAATAGTATTATGCGGTTTATGATTGTTAACTTTTGTTTAATATTGATGTATATTTTTATCCATCATGTTTTTTCAACGGCGTGCATGCTTACTGTATATCACTCGTTTAATTCGTGCGTCTAGTATGTGTCGTCTTTTAAACAGATTTTTATTCGTTTATTCGTACTTAGGTTATTTTGTCTATCGAGGTTGTTAATTGCTTTATTTTCTATATACTTTTTTACTTATATTTTTTTTTAAGTTCGTGTTACTCTTATAAATGATGGAATTATACTTGTTAATTCTCATTCAGACACTGTATGGTCGTTGACCAAATTCTCAGCTATCGGTTGTTTCCCAAATTGAGTGAGTTTTATTCTTCAATGTGTCTTTGTGCGACATGAAAATGGCGAAACTTGAGAGTGAGTAGTTTTCTAAATTATAATGTTGTTTATTTTTGAATCACTTTTTTTTTAGATGTGGCACTGTCTTGTTTTTCAGTTTAAAACCAGATTATAGTTATTTTGTTCTGTTTTTAAATAAGGATAATTACCGTAGTTATCATTTTAGTAGCGTTTTTATTGACCGTGATGATTTAATTTCAAGAAATTTAGTTTGTTACAGTCTCGTTTGTTGTTTTTTCTCTCTGTATTTTTTGAGATTTTAATCTTTATTTATAAAGTGTAATTTGGTATGCCATTACCAAACTTACCATTGAATATTAGGATTATTGATCTTAATATGAAATGGTGCTCTGTAAGTTCAAAAGCGCAACTTATTAGCTCAATTTGATTGAATAGGCTGTTGCACTCCTCTCAGTACTTTAAAGCATCTTCGTATGTTGGTTTTTTTTTTGTTCATGAGGTTAGGTCAAGTCCTTCTGGCATTTAAAAGCAGCTTAAAAGGCATTTATGATGCTGGTTGAAGTGATTAATTTAGCGATGATGACAATTTTCCGAAATGACTATCATAAATCTATTTGGTTTACTAATTATATTCTTTCAACATACCATTTTAAGAGCAACATTATAACATTGTATCGATCGATACTGCTCAGTAATCTTTGACTTGAAAAATTAATTATACAGTACAATGTGAATGGTAGACTGGTTATAATTATTGTTACAATTGCACGGCTTGAATACATTAATTAAATGTAGTTTAATGTACAAATTTTAATTTAGGAAATTCAAGTATAGTATTAAAAGTTTGTGATCCATATATTTTGATATGTTAATACCTATGAAATTGTTATTGAATGTTAATTATTATTTTGAATTATTTGTAGTTCCCAGTATAGTAGTTTATAACAACGGTTCAGGTGGCGGCATGGAAAGGCAACGATCTTTGAAATCACGGCTTTCCAAGCAGGCCGAGTTTGAGGAAATTGACGAAGATGTTAATTATGTCGCCGAGTCGTTTTCGATAACAAATACTGATGGTTCATCTTCAACGCTCGCTATCGACTCGGAAGAAGCTGTATCTACAGAAGAGTCTGCCAATTATACTGAAGGGGAAGACGTTGACGGTGACAATCTATCCTCATCGAAAGAGTTAAGTTTTGACGATGGAACTTCAAGCAAGAACGAAGATGAGACTATGGATACGTTATCAGTAACATTGCAGGCGTCTTCAATTGGCAGCAAAAATTGTTCATCTACTAAAACAAGAACGTATAAATCGAAGGACAAGAACGAAAACTGCACATCTCATACCAGACACAGGGTAAATATTTTAAACGTAATGATCAAAGTAGCTGAAGTTTCAAATATCTAAACTTCATTGTCCGTAGAATTGTCGTATACGTTCTTAAAAGATAATGAAAGTTATTCGCTGTTAAGTTTGTAAAGAAAAAGATTTGGAATTTTTATCAAGAAACAATAATCCGAAGTCAATTTAAATGAGAATTGTAGTAGTACATAGAGGTTTTTTAAAACTGTAAATCTTGTAAACTACAGAGAAAAATCGTTTAAAGTTACTTTAGATAAATGCGGTTTTTCATTGAGTTAGTAATCTATCTATTGGAATTTTCTTTCGCCGATTTTCTGTTGACTATTGCATGTGTCAGAAATGCTATAACCGAGACTTAAATGCACTTAAACATTGTAGTAGGTCATAGAAGCAATATAACTGTAGTTATTCTTGGATTATGCAGGCTCAGACCGTTGCTAAGTCAATAGTCTTTATAAGTTACTTGAAAATTAGATATTCGTGAGCATGGTCCATTTGCAAAATCAAATGGAGGTGTTAAAACTGTCAACGATGAACTTTGTACCAAAGATCGAGTTGTAATCATTTGAGAATAGTCGACAAAATTAATCTTGCAACCGTACATTCAAAAGATACAGGAATTTGATTTTCTTTGGTGAAACAGTTTTAGTAAATTTTTAGTCTTGAAAAATTTGAAGTTTAAGTACAGTAAATTTCTTAATATTGAGTTATCCACGTCTTCGTCGCCTTTTAAATGCTACAAAAGGATAACAGAATAAGTACATAGTCAGTGAACGTTATAATTAATTTCTCCCCACTTTCCTCTTATTTTTGAAGTCTCACTCAAAAGTGAAGTTACTGCAGCGGAGTCATGCTTTACGTGACGATGCTTCTCCCCCTCCACCCGACAACACTTCTACAACCGCAGAGATCGTTCCTCAGGTTAATACCTTATCTGTCACGGCAGCCACTATCCTCACTACTCAGGTCAGTTGTCTGACGAAGCATTTGAGCACCAACAACACGGCACCAACTGTGTTGTACGTGTTATGCCGATTTATACTGTAGATAGCATGCATTTTATACGAGTTTAGATGGTATCGTTTGTTTACGCCCTGTTAGTTATGATCAAATAATATAAAATCTCTCTACAAGCAATGCCATTTTCTTTTGAAATATTTTTTTTATTTGATGCCTGTTTGTTAATTAAAAGATTATTTCAACGAATAGGTTGATAACTATGTTTGTGTTTGAAGTATACGTAGCTGTGTGTAGTTTTTCTTTTTTGATATGTATTTTTTTTAAGTTATATTAACCGCACGTTAGAAGATTTGTATAATGGAAGGTTTGTTGAAACAAAGTTAACATGATTTACTAAATTATTATGCAATTGTTTTTGTAGACTAAAAGCTCATCTAGTAAAATTCACCGATTTGGTAAACAAGGTAGTTCGCATAGTACCGGCAGTTTGGATGAATCTTCCCCGGCTCTATCTAGAGGTAATAATACTAATGACTTGTAATAAGTGAATTTGATTTTGAATTGTCGTTTTAATTTTGCAGCTTCAAGCCTGGAACTGTATACTGATTATACTGGTATCGATCTTGAGGAATTTATTTCTATTACATTGCATAAAAGTCAAAAAGATCGAGCAATATTACTAAAGACGGAAGATATTCTTACAAATTTACTTAAGGATCCCAAGTAAGTTCATTTGGAATGAATGCTGATTTTTAAAATTTGATTTTTAATTTTATTGTTTTATTTAGACGGCATTCACATACATTTCAGGCAATGACGCCTTATCAAAGAATGTTGGTACACAGGGTAGCAGCTTTTTTTGGTTTTGAACGTAATGTTGATTTAAAAAGCCAGTGTATGATTGTCAGCAAGGTGTCATCTACTCGAATGTACGTCATCGTTGATTCTAATTTCAATAATTTCCATTTGTCCATCAGTTGTAATTTTAATTTACTTAATAGTCCGGAAAAAAGATTTCGAGATTACATTAAAGACGAATTGATTCCCGAAGAGCCAAAGAAATCGATTTTAAAAAGAGACAGTTCTTCATTTGAAGACGGCAAGGACGTAAGAAAGTTATCAATGTTCTTGATTTCTTGAAAAGATTAACATTGTTTTACTCTTAATAGGCCAAAAGTCCTGAGCGACAGTTGTCGACTGAAAGCAGGCGCAGTAAATCTTTTGAAGAACGAGAAGAAGAATATGGAAAAGCTAGAGCACGGATTTTTAATCAAGACGTAATATATAGTTTAATTTTAATGTTTTTGTATTCGAAATATTATCAGTTTTTATTAACATGTTTGTTAGTCTTCTTCATCGCAGGATGGAGCTTTTGATTCTCCTTTGAGGTACATTATTAAGCGATTTGCACATTTTAGGAAGAAATTTTAAAATTATTTGCAATTATAGTCGCAGAAGTAGTCAAGAAGACGTGCGTTATCATGAACGACTATGGAGCAGTACCGACTCAGAAAGCTCAAATAAGGCTTCCAAACTTATGATTACGAAAACGAGTGCAAGTACCGAATCCGAACATTCGTCTTCTGGTACAAGCGGACGAGTATTGTCAAATCAGTCGTCGTCAGAAGTGATGTCGGTTAATAGCGACATGTTGACACCTAAAAAGCCTATACCAAAAGCCAGCAGTTTTGGTGGCATCTCTGTTCTTACAAGAGACGATAGCATCAGTAGTACGAAAAGTTCTAGTCCAAGATTAACCAAAGCGGGTAATTAGCACTTGCATAATTCTTTGATGAAATTTGAGACGTTTTAATTTATGGTTATTGGTTTTTTTTAGAATCGTTTAATTCAACTAGCACAGCATGTGTACCTCCAATTACCAGGGTAGTAAAAAATAACGAAGTACATGTACCTCACAAATTACCAGAAGCCCAAGTAGCGCCTTTAAAATCAACTGTGTCAACATGCACCACATCTGTATCGGTGGCTTCGTCGGCCACTAGTCCTATTGTAGTTGGTACACCTAATTTTCCATCATCTACTCCAAATTCTTTTAACAATAGGTATCAAGTACTGCCTGCGCAAAGCCCTACGCAACCAGTATGTGTTATTTGAAAAATGATTTTACAAACTGCTAATCTGATAAAATTTTCTATTTTAAAGGTTATGTGGGCTATATCGAATGTCGATGCTGTTCCACCCGGTAGTGTCCTTATTAACCCACAAACTGGCACGTGTAAAATCTTAATGCTAACAGTTTAAATGGTTATCTTTGTATATGTAAGACAAATTGATTCACTGATTTTATTAATAGGTCAGCCATACTATAACTCAGATGGAACAGTTTATCGACATAACCCGATTGTAACAGTGATGCAACCATATGTTTCCAACAATCAATTACTGCAATATCAGTTACAATCTGTTCCGCAGTCCCAACAATCTTTAAATGCTTCTTCTCACGGAGCTGCACCTGCTCAAGCGCCTGTAATCGTGTGCGCAACACCACAAAATACAGTTGGAGATATAAGATCATTTTCGAATGTAAATTTTAATATACCGGTATATTGCGTTTATTTAAAAAATTTAAACATTTTTTAAAAAGGGGTTTAATGTTTTTCAGGATAACAGCGGAATGATGTCAAACGTAGATTTATATCCTCGGATGTCAAGTTCATCTTTTAGTGGAACTTATACAATGCCAGAGATGCAGCTGGTTGGTGGAGGAGATGGTGCGGTCCACTTACAACCTTCCACTCCTTCCAACAATCCTTTATCTCCACAAAACGCTTATGGCGTACCTGTTGCCACAATTCCACGTCCCACCACGTTGCCAATTTCCCAAATGCAGCAATCGTCTGTTGGTCAGGTGAGAAAAGGCTTTGCTCAAGTATGAGCTATCACGGCTCTTACTTTAGCTTTGATATTTCTATATTAATAGCTGCCAATCATACTTGTCTCGCCTCAACAGACAATGCAATATTTTTCTCCAATTTCTTACAATGGATGTGTACCTCAGGTTGCTTCCCAAGGTGGTCAGCTTACTCAAGCGATGGAGTCTCAACCATTACAGCATCAGCAAATCAACGATGTAAATTCGTTGTCGTTTGTGAACGCAATAACTCCAGCTTTATCAGCTCAGCAATTTCAAGGTAATTGTTTGGTGTATTTTTAATATAAGTGCTCGCTATTTTAGGAGTTTTGAGTTACAAATACTCTGAGTTTAATTATGTTTAAGAATTTAATTTCCATGATTTTAGGAGCTCAATGTGTGCAGAGTTTGACACCTTCGATTGGGCATACTCAAATGCCTAATTATATGCCGCCATATCTTCCTTTGGCAGCGCAATCTCAAACACCTGTTTCTAATGCTAATGTGCCATATTCAGCATTTTCTGCGTCAAATATTGCACCGGTTGTGAATTCGAACGTTGTGCCAGCTAATAGCGTTTTATCAACCGTCAATCCTAGTCAGCCATCAAACTTTATTTCCGGGTCAGGACCAGTCTTTAATAATAATAACGGAGTAACGATACCAAATCTTGGAGGAATGCAAATGATGGTTCCCCCGCCTACAATTCCATCGAATTATTATCAAGCACCATTACCATTTAGGCCTCAAACCCCACCTAATAATACGTCTAGAATAATTGGACCTGGTCAACAAAATCAGACGTTTGTGCCAGGAATGAACAAGACGTATTCTTTGACACCTGCTGGAATACCAACATCTCAGAGTTCAAATTATGCATTTTATACACCTCCAGTTCCTAGCACTCCTCCTCAGACGCATTCAATTCATCAGAATTCAGTTAACGTACAGCAGCAGCAACAACAGCAGCAGCAAATTCAGTTGTCACCAGCAACGCAAACACAAGTTCAGTATTCTCAATTTACTCCGCAGGTGTTGGCAAATTTGCAGTTTTTTCGACCAAACGTGCAATTAGTGATGCGACCGTCGACTCCTCCATCAGCATCTATCATTCCTGTGAGTGGTGGCTATACAGCGGCGATTCCTGCTGCTAATACTACTCGCTACTTACATCATAAAGGCTACAGTGTGCCAATTGATCAAAGGTTTTCAAAGGATCTCTACGTTGTTGACCCATCAGGTAATTCTTTTTGAGATTATAACAATTTTTTAAAGTCACATACGAATTTTGTTGGCTTTCGAATGATATTATGTGACGTATCGCGCCGCTTGTTAACAATATCTCAAAATGAATGTTGATTTTTAAATGTTTTTATCAAGGTGGAAATGGAAACGGTCATTTTAAAGGATCACATATGTCAACTTCGGTCATTAATAACAATAATTTAGCAATTCGTTCAGCAACTACTCATGGCTGTAATAGAAATTTGTCACAGATACCAGGTAGTTAAAAGATTTCTGTTTAATTGCAAAATAATATAATCGATTTAATAACAGGTGACGTGAGATTTGTGGGAACTCCATTACATCATCACATGCAGAACACCGTAAGGATACCAATGATGCTTCCACAGCAACGGCCTATTGCTCGGATGCAATCTTTTCAGCATAGTATGCCAGGTGGAAGTTGTAGACCTCCTAGAGTTAAACGACAGCAGAGGAGCCGCGGTGGCGGTAATAAACAAGACAATTTAAATTCATTTGGTTCCTTAGAACAGGGTAGTTAAGTGTACTGGAATCATAGCACAAAGGAATTATATCAGCTTTCTTTTAAAGCTGAAATGATGTAAAACAATAAGCGGCACTTAACGGTATTGAAGAAACTAATGGCAGTCGTGATAAATCTTTATTAAAGAGATAAAAACCAACATAATAATTATGGTGACGTGATGATCATGTGGGACTGCAACTTCTGTTAAGTGATAATAGGACAAAAATAAATGAACATTTAATAAAAGTTTGGAAGCAACTATCTATCGTGGCAGCTTTTGCTGATGATAATCGATAAAAATCTTTTAAACATGAAAATTTACTAATAAGAACTCTATAGCAGAAGTTCCATTCTTCAGAAGTTTAAACAAAAACTGAGGCGGATGTCGTTGTTTCTCTTACATGTTAAGTGGTCACTGATTAATAAAACCGAATTCGACATAGTCTTATTTTTCTATAGCTGGTAATTTAATGAAAAATGTTATCTGAAGTGAAATATTTAATTAAAGTTGATCTATGTAAGCGCATTCCCATTTCCTCAGTAATGGAGATCCTTGTAGCTCTCAAAACTAATAAGGGATAAAATATGTAGATTTGATTTTTTTTCAATACGAGGACACTAAAGTCACGTATTGTGTAAAAGTTTGTATCCATGACATCTTTTTAAATATCTGGCATCAAGTTGATTGAAATCTGGAATGGGATGCCCTGTTAATATATTGCATTTTGTTGTTGCCTAAACTTTTTGACCATCACTTTTTCATGATTGATATTAGAATATTCTGGTTGTTGCAAAGATCTATCTATGTAAACGTTCAATCTCTCATAAGGTAGACAAATGCCGTAGAAATTTTCAAATATTGATTATGTAAAGTCTAATATGGCGTTTTTACTTTCGAAGCACAAAATGATTCTTAATTTTATGTTGCTCATAAAATAACAAAGAAAAAATATGCTGTGTGTTGGTTTAATTTTTTTTATCAAAAATCGTCTAATCATTCATATGCATGTAAACTTGTAAAATAAGATTTTTTTAGAAATTGTGAAATGATTTCTGTAAATTGAATTTCCATGGGGACGTGAAATGAAAAGTATCCAAAGGATTTAATAAGTTTTTACAATTTTTAGTAATTTTGTTGATAAAAATAAAGTATAGTATGTTCTTATCATTAGTAATTAAACAGGTTGTACAGCTGGAAATAATATTTTTACATGGAACCAGGTCCTTTATCCATAAACAAAGTGTTTGATATACTAGGATGGATTTTTTTTGGAACCTAAAAACCAATTACTTAGAGGGGTGTAATATGGCTCAAATGTAAGGTAATTAAAGGTAATAAGGTATGTTAAAACAAAATTAGTAACTTATACTGTAATAATGGATTACTTAATAAGATAACTTTGATTTTAGGTTCCATACTTTTGTCCATTTAAAAAGTTAAGAGAAAGTGAACCCAAAACGTTATCCGTCGGAGCAGGTTGTGGCGTCTCGTTAATGATGTAAGTATTTTAATTACGTTGTATTAATGCTTAAAATTTGGTATACTAAAAAGGCATTTTAGTTTTAATTAGGATATGTACATCAATTGTGCTACATGACTTGCAATGATTATGGAATGATACCAGGCAATTTCCTGTGATCCAAAAACTCATCTTTCAGTAGTGACGACTGCATCGGTATACAGTATAATTACTTTCGATCGAATGGATACGTATATTTTGCGGAATTATGTCTTGTCGCACGTATTTAATGTACTTTGTTAATAACTTTATGTTGCTCTTTAATGAGATGCTTGTTAATATATATAGTATAATTCCTATCGATTAATTTGAATGCAAAAAATTCCAATTTAACACCGATTTTTTTATTGACATATCAACATATAGTCGATTTGAACATAATTTCACTTGAAACTTTGAAGTTTTTATTGAAATATAAATTTTTTTTTTTGAATTAAACATTCAAAGTTTACAATTTTTTCATGCTAAATAAAAAAAAACATTAAAAATAAATTTGTTTGTTGGTATTAATTTTCTTGCGATTAATAATTAATGGCCGCTTAAATTTTGAGTAAAAGAAATCAATGCCGGTATATGATTTTAATAGTCGATTTTAGGGAAAAAATAACATAATCACAGTGGAAAAAACTTTAAAAAATGTTTACAAATTAATGAATAAAAAAAAAGGTTTGCAATAACAACAACAAAAAACAATTCTATAAAATTAGAAAATATAAACTTTAAGCTAAAACCGGAATTAGATTAAAATTAGAAGAAATAGCATATTATTTAAAAAAAAAAAAGTTAAAATATTATACAGGGTGTACATAAAGTCTGTACCCCTTCTAAATTTTAAAAATTTGAAAAGTTAGTTAACAGGACATTTTCTCCGCCATGTAAAAAAAAAATAAATGATTATCTTATTGGTTACTTAAAACTTTTTTCAATATACAACATGTCAAATATGCGATTTTTATTGGCTAATAAAATGTTTTCATTGTTTAAAGTGCATTTCCGATAGTTAATTCGCATTATGTATTATTTTAATCTCGTATGTGGGCAAGGTATGCAGTAAATTTCAACCCAGAACACAGTACGAAGTATTTGCTATGGAACAACTATTATTAGAAATGTTTTCGAAGTAAAGGGATTTGATTTGGGTTGTTCATTGTATTGTTTTCTTCACTTTTGACTAACAGTAATCGCTGAACAACATAGAAATATTTTAATTGTCAATAGCATACTATTTTGGAGTTTATTGAAGAATATAGATTGACCATGGATTTTAAAAACAATCGATTGATAATACAGTACAGTACATTTTTTTTTACTGTTAAATTTTTAAATACCACAAATTAGCAATTTTTTGTTGTAATTTATTATATGCAGTACCGGTATATACGAATATTATTTGACTTTGAGTAGAGAATAGTATGAAGTCCAATAATGGCAAACAGTAATTGTACAGTATGTCAATTTTCAAGAAATTACAGTAAGTCTGTTGTTTTACTATTGTCAATAGTAAATATTACTGCAATAATGATTTCTCACAATTGCATTATCATAAGGAATATATCTAAATTCACCGTTAGATTCCAAGATAACTTTTCTACAATTTGATCAAAGTTTTGTCATTAGATTAGTACTGTATGTAATTGACGCTTTTTTAAAGAAAGATCTTTGTTCAATCTAAAAAAACTACATGCAATATTTATATATATTTATATTAGGGAATGGGTGTGATAATAAATTAAACAATGATCAGCCGTTACGCTTAAATTAAAAAGTGATAAGAAATATTTCAATCAGCCATCACTAGTTGACAGCACTTTATGGACGGCAACAAAATAATGATCAGCCGTTACGCTTAAATCAGGTACAGAAATAAAAGTAGTTCCAATGAAAATGAATAGCGATCAGCAGTTACGCTTTAAACGAAAAGAAAGTTTCAGCCAGTCAGAAGATGGTAAATGTTTTAGCTACATTAAAAAATTTTCTTTAATAATTATTATGCAATGCGTTTGGCTTTCAGCCCATTAAAGATCACGGATAGTGGACTTCCATATGTCGATCCACTGGCAATGCAATCCAGCGAGCCTTGTGTCTTCTGTGGTGGAGATGTGATTTAATTGCAAAGTATCAGCTTTGGAATATTCATAGATATCTACAGGTATATAAACATGAATAATATTTTTAATATATCTACTTAATTCAGTTACATTTCAAAGTCTCAATTCAACATAAATATTTCAAAAGAGCCAAAACTTTCACTTTCGATTTAGTTGATATTACGTAGATTGACATGGTATAATTCAAATAGGCATGGGATTAGTATGTGGTCGAGTAAGTGATTAAATTTAATATTATTTATATTGTTATTATATTCTTTAGAAGTAATTTAGGATCCAGTGCACGTTGAAAATAGTACAGTGAATATTCCAGTTTTAAACGCCTTATGTTACCGAGATCACTGATTTGGCAAGAGCTGCACTTGAAGGTTTGAGTTTAATTAAATGACTGTTATTTAATTGTAACTATTATGTATGCTGATTACGATTTTGCAGTTTTTAGTTCGAAATTCCAACTCAATTACTGAATTCAACAATTATTCTGTCAGCAACAACGATCAAGAAGATTTCAGTTGCATTTTAGTTGAACTGGTAAATCGATTGAATTTTAAATGAAATTGACATCGTTTTTGTAAATTAAATATTTGTTAATGAATTTTCTAGTGATGGTCAAATGATGAAGACAGTTGGAAAGATGAAGATGAGTTGATTCGTCTTTTAGATGAAAATGAATTTCAGTTTGACTCTGTAATTGAGCTTCCACCTGACTGAGTGAAAATTGATCGAGAGCGTTTTATCGTTGTTGTTTAATACGTTTGTCTTGATGTAAACTAACTGGAAACTAATTGCGTTTGTCTTTGCAATTGTTGAATGTTATAAACTTATAATTGCATCGTTGTAAAACTTGTAAAAAACAGAAACCGTTTTGCGTTTAACTATTGTGATTTTAAAAGTTTTATCGGCTAAAACTGAGTTTGTAAATTGTAAATGTTTCGCAGAAGCTGCTGACACAAATAGTAATTTATTGTTTTTTATTAATGAAATTAAGAAGAATTATTGCATATTTACACAATATATTGTATCTAAATTTATTAATATGATATCTACATATTAAAATGTACATAATTCTAATGGCAAATAAATTGTAAATTAAAAAAAAGTTACTTCTTGAGTTTTACTAACGAAAATTTTAATAGAATTAAAAAAAACACGCTGAATTCAACGAATAAAGTTGCTAAAAACGTAAATAAAAGGAAAAAAGTGGCCCGTTTTTAGGAAAAAAAGAGAGACCTGGAGGGCATAAACTTGATGTATAACTTGTAACTACGGTAAATTTCTTTAAAAAAGTTTCGCATCAAATTCATTCCTTTTAGGTCTCTCTTTTTTTCCTACAAACGGGCCACTTATTTTTAAAACGGGCCACATTTATCATGTGCTGCCATCTAGTAGTGGTGGGTTAAATCTTTTTAAAGCGTAACCGCTGATCCCTATTCGCTTTCATTGGAACTACATTTATTACTCTACCTGATTTAAGCGTAACGGCTGATCATTATTTGTTTTGTTGTCCGTAAAGTACTGCCACCTAGTAGTAGATAGTTGAAACTATTTTGTTGTTTAAAGCGTAACTGCTGATCCCTATTCACTTTAATTGAAAACTCTTATTATTCGGAGACTATGGGGAAGAAGGCTCTTCTTATTTCTGTGTTTGTAAGCTCGCTATTGGACGAAAATGGTAAATGTTTTAGCTACATTAAAAAATTTTTTTTTAACAATTATTATGCAATGCGTTTGGCTTTCAGCCCATTAAAGTTCACTGATAGTGGACTTCCATATGTGAATCCACTGACAATGCAATCCAACGAGCCTTGGGTCTTCTGTGGTGGAGATGTGATTGAATTGCAAAGTAGCAGCTTGGAATATTCATATATATCTACAGGTATATAAACATAAATAATATTTTTAATAGATCTACTTAATTTAGTTACATTTCAAAGTCTCAATTCAACATAAATATTTCAAAAGAGCCAATAAATTTTAAATTAAAAAAAATTTACTTATCGAGTTATAAAAAGTAAATAAATTAAAAAAAGTTACTTATCGAGTTTTAAAAAGTAAATAAAGTAAAAACGTAAAAATAAAGTTGCTAAACACGTAAATAAAAGAAAATAAGTGGCCCGTTTTTAGGAAAAAAAGAGAGACCTAAAAGGCATGAATTTGACGTGTAACTTTTATAAAGTAACGTATGGTAAAGAAAAGTTTCACGTCAAATTTATCCTTTTTAGGTCTCTCTTTTTTTTCTACAAACGGGCCACTTTGTTTTAAAAACGTGCCATATTTGTTTGTGCTGCCATCTAGTGGTGGTTGATTAAAACCTTTTTCTTAAAGCGTTACTGCTGATCTCTACTCACTTTCATTGAAACTATTTTTATTTTCTAACTAATCTATGCATAACGGCTGATCACATTTTTGTTGTTGTTGTTGTCCGTAAAGTGCTGCCACCTAGTGGTGATTAGGTGAGACTTTTTCTTAAAGCATAACTGCTGATCCCTATTCACTTTCATTGGAACTACTTTTATAACTCTGCCTGATTTAAGCGTAACGGCTGATCACCATTTGTTTGCAGCCCGTAAAGTGCTGCCACCTAGTAGTAGATAGTTGAAACTATTTTGTTATTTAAAGCGTTACTGCTGATCGCTATTCACTTTAATTATTAATTCTTATAATTTATTATTCGGGGACTATGCGGAAGAAGGCTCTTCCTATTTTTGTGTGTGTGTGAGCTAGCTGTCAGAAGAAGATGGTAAACCGTGTTTTAGGTACATTAAAAATTTACTTTAATAATTATTTATGAAGTGCGTTTGGCTCTCAGCTAATTAAAGATAACTGATAGTGGATCGACTGACAATGCAATCCAGCGAGCCTTGGGTTTTCTGTGTTGGAGATGTGATTGAATAGCAAATTAGCAGCTTGGAATGTTCATAGATATCTACAGGTATATAAACATCAATAATATTTTTAATAGATCTACTTAATTCAGTTACATTTCAAAGTGTCAATTAAACATTAATATTTCAAAAGAGCCAAAACTTTCACTTTCGATTTAGTTGATATTACGTAGATTGACATGGTATAAGTTCAATAGGCATGGGATTAGCATGTGGTCGAGTAAGTAATTAAATTTAATATTATTTATATTGTCATTATTTTGTTTAACAGTAATTTAGGATCCAGTGCACGTTGAAAATAGTACAGTGAATATTCCAGTTTTGATTAAGTTAACATCTAATGTTACCGACATCAGTGTTTTAGCAAGAGCTGCACTTGAAGGTTTGAGTTTAATTAAATGACTGTTATCTAATTGTAATTATTATGTATTTCGACTTGTTGATTACGATTCCGCTGTTTTCAGATCGGAATTCCGACTCAATTACTGGATTCAACAATTACTCTGCCAGCAAAAACGATCAAGAAGATTTCGGCTGCATTTTAGTTGAACAGGCTAGTCGATTGCATTTTAAATGAAATTAGCATCGTTTTTGTAATTTAAATAAGTTTTTAATGAATTTTCTAGTGCTGGTCAAATGATGAAGACAGTTGGAAAGATGAAGATGAGTTGATTCGTCTTTAGGATGAAAATGAATTTCAGTTTGACTCTGTGAAAGTTGATCAAGTGCGTTTAAAAGCGTTTTATCGTTGATATTTAATACGTTTGTCTTGATGTAAACTAACTGGAAACTAATTGCGTTTGTCTTGGCGATCGTTGAATGTTTGTTATAAACTTATAATTGCATCGTTGTAAAACTTGTAAAAAACAGAAACCGTTTTGCGTTTAACTATTGTGATTTAAAAAGTTTTATCGGCTAAAACTGAGCTTGTAAATTGTAAATGTTTCGCAGAAGCTGCTGACACAAAGTAATTTATATATTTATTAATGAAATTAAGAAGAATTATTGCAAATACTGTATATACAAAAATTTATTGTATTAAAACCAGAATATTGCCGTTTTTTCAACATTTATTATTAATATGATGTATACATATCAAAATGTACATAATTCTAATGGAAAATAAACTTTAAATTGAAAAAGTTACTTATCGAATTTTATTAACGAAAATTTAAACAGAATTAAAAAAAAATTTCGTTAAATTCAACGAATAAAGTTGCTAAAAACGTAGATAAAAGTAAGAAAGTGGCCCGTTTTTAGGAAAAAAAGAGAGACCTGGAGGGCATAAATTTGATGAATAACTTTTATTTATTTTTTCACTTAAATGTTGTACATGAAATTTATGCCCTCCAGGTCTCCCATTTTTTCTATAAGACGGGCCACTTTCTGAGTAAACATTGACAACAAAATGACTACAAATGTCAAAAAATGACTACAAATTAACGACTAAAAAAGGAAGATTTTTAATTATAATAATAACAACAAAAAAGGGTCTATAACATTAGAAAATATAAAATTCAGCTAAAACCGGAATTAAAATACCTATATTTGACTTTAATTAGAAGAAAAAGCAAGTTAAAATATTATACAGGGTGTACAAAAAGTATGTACCTACATTTTAAAAATATGAAAAATCGGTTAACGGGACAATTTTCTCCGCCCTGTAAAACAAAAATAAATGATTATTGTATCATCTTATTGGTTGCTTAAATTTTTTTCAATATACAACACGTCAAATGTGCGATTTTTATTGGCTAATAAAATGTTTTAATTGTTTAAAGTGCATTTCCGATAGTTAATTCGCATGATTTATCATTTTAGTTTCGTATGGGGGCACGGTAGGCAGAAAATTTCGTCCCGGGACATGCGAAGTAACAGTTGCAATGAAAAAATCATCATTAGAAATATTTCGAAGTCCAGCGATTTCATTTGCAGTAGCTTACAGTAACTGTACGGTAATAACTTAGTGCTAATTGTAAAACTTTTCTTCACTTTTTATCTAAAGTAATCGCTGAACAAATTACAAATATTTTAATGATCAATGGAAAACAATTTCGAAAAATACAGTAGATTAGATTGACCATGGATTTTGGAAACAATCGATGTTTATAACAGTACAGTACTTTCTATTTTAATTTTTTTTGCTGTTAAATTTGACATAAATGACAGTAATTTTGCTATAATTTATTATGTGACGCATATACGAATATTATTTGGCTTTGGCAGAGAATAGTATGAAGTCCAATAGTGACGAACAGTAATTTAGATTTAATTTAGATTAATACTGTATTAATTGAGAAATCAAAGGAAAATTGTAATACTGTAAATGGATCGTCGATACATTGAGAAAATTTGCAAAATGCACCAAGGATCAACTACCAATAATCTGGTGAGTAGCCATATTTTGATTTTTGTAATGCTTATACTTAAGTATTTTTATTTCATCTTTTAAACTTTTTTTTTTTGCCATCAAGTTTCACAAATGCTTTCACAAATGCACAAAAGTTTCACAAAAGTTCCAATTTAGTATATTTAATTTAAAATGGAGCCTTAAATCGTAAAATAGAAACCAATGCCATGTTCAAAGTACCATTGCACAGATGATTTAATTTTCATTAATTTGCATATTTACAATTGACTTTGACACTGAGCCAATTGCGTGTCTGATTTAATGATTGAGTTTTTAAATGCGTTAGTTATTAGTTTGTACTGCATCTATGACAGAAGTCATTTATTTTTCTTTATTTTGTATATTCATACTCTCCTAAATCTCCAATCCTTAATCTTTTGTAGTCGATCTCATTTTTGAACTACATTGGAATTTAGATCGTAATATAGAAACCAGATACGGTACCGTCATTGCATAAATATTCAATCAAATTCTTAAGGAATTACTGTAGATATGGTAATGTGATTTGAAAGTCATTTAATTTCCTGCAGTTTGTGACCATATATTAGACATTCTGCCATTTGAGAAGTTAAACAGTGTTAAAAACTTTGATTAAATACTAATTACTACTTAATCATGAACTAATTTTATTTTGATTTTAGAGTCGTACTGTATCGACGGAAGTTGCAACAATCTTATTACTAGTTATTAAACTTTTCTAATTTGGATGGGCTTAATCTTGATTTATAGCTTCGTTGGTAAGATTTTTTAAAAACAGTTTATAAAAACATTTTTTTTTGAAACTTTAATTTTTTTTTTCCAGGTTCTGTATGGTTGCTTTTTTGACATTATGCGATAGATGTGTAAAAATTGAAAACCCTACCTTTAAGAGCGCTATTCTTGTCTTATTTTCAAAACGTAGTTTTCTATTTTTTTTTTTAAAAAAATGCGTAAAATAATGTAATAACGTAAAATAAGTTTGATCGACAAACTCAGAAAAAAGCGATGTTATTGATATTTGTAGAGTACGTTGTTATTGGTCGAACCTTTTGGACAAAAGCAGATAGGAAAGAGTGCAAAGCCAAACTTTCATCTTTTTCATGGGGTAAGTGGCATATACTAGTAAAATAATCACGTAGTTGCTAATTTATTTATTTTTTAATTTTTTTTAGGGGAGAATGCTGTTCAATTTGCACTTTTTACTAGCTGCTACCAAATGTATGACATGGATTGATGTAAAGTTCTGATGGCCGAGCGTGATTGTCACAAATTTCAGTTGTAGCAACTGCAGGTTCAAGTCTCCTACATGATAAAATTTTTTTTATTAATTTCACAATTGTATTTGTAACTACGCATGCGCAAACATTTAAATTGTTCATTGTTTTTTGGATTTAGATGTCCAAAAAATCCATCAAACTCGTAAATTTGTCAGTTAGTTTATATGCATTTTATTTCTATACGTTTTCATATGCTGTTAAGTTATTTCTATACATTTTCATATGTCTATATAGTTTTTTTGCCAAGATGTTTCTCAACCACTGGGTAGTCATTTATGACTTTCCCTTTTTCGAAATTTCCTTGCCAGCTGATTCTCAACCACTGGGTAGTCGTTTATGACTTTTCTATTTTCGAAATTTTACTTGTCTTGTACAAAGCAAATCGATTTCAAGTCGTTATATTTTCAGGTCGTTTTATTTTCAAGTCCATTTTGTAAGTTTAACATTTTCAATAAAAATAAAATTTTAAAATTTCAAAAATGTCGGAGGGAAAAAAATTAAAGGTAAAAAAAAAAAAATGGGAAAAAAAAAAAACCAAGGGGAAAAAAAGGAAAAAACTACGGAAGCCCATAAGGGCAGGGGGAAAAAATAGCTAAGTGTTGGCGCAGGTGGTTGCCATTGAAAATCTGTGCGCGGGGACTTGGAAGAATGCTCTCCCCCTGCTGCGATGATTGTTGAAAAAAGTACGGGTGCTGGAAGGGCCAAAAATACTTTGAAAAAAACTTTAATGCTGCAACGATAAGAACAAACAAATCGCAAAAAAACAAAAAAAAAAAATACAAAAACAAGCGATTACAATTGAAACGAATATAAACAAGAAATATGCGAATTTACAAACGATATTAAATTTCAAAGATTGCGTTTTTTCGTTGACAATGCACCTCTTGAAGTTTTTGGAGCTGCAGAACAATTCAGACAAAGGCAATTTTAGAAGCTGTAAACAGAAATACACGAAATAATTAAACATATGATAATTTTCAAACATCATTTCAAAAGTAACCTTTTTGGTGCTTGAAACCTTCCATGGAAGAACGATCATAGATTCCATTTCACAGGCTGATCCACCAAATAAAGACTTCATGTAACAAAGACTATGAAAAACGGCAAACCACAAAAAGTACATGCTTTAGTTTTAAAAATACAGTACATTGAAACAAACTATTTCAGTCGTTATCAAGAAAAACTTAATCATTTAAAATTTCGCCAGCTTTTCTTGAAGTTCAAAGTCACTTGCTGTTGAAAAACAATGGCTGATACGTTGCAGTAGAAATTCAAAAGAAATTATTATAACGCTAACATTATGCTGACTTAATCATTCAATTTATCAAAATTAGTTGAGAGCTGACGACTAAATTAAATTGTAGTTGATAGAAATTATGAAATAAAGATATGGATGGACGACAATGATGAAAGTCCAATTGGTCAAGTGAAAAGATTTTCATTTCGTATATCAAGAAAGCATGCCCATTAATCGTCATTTTAAACTAAACTAATAAATTAATTATAATCTACTTAAACTATCAATCTAATAACTATTTATTTTAAAAAAATCGAAACAAAAACCGATAAGAGTTTACCAGGGTTCACAATTTCCTTTTGAAGATCCAGTTGAATCCTTGACCTTATGTACGCCATCCTCTAGAAAATACAAAAAAAAAAACTAAATGAAATCTGCAAGAAAAGTATTGCAACAAATTTTCTAAATTTTAAGAAAATCAACAATAAATTTACGAAAAAATTTTCAAAAAAAGAATCTTCCAGACGACGAAAAAAAAAAAGACACATCCGTCCTGAAGCTCAGCCACTCGTAGAACTGGGTAATTGATTAAGATGGCGCTTGTTACTTTTCAATGTAGGTGGCGCTGCCGTCGTAACTAAGAAGGTGACGTCACGCCTTCCAAAACTGTAATAAAACGCCTCGACCGTGCCCCCCTTACCCCAAAGGAAGGTTTCATCACCAGCGCCTCTGAGGCCCTCACCCCACCCCCTGCAGGGAGCCAGGGTCGAAGAAAGCCCCCTGCGGGGTGAAGGCCTCAAAGGCGCTTGACGTCCATGCCATACCTATATACCTGGTACCATAGCAGATACCTAAACCAACCAATGGGAGGGGAATGGGACGGGAGGAGGGTTCCGCTGTTTTTAGTTGGCGACTAAACCAACTCGGCCACACCGGAGAAGACGGAAGTTAGTCTCTTAATAACACACTATATATTTTACTATGAAACTTGAAAAAAAAAAATATTTTTTTAAATTTTTATTGTTAAAAAAAAAAACAAGATTATCTTATTATATATCTTTGATAAAGTATACATTTATTTCAAATTCATTATATTTTCAAAAAAACGAAAATAAATAGCACTGAAGTACCGCAAAGCTCAATACCTGTATTTGCAAATTCCAATACCATTTTAATAATCTATTTAATTCTAATTAGTAATGGTACAAACAAACGGTTGTAACAAGTTAAAAACAGAACCAATTAAGGCTATAATTATATAAAAATAGCTTTAAAGATAACCAGTAACTTTAAAACCTATAAAAATTTTAATTTTCTCTACATTTTCCTTGGCGGTATATGCATTTTGTTCATTCAGAAAAGCGAAAATTTTTGTGTTAAGCGGATTTGGTTTTGTGTTACCGGTAACAGAAAACAAATGGATGGAAATGCCTATACTTTCGTTCGGTACCGCAATGTAGTTTTATGTTAAGCGAGTTCGCGTTAAACGGATTCCAGTGTATATACCGGTACTTTACCATAAAATTATCAGATCAAATGGCCCAATGACCTGTATATAAAATTAATACACTACTCCAAACAAGATTAAAAATATAAATAAAAATCGGTTACAGTATTTTAAAAACGATCAAGTTTTTCATTAGTATTTTAAAAATAATAAAGTTTTTCAATAGTATTTTAAAAATAATAAAGTTTTTCATTAGTATTTTAAAATAAAATACCTAATTAAATTTCAATAATTTAATTTATATACAGTATAACACATAATAATTCTATGACTATTATTTTTTATTTATGATTATGAATTTAATTCTTTATCATTTTTCTTAAAAACTTTAAATAAGATCAACATTGGCGTGTAAATTAGTTGTGTCATGTTATTACTATACATGAAAATTCCCATTCTCGTCATATTTTCAAATGGAACATGTAAGAATGCATTCAAAATCACCGTAATGGGATGGGAGTTAGCAAATGGGATTTAACCATCAGATGATCTTATTAAATTTTCCGGGAAAGTTATGGTACCAGTAATTATCTTGCTGTTTTGTCGCACATTTTTAAATATGTAAGTAAGCATAGACCAATCATTCAACATTTTACGGTCATTTGATGGACATAAGTATAGTGCATTCTTGACCCTTATTCAAATAGTTATTTTAAAACGCGTTTCGCTGAAATTACCGCTGCATTTTTATATAACTGTCTTCTCTTCGAAAGTTTCATGAAATGGATTCCACTAGACCACTTCCAATTCCAGAGTTCTTCTCTGAATCTGAGTGCTTGTCAACAAAAAAAGTACCGAAATTAATTTGACATTTTCAAAAGACTAATCTAAAAACTTAACTAAAATTACAAATAGGTAAGGAGACTACTGCAACCGAGATTCAATGAGCAACCACCTCCGAAACCAGTAGTAGCTAGAAGTACAACATTTATTCGTCGCTTTCGTCGTAATCATTTGGGCAATGACAGCGTTTGGGACGACAAAGCTCACGCAGTTTCGTTTAGAGAATGTGTCGACAACTGTAAGCAATATGAATTTTAAACAACACAAACTCACTCTCTATAAATATATTGTTTACATGTTTGCAGCCAAGATTTTAAACAGGCATTACGATGCAACGAGTTCTGATTTATATTTCAATCAATGTTTTACTGTAATTAGTCTAATTGGAGCAGGTTCTTTCGGAAAGGTCAGTGTAATAGTAAAACCTTGGTCGGCAAACTTTAAGACCCAAAAAACATTTATTAGTCTAAAAGGACTTTAAGTTTTAATATGTTTGGTCAACAAATTAAATTTTTTTATTTTAAGGTTTATAAAGTACAAAGTAAAGAAGATGGAAAATTTTACGCTGTTAAAAAATCAAAAGAATGTTTTAGAGGAGAACGCGACAGGTAATGATTTTTGTTAACCAACAAATTGAACTGTTAACTTTAAAGTGTCGAATTTCAGACTTGAGCGTCTCGAAGAAGTCAAAAAACACGAACAGTTGCCTAAACATCCTAACTGTGTTGAATTCATTAAAGCATGGGAAGAGAAACAGTTTTTATACATTCAAACGGAACTGTGCGAATTAAGGTATTTTGTGGTTGCGACAAAATATTAAATGAAATAAAGTATGTACTGTATATTTTTAAAGTTTAAACACCTTTGCTGATCAGAACGATAACATTCCTGAAAAGTTCATCTGGCAGTATCTAGTTGATCTTTTACAAGTAAAAGAATATCTTCAAATTTCAATTTCTTTGTTTACAATGAACTGTATTTTTCTGAATTGTTAACAGGCTGTCAAACATCTTCACGATCATAATTTGATTCATTTGGATATTAAACCTGCCAATATATTTGTCTCGAGGCGTGGAGTTTGCAAATTAGGAGATTTTGGTCTAGTCGTAGACTTAACCAAAGTAAGATATAATTTCTCTTTATAATTGCTGTAATTACTGAGAAATTTATAGATGAGTTCGTCAGACCCTATGGAAGGAGATCCAAAGTACTTGGCTGCTGAATTAATGGAGGGAATATTTACCAAATCGGCAGACATTTTTAGGTAAAAATTGTTGTTACTTTATTAATTTATATTTTTTACTAATAATTATGCATTAGTTTGGGGATAACAATGCTTGAATTAAGCTGCGATTTGGATCTACCTCGAAATGGTGACGATTGGCACAGGCTAAGAACCGGCAAACTACCAATTCAGTTTACAAATCGTAATTAAAATTTTTTCCAGTTTGTTTTCCTTGAAATCAAAATCATGACATCATTCATTTTTATCAGATTTGTCGGCGGATTTAAAACGTATTATTAGTTCAATGATGGCACAAGATCATACTATGAGACCATCAGCTGATCAGCTTTTAAAAGACCCAGTTGTTCGCAAAGTACTGTGTTTTTTATTTACAATTTTAAATATGTCTGGCATCTTATAACTTTAAATGTTTAGATGGCAAGGTGGAGAAACTCGGAGATACATCTTTCTTCATGTGTTAGTGGCGCCATTTTAATGTTATCGTGTTGCTTAAAACTAAATTTTCATATTTGTTTCTTAGCTATCATATTTAGATTGTTTTAAACACGGGTGGAATTCATTAGTTTATTTCTGGACTCTATTTATCAACTGGATTATGTCACTTAATAAAAAGAATTCTGTCACATCATCAGCAACTACCAAACCGAAGTCCAGGTCCAAACATGATTGGAATATAAGCATTTCAGATGGTAACCTGTGCTTAGTAGCCTGTTAATTTTTTTTGACGATTTATTAATTTTATGAGTTTTTATTATTAGATGAAGAATCCGATTTAATGATTCGCGGAAACTTAAACGATTCATTATTTCGACCATTTAATTTGAGTGAATGTGAAGATGAGTCGGGTTCTGAGGAAGGCAAGTCTAGAGCTTTTATGAGAATGTAAGTTGTCATTGATTAAAAAAAAACTTTTTACATATTACGGAAATTCTAATTGAGCTAAACTTTCTAGGCTTTCAGATGAACGTTTGGTCAACTCAACTCCATTAAAAAATCGTAATTTTATACACGACAGATTTTCTCCCGTTTCTCCAATGAATCTTTACGATAAATATAATAGGTATTTTATAGTAGAAATCGTTTTAAGCGTTTAAATCTCATTAAATACTATTTCCTATCACAGATCTCATTCATCACTTTCTCGTGTTTATGATCATAAAAGCTTCGACAATAATTCATTAAGGTGCCGACTTGAACCTCAGGACCTTCGAGAGGTTATTATCAATCTTAATTTTTTTTTACTTTTAAAAGTTCGTGTAACTCGTATTATCTTTTCATTTAATTTTAGTTATTCGATTCCATGTGTGAAGACGACCATGAAAATAATCTTGAATAACAATTAACCATGAAGAGGTATCTTGGTCACAAACAAATAGCATGTAAAAAGAACTCATTATTTTACTATATTTGCTGAATAAAGTCTCATATTTATATATTAATACAGTATTCTTTCTTAATATTAGACGCTACTTAACGTGTTTGTAAACGGTATCGTAAAATATTTAGACTATAACTTACCAAAATCCTTAAATTTCTGTCTCTGCCAAATCGTAGAAATTGTTTCAGATTGAGACGCATGATTTTCGTGGTTGCAACATCTTGAAGATTTAACGTTCTTGTAAGGGATAGTAATGAGACGACTTTATCCGATTTCATAACCAAACTTTGTGAGAGCATTCTTAGATGTAACAGCGCCTCCTATGCCTAACTGAACTTGGCAGAATATTCCAACCACTATAAACGTGCAAAGATTTTAATACAACCAATTAAAATGCAGAATGTTTTATAAGCTTTTAATTTTGAAGCCAATTCTTCATAAAAACTGAAATTCAATTGGTTTAAATTTGCTCAACGACAAACCATACATAATTTAATATTGCGCTTACTTTTGGTTTAACAACGCTTACTATACTGTATAAAAACATCGAGTTTCGGTTAAAAGCAGTTAACCTCAAAAGTAAACCTCTATAAATATATTTACTGCTCCACTACATAGTAGAATGCAAATGTCAAACATCAATCGGTTTGCTATTAATTCGTATTCTTTCAAATAAACAGAAAATGTCACGCAAACCAGCATTTATGTCTTTTTGTTAAATAGAACACCTCTAAATATTAATCCGAAAATATGATAACATTCAATAAATCGTATTCCCAAGAAATTACACGTCGAAAAAAGAACACTAAACCAGAAAAAAGATATAAATGGAGAAATTTGACTAGTTAAAACGGTGAAAACGAATAGAAATCGTCTGTATTTCTTTCGTCATCATCACAATAAAAAACATTATTCAAACTAAACACTTAATAAAGTGGAGCCAGAGTAATTTGATCTTCATTAATTAATTTCATCATGGTTCTTATTAAATTGCATTAATGGTACCGTTATCAAATGAGCGTGGAAATGGTCCATTGGTCACTGAACAAACTAACTCAGTGCTATTCTAATAAAACAAAACAACATTAAATTAGTCAAAGTGAATGATTTATAGTAACTACAGTAATTATTAAAAGCCATACTTTAATTTCTTCTTGAATTTGCGTCAACAGTCGTCTAAGTTCTTTATTTTCTGGAACAATTTGAACTGCTTCTGTCAGATCTTCAGCCGCTAATTTAAACTGTCTATTTAATTTGTATAAAGTTAGTTACAATTATACACAAATAAATAATGAAATGTAATGAATAATAATTACTTTAATCCTCTCCTTGCTTTGGCTCTGGCGTAGAAAGCTTCGTACGACTTTGGATTAACTTCTAAAGCTTTTGTAGCCAAATCCGCTGCATCTTCCAACGCCTAATTTAGCCAATAAAAGAAAGTTAAAAATTGTTTAAACTCAAAATTTTATATTAAAAAAAAATTACATTTGATTTCCTCCAACATCTGGACAGACTCAACAACAAGTTTACTTTAAGTTGTTGGAAAGGTCGAGTTTCCATCATGATACCATCCGTTGGAAACTTTTTCAAAGCATATTGAAACCGATAAGCAGCGTCTTTCAAACGATTTTTCTAATACAATAATTCGGCACAGTTAATACCCACAAACCATTACTAAGTAAAACAGCCTTCATTACCTTATATAGCACATTTCCATCTTCCAATAATTTACTAAGAATAATTAGCATTATATCAGGCTTATCAGCTGCCATTGTCCACGTTGCTGGTCCTATAATTAAAAAAACAAATAAATAAAAAATAAAAACAAAAAACTAATAAAAAATTGTATACCTAATTTAGCTCCACGTTTTAAAAAGCAGATTACAGCAGCAGTGTTTTTACAACCAATCGCCCTGTCTAAAGGTCTCATACCACTGTGATCTACATGTTCAACCATTGCCCCTCGATCAAGTAGCAATTGAACCTGCGACAAACGAATTAGTTATTACTAAAACTAATTTTAACCAATGATGTTTTAAATATTTACGGTATTAGGATCTCCATGAAACGCAGCCATATTTAAAGGAGTTAAACCAGTTCCATCGGTATGGTGTAAATTCGATCCATGATCAAGCAATATTTGAGCTGATTTGGATTCTCCTTTAATGCAAGCCCAGCACAAAGCTGTTAACCCTTTATTATCAGTTTTGGTCATTGAAGCGCCTGTTTTGCCGTAATAAGAACTCACGTTACTAACAAATCCGTTAAAATACAATAAATAAATTTTACCCTTTGCCAATAATAATTCTATAATTTTTGTGTGTCCTCCAGAAGCACTTAACATAAGAGCGGTACATCCATTGCCATCTGCTTCGTCGACTTCCGCTCCATTATCCAGCAATAAGGTAGCAATGTCAGTGTGTCCCTCACGCACAGCACAATGGAGTGGAGGTGTAAAATGACCATCAGTAGCAATCACTGAAGCACCACGTCTGAGAAAAAACAAACAAGAGTCTTTGTGCCCATTGACCGCAGCCGACGTCAGAGCTGTTTGTTTTGATATGGAATCTACACCATTAAGTTCAACACCAGGCACTGCTAGTAAATACTCGCATACCTACAAAAATAAAAAAAATATGGTAAGTTTTTTTTCTAATCAAAAAGAAGTCTTTTTACTTACAACTGTATGCCCCTTCGAAGCTGCCATAATTAAAGCTTGTTGAGCTGCTGTTGTCCTGCTCAGCCCAGCAATTAAACCAGCAGACCAATCGCACTGTAATAGAAACATTGCCGACTGAAGATGTCCATTTAGTGCTGCGTGAGCCAGAGCACATCGCCCTTCCACATCCGTATGATGCAGCTAAAGTTAATAAACACAGCTGTTATAAGAATTGAAAAATTGCACCACAATTATTTCGAATTAATACCGTCGCTCCTTTATTAAGTAAAAGTTTGACAATATCTAAGTGACCTCTGGATGCAGCAAAACACAAAGGGCTCATGCCGGTTTTTGACACGCAGTTAGGATCCGCGTTAAATTCCAATAGCATTGTGACCATATCCACAAAACCTTCATGAGCTGATAATCCCAACACTGGTGCTTCGTTTAAAAATTCCGTAACTGAATTTGGATCGGCTCCAGCCAACATTAACAAACGACTAACCTAATAAAAAAAAAAATAATAAGCTATCATTGCACTAAATTAAAACTGGACATCAGTTTCATACTTTAACATTCGGACTATAGGCATTTCGTTCTGTAGCTAAAGCTGCTGAAATATCTCTTGAAGACAGGGAAACCCAAAGAGCCTGGACATCTCTGGAAAAGAAACCCTTCTGCCTGCTAACTGTTTTATAAATGTGCGCTTTTAGAATGTGGTGACCAAGCTGAGCTGTTTTATCAGGACTTAAAGGAGATTCCAAACGTGTCAACCTAAATGCAATGTTTGCGTGGCCGGCTCTAAACGCAAAAATTAAAACACAGTTTGTAAATTGTTTGAATTTTAGACCATTTTACAAGTTTATAAATACCTTGGATCGCACAAAAATTTTCCAGTTTCGCTTTCGCTACGATGGACTAGCCACTCCCGAAACGAAGGGTGGAAAAACATGTACGTGTTGTCCTGCCTTGCAATAAGGAGGTCTGATAATAGTTCCATCCTCTGATTGAAATCATCCCAGTCAATATAACCTCCCATATAGCCAGCGTTAACCGAATGATATATTTCCAACAAACTCAGTGGATAGAGAGACGCCAAGCTGATGTTCATAATAACAGCCGCCTGAAATTTAATTAAAAAACTCTTTAATAAAAATGTAATAATTCAAAAGAGCTAAAATAATTACCTTTTGAAATGACTGGGTTGTGCGAAAGCGTAAATTAAGAAGAAGAAGAAAGACTTCGGATAAATTAATAGGTAAAACTTTGTAGCTAACACTTTTCATAACTAAATGACCCTGCTCTATAAGATCCAGCGTCAGTTTGGCATACAAAAAGCAGCCTTTACTCAACTGCATAAGGTGGTTTGTAAATCGAGCGGTGTTGCAACTTTCAACAAGTTTACCTATGTAATATAAATATATATCGCATATTAATTTCTGCAATTTTAAGATAATCTCAATCAATCTAAGAATATTTACCATTGAACGTGACATTGGCTCTTAACTTTTCACTGTGATTGATGCGATGGCTAATATAATCGAATAAATCGTTTTGAAGATTTTCGTTATCACTAATTCCATCAAGACTGGAATAAAAATAAGAATTAAATTTCATGAAACATAAACTGAGGATTGCTTTCTTATTTACCTGCATCGGTAAAAAGGAAGCCATTTCGTAATTTCATGAAAGAGAGTTCGCACGCTCACAATTACTTTTAACCACGCAGGGAAATGATAAATGTGCCTCGACAAAAACGAGGCGATTGTATCACCATAATCAGGCCGATGGAATTCAGCCTCATTCAACGAATCCACAACCATTACACACAGCTGGCTAGTAATCTTTCCTGTAGCCTTCAACATGTTTAACGGTTCCAAAATACCTTTAATGAGCGCCGTATGGGGATCAACAATACACGCTCGTTTACATAAGACAGCCTGATATTGAGGTTCCCTGAGTAACAGTTCTCGGTAGGCAGATAATTGAGGAGCTTGGCACATCTGCGCAGCCATATTATGAACAAATTCTGGAACAAGGCATGTTACGTTGTTGTCAGCTTGACAAAAGTGATAGGCAACAACGGTGGAACCTAAGCTTCTACTTCGATCACAGTTAGGATTCAAACTCCAGCGGGAATTGCACAATGAAGCACGACTTCCACTCATACTCAAACTTAGTGGATACCTTCCTTCATAAATTTCTAATATTGTAATAGTAAAACTCTTAATATTTTATTTTGAACAATTAATAACATTTCAAAACATACCACAATACACCGGTTCATCTTTTCTTCTGCCAAAACAACTATTTTCTACCAACTGTAAAATAATAGATGTTTTACCAGATCCAATGCCACCGGTTATTATTACGCCACGGCTGTTCTGACGACTTGGACACAAAGCCTGAAAGGTCAACAAATATTAACCACAGTAATGTAATAATTTAATATAACAATTTACTTCTTCAATATCCCTGAGTATCCATTGTCTTCCAATAAACATTGAAGATTTACCATGGTGTTGAGGCACTTCAAAAAATAGTGGCTTTAAATCGATATGAGAATCGGCATACCCGTTCACAATCACTAAAAATCATAAAATAATTTCAGCAAATATGAAAAAAAACCAACTTTTTTACAGTGAAAAAACATACCAACTGGTTGAAGTGGTTGCTGTCTAGTTCTGTTTTCGATCATTTTACGTTTATTATATAACGCTGTAAGATCTTCCACTTGATCCGGAACTGTGGCTATTATCAGTAAAATATACAATAAACGTTATAAAACATTTCTAAAATGAATGCAAACCTGTGAGCGAATGTCGGCGTGATAAAGTGTTTACTGGGCTGCCAGAGCCGCTGGTCATGCTGGCGGTTCCATTGGTTCCTGTACTAGAACTCGTCAGCGAGGCCATGCTCTCTGAACTTTGATCTCGACTACTACGAAATCCACTGCTTTGACTCATTAGACGATCGGCTTCTGATGATGCTGCAAATGATGTTTTTAAATTGCGTTTAGTGATGAGATAATTATACAGTACGTAGTAAAATAATCACCAGTTAAAGTAGACAAGGGGCTAGTGCTGTTGGTGGATGCACTGGTATTGGCATCGCTGCTTGTCAATGAAGACAAACTACCACTGGTGTGTTTAGATTTATTGCTTAAGAAAATATGTCTGCCAGAAGTTCTTCTGATTTGTGCCGGGGTTTGCTCACGATCGCCCAGCAGCAAACCCAGCCGAACGAACAGGTCATTGCGAGCTGATTCTGCTGCAGGTGGAGGAACATCGCCTTTTCCTTCATCATCTACATTCAAAATATACTCAATTACTCAGTCAAAATGACGCCAACCACATCAACTATATAATAAGAGCAATTTACAGGGCCATGCATAATGTGCAGAACTACTAACAGTAATAATCATGCAAAATTTTAGATTCAATTAGATTTCAAACAAAATTAATGCCACAATTTTTAACTACAAAAAAAGTTTCAAAACAAAATTACGCAAAACAATGAAAGTCAAATATCTTAGTATATTTTTCAATTGTTACATAACTCATAGAGAAACAATGCAGTTAAACAGTAATAGCAGGCATTAATTTTATTTGAGACATTAACATACTTTATTATACAATTCACAGCATGAAAAAGACATTTCAAACCCAATTCGCTTTATTATTCTTAAAATTATGCATAACTTACAAAACAATAAACCCAGAATCTTGCAATAAATTTGAAATTTAAATCATCTACCGTTGGCAGATTGAAAGATCTATGGAAAATGTGTGTATGCATAATCACCGTGAAGTAGCCCCTTTAGAATCACGAAAAATAGCACATAAAGTGGCATTGGCCACTTTAAATACCATATTAAAAATATCAAGTAAAAAGTTTTAGATAATAAAATATGTAGATGCTGTGCATTTCAAATTTTTCAGATGCAACTGTTAAGCATTGCTGAAATGGCATGCAATAATAAAATTAAAATACTGCGTGTTATTCAGACTAAAACTCTATTGCAAGTTCCTATAACACACAACTCTACTAAATTAATAATTTGCCAATATACTAAATATTTAAAATCTTAGTGCGTACTGTCATTAAAGACTCATCTTACGTGATATTACAGTAAAATGCTAATGTGCTCATGCGTTAACATGGATTAATTTTGCTTACAAAAAAATGCATTATATTTCACTTTTTTTTCATTTAAATTTTACCTAATGACCACAGTGATCGTATTTTACGGAACATCTCTCCAGGCCAATTTTGGATAGCTGTCGAATATGTCAAGAGTATAACATACATTAATTCAGTTAGCCGTATTTTGTGTATTCAATGCAAATGAAGTAGTTGTGAAATTTCACAAAAGTTATTTAGTTTATAATGGCTGCTTATCTTACAAATACTTTCTTGAGTTCAAACAACTTGAGCCTTACCTGAAAGTGGCGAATGTTGCTGGGCAACAAGTGGCGATGCAGGTCGATGTTTTCTTTGTGACCATGGCAAGTGAAGAACTCTCGGGCTCGACGGGGGACGGGTATGCGGAACAGACCTAGACACCAAATCTAAATACCCCCAAAAAACATCAATTTATCAACAATTCAGTTGCGAAATAAAAGTGTTTATTAAAATATGCAGACTATACCTTCTTTATGGCAATCATATGGCATTGGAGAAGATTCCCGGTCTCTTTTGGCTGCATTTTCTTGCTGCCTGGCCTGCATAAACGGCGTAAAGTGGCCATTGGTTTTAAGCTTTGGTCTCAAATGTGTCAGAAGCTGTAGCCCAGAATCGCTGTTTTGTCTTACATGAGTTTCGTTGCCTTTTTTCGATAATTTCGCTTTAAAATAAAACTGAAGTTAATGCAATGTCATAACAATTTAAATAAATGCATTTCAATATACAAAAAATTCCAAGCTATTCAACCAAATTATCTTGCAATGTTATTCAACTAACATAAACATTATTTAGTCAATTAACTATAGTCATTCAAAAGCATACACATCAAATTACAAGTTGATTAAGTGTCGTAAAATGAGATTGTTTTGTAGCCTTCAATAACGATGATAATAATTAAGACCATGAATACACACACATTACAAGCAAATTTGCAAGGTTGTTTCACTTGAAGTTGCTAAGTTGTTTTATAACAAAATAATCCAAACTGTTTATTTGCAAAAAAGTTAAAACACACACCCATACAATTTTTTTTACTTCATAGCGGAAAGTGAATAAGGAAAAAGTCGCATTAACTGCAGAATTGGTACGTGCATAAAAACGCATTTTATTTTTAAATATAGCACTATCATCAAGATAATAAACGCTATGATCCTCATAAAAACTTTCTCCATCAATGAATTTTTTTCCTCTCTACCTACTTCTAACGATTTCACACAGGAGTGGCAGTCCAAAACGACGTTCATTACCAAATTGTGTGTACTTAAGTGTAAGATGTTCGTGTATAACAACCGCACCCTTCCCAATTCACTATTTACCAAAAGCTTATTATTCTTTTACAAGCATTCTCTATAAAAAGTCGCTTTACCTCAACATCAAAATCGGCGGAGATTTATATACCCCTTCGAGGAGTACCATACAATTAACCGCTGCTCAGATTGCCCCATCATAATATTTTGATAAAAACATTTTATTTGCTACTATTAATTATACTTTTAATTACTAAAAATAAAAAAAACTAGAGATCATAAATTCTAAATTTAGCAAATACTGTACTTTAAGAACTTTAAGGTAATTAATTTACGTTTCTAAAGCTAAATTAGACTTTATACGACGTAAATTTTGCTTCCTGTCACGAATCTTAATAACTTAAAATAAGTAATTAAAATTCCATTTAGACTTATAATTTACCAAACTCCGACAACTTAGCATCTGAATTTTCATTCTTATTAACCAAATAAAAGTGACTAACTTGTAGCGCTTCAATCTATCGTGAATTTTAGTTTTCAATGTTATAAACTTGCAAGTTTCTCCTATGTGCCAGTTTCTCTATGTAACATTTAACCGTTTACTTTTAAATAGTACACCTACATCACCCTCATGTTTAACCTAAGTGGCACCAAAATATTCTTGTTCATGAGCAACGTGTAGGTGTTTGATCCTGAAAAGTAACATCAAAAATTTCAAAAAACTACAGCAATTCTTTAATTGCATCATTTTTAAATGTAACGCTCCCTCAAAGAAAATTTCCTTAATATCTCATAACGCAACCTAAGTATTTGTTCACTAAAAAGTTTATTGAAGAAGAAAAAATTGTATTATGTTAAGTATTGCAATGCGATGTAACAGAATTCTCACGTCGGTCAACTCATTTTATAATGAAGTGTATCAAAAAAATGATAATTCAAACCATGACAACGTTAAAATAAGACGAGATTACCCTCTTTTAAACTGTGCAGTGTGTATACGAATGCTCCCCAGATAACTCAAACTGACTTCTTTTGTGTTAAATAAAGTTTGAAACGAGAAAAAGAGAGTAGAACCAGGATAGAAAAAATGATGATAAAATTACTGCATACGGTGAATACACATTATGAAATGTGAACTAAACAACAGTAATACAGAAATGAAAATATAAAATGAAATCCTAGAAATAATAATTACTGTTTTTACAATTATGTAAGCTTTAACCATTTTCATATAACAATAGCTTTTTCCATTACTGTGTTTATTTTTGAGATAATGTTATAATAATGATAAATAAGCCATTAACAGGAAACTGTTTTGGCACGCAATCATTAATGTTTCTCAACCAACATAAACGACAAGACATGCAACTTGAATACTCAAACTAACATGTTTGCACACACAAAATAATTCATGCTAAGGTGCATAATAAGTTCTATTTGTGCCTACAATAATTCAATAAACTAGGTTTACCCCCAAATTAAAATTACACATGGATTTAGCCTGAAAATAGTGGTTACAGTGCTTGATAAAATATTATTAACGATTAAATATAGAAGTCTACAATGTCAATGTTAATCCATGCACTTACTGTTTGCATTTTTTGTCATGCGACATAAAGGACACTGATCACTGGTGAACATACAGGAATAACATCTTTCGTGTCCACAGGCGTCGATTAATTTTCGTTTTTTCCCTTTGTCAAACGGCATGTTGCATGAAGGGCATGTAGTGCTTAAATTTAGACCGTTGAACTGAGATGCGGTTGTGGACGTGGAAGACGAAGTTGCAGTGGAATTGCCAACTTGGTTACTGTTTCCATTAGATGCAATTTGAATACTCCTTATTCCGCATTCATAATCATCTAAATCACTGCTCCCAAGCTTAGCATCTGTCAAATAAAAAATAAAAATTCATTTAGTTCTCATTTTTACTATGACAATGATTACTTAAAAATAAAATTACTAATGACGAATTAGATCGACTTTTGTATTAATGTAAGTTAGTTTTGAGTCAAACTTATCAAGAATTTCAGTCTATTATTAAATACAGTTCACGTAATTTTATTCCGATAGCATTTCTAAACCAACGCAAATTAGTTTTTCCTGGTTGACATGTCCTGGTTGAGGTCACTTAGTTATTACTTTTACTCATGCTATAATAACTTATATCAGATATGACAGATAAGTAAATAGTTGAAATGTTAACATACTGTAAGTCATAAGCTAATTCTCATCACGTGTAATAGCTCATACGCAACTACAATTATTTAAATTATAGCTCTTTTTAATAATAATTATTCATGGGAGTTTAGTCCAACTTTGTGACAAATATCTTAGTGAACATTATACTTGCAAATGTACGTTATTAAGATGGAAAAAACCAAAAGAAAAAAAATGTCAATCACTTAACAAACCAGACAGATATCTATAATACCAAAGTTCAGATATTTATTATTATTACTTATTTACTAAGCTATGGCATTTAGGACAGAAGAGAATTCAATGCCTACATGTTTACCCTGTGTGTCATGTCGATAGTGTCTACAGCTTAAAAATCTGCTTACACGCAATTCATTTCAAATTTACATGATCAAAATTAAAATGCATGTTATAATAATTATTGAAGAGTTTACAAAAAAAAACATATTGACAGATATAGTGTCATTTGTTATGACTAAAGAATAATATAACAAAAAAAAATTCAAACCAAATCTATAATGTTACACTAACATGTTGCTAACCAGACTATGTTAAAAATAATAATCGAAAGTCCAAAGGAGTTTATTACATGTTTAAATAATAAAACATTGGCGCCAACTCTTGCGTTTAAATGGCTGGATAACATTTGAATAGAAACAAAATAGGACAGATGATAACAAAATGTGACTGAATCGATATTGGTAATAACTTCGTCATCAATTTACAACCATTAAAAGCGCTGTTTACAGCATATAATTGTCGAAATTGTATTACATTTCGCCGCCAACGCGTCGAAAAATGTTCTGATCCAAAATCCAAAGTTACACAAGAATTGACATGATATGTCAGTTATTGTTAACGAACGACAATAATGACAAATGTATTTTTAAATTGCTATTTGTTTTTTTTCAACAAGCATCAAATGACGCTCAGACAAAAGTATGTTAACAACTACAAGGTTAAGGGTAAATAAAAGACAACTATCTGTCTATTAACAGTGGTAATAGAAACTTTAGATCAATGTTTCTCAAACTTTTGTCGTCCTTGTGCCTAAATTGCTTTCATTCCATTTTTATATATACAGTAATGTATTAGAAAAAATACTGAAAGAAACCAAAACAGCAAATAAGTTAATTTAATAATCACATCACATGATTAACGCTGCTGCTGTCAATTCCTAACAATTCAATTACACATTGTAATCTAACATTTCAAAAATAAAATTATTTAAGTGCACTACAAACATATTAAACCAGTCTATCGTTCAACGACATGGATTAAACCACAAAAGCATTTTTCTTAAAAAAGAAAAAAATGAAAAAAAATGATAAAGATGAAGTAGAATGACCATGTCTAATAGTTCACCTGTTTGTGTATTCCCACATCTATTTTTATAACGATTCCCATGTCAAAATATTACTCCACCTACTCACTTGCCTAGCTTTTAAAAACAAGCACTAAACAGCATTGTTAAACTTGAAAATCTAAAATATTTCTAAAAATAAGAGAACATAACACAGTGATCATTTATTACGATTTGCAACTCCTAATACCAAACACTCTTGTAAGTGTTATTCAAATACGAATTCAGCATTATAATAATAAAAGCAGCTTGCAACTTTTTTTTTACTTCTTTTCAAGTTTCCACTGAAATGTTTAGGTAAGAAGCGAGGGAAGATCAAGAAAAACGAAATAAAGAGACGCTATTACCACCTGAAGAAGAGGGAAATTTTGTGTTTTCTTCACGTCAAATCACCAAAGTTAAAAGAACAAACACAGTCTTCTCGCCCCCTTCAATACTATATAATGTACCACAATTAGGGGGAAGTACAAAAAGCTTCACTTTTTCCAACTTAAAAAAATCCATGGTAATTATAGAGCCTTCACAAAAGCCAAGTAATCACACTACTTTAGCCGTCGACTTTTCAGCCGTGATTAGTGGGCACCGAAGTATTATTTATTCAAGAAGACCCCAAAGTAGCGTACGTTGGGCAGGTGTTACACTGTCCCAATTAAAATGCATTTACTGTATTCTTGAATTACGTCTTCTAATGCATCGCTTTAAACAAGTCATTGTAAAAAAGTTTAAAATCTTACAAAGGGAAATTCAACAAAAGATTTAGATTTGACATCATGATACATTATAACATATAGACTTCAATTTATGGTCTAGATATTTTAATAAAAATAATTGACCATCTCGGTTGAACCACCTGTTCATAGGGGGAAAAAATGAGTTACTTTAAGATTCAATGATATTTTAAACTCGATAATGTACTAAATTTTAATATTAATTAAGCAAAAATCGGTAACATTTCAATTGATTATTTTTCAGCAATTCGTGCTTCTCATACCAAAAATTGAAAAGATCATTTTTCTCTGTTCGGTTCCCCAAACAACTCAACAAAATACAAATTTGTCAAAATCAACATACATTTGCTATGATCTAGATTCAGAAGCTTCTTGTAAATGTCATGCATAAGCGGTTACGCCAATTTGACCTTACATAATAATCATTAATCACGGTCAAGTTGAAGTTGCATAGGATAAGTCACTTGGGTCAAACAAAGTAATTTTTTTTAATCAAAAAAGATTTATATGCGGTGTAATATAAATTCATACGAGTAACTACTTGTATAATTGTATACCATACATAATTGATAACGTGATCAACTACACTAACTTACTCCATTCTCACAATATAAAAAGTTATTACAGCAAAAATATTTGCAAACAGTATCGCTTATCGTTTACATTCAATTTTTTCTTCATCTAAAAACTTCTGAAACACCAATTCATATTTCTAAAAAATAAATTAGAAACGCGACCTGACCTCGAAAAGTTGTCTACCAAGGTTTCAAAAGATATTTAATGACGGAAGATAATCATTAATCGAATAGTAATTATTTTTCCTTTAAACGAAATAGCCAGGAAAGCACAATACAAACTTAATTACGATACCGCAATGCAATATAATAAAAAAACTAGTAATAGAAAACTCACGATAAAATAATAAATTGCTCAGCAAAGAATTAAATCAACCATGATAAATCTTAGGTCAGACATTTAAAATGTGATAATAATCACCAGATCAATGAAGTAATGACAAAAACAATCAAACAGATTAAATAAAAATAATCGACTGCCTTACTGTAACCTAATTATGGCTGGAATTGACATTCCCATACAAAGACATAACCACATTTATCATCAAAAAAAATAATCTCCAATTACAATTACTATTCCTACGATAGACGATGACAACCAATTTTTTTCTTCTTTAAATATCAAATCCACCCTGAAGGCGTTATGATTTATCAGTAAGAAAAACAACAAGTTTTACACGTTGCCTGTAATCAAGGATTCATTTGTGTAACGGTTGTCATTCATAACTAATAATTTACAAAATAACCAACTATTAAAACCATTAGTGGATGATATTATTATACATATAAAACTTGATCTCGTGCTATGAAATCGTAGCATGGTGAATTTATACGCAACCGATTGTACAAACATTTCAACAGCAGCATTGTCAAATGTTGTGAGACATTGGTTGTTTAACTTGTTTATTATGATTACAAAATTGAAAGAAATTAAAAGATAAAAAAAAATGTCTTGGATGATATAAATTTGACCTTTTTCATCGTTTTTAGCTTTAAGTTGATAAGAGCCCAAACTACAAAACTTGTTGATCCTGTTCTACTCGTCTGAAACTTTTCAACAAGAGCAGCACCGCCTACATTTTTTTATTTCCCCACACACTCGGATATTTAAAGATGGAAATTTTAGACAAAATTAAATCGAAATTCAAAGAAAAAAATTCAGTTGTTATTACTATCATTATAAAAATCGATAAAATAACATCAGTGGAATACTAAAATAAATTTGTAGCTGAACGTAGGCTTTAATGTCGATTACACAATCAGTTATATAATCGCATTCAAAGGATTAACTTTTAATATTACGTTTTTGGTCAAACAAAATGCAAAAAAAAACTTGAATTTTATTTTTTAAGTGAATATGTATAACCAAAATTAATAATCACTTTTTAAAAAAAATTAGAAAAAAGTGAAGAGCTCGTGGCCAATGGAAGTTCAGGTCGTTCATCTTTTCACCTTACAAGTTCAAAGCAAAAATACATCGAAAATGTGAGATTGTGTACATATATCACACGTCATTATTTACATGTTGATAAAATGTTAAAATCGTTTTCTTAAGAAAAAAAAGTGAGTTTTTGATTTCGCAATGTGAAGCAAGCATATGGTAAATGAGTTCGTGAGTGTTGTGAATTGAAAAAAAATAATAAAAAACCCACCAACTATACAAGTAATTTAAAATCTACTAGTCAAATCCATCAAGTCACTATATACTATTTAATAATTTATTTATTTACAACAAACGTATGATAATTCATACATTTTAATATAACAAATTCTCAGAATAATTTAAAATTCAGAAAAATAAAGATTGCACTCTCTGTAATGCATTCAACTCTTAAATTTCACAAAAAACCAGAACTGTAAAATTTAAAAACAAATTGTCAAATATAAATGAGTATTTATTACTTGGATCTATAATTCAATTGAAGTTACTATGATAAAAAAGTAGTAGTAATGAGTTACCAAACCTAAACAAAACATTCGAAACCTAAAAACTAAATACAGTAACTCAAAATTAATTTATCAAGTTTTAACAAAATTAACAGCCACATTTTCAAATTAACTATTATAAGTTGGCCATTATTTTATTTACAAAGCCTTAAAGTCGTGTAAGTTATACCCATTTTAAAATGCAGTTTGACACGATTTTGCTCGAGGATATGCATTGCTTAGATTACAGAAGCACTTTGTATAATTATTATAAACTCTCTCTAAATTACTTGTATGTAGATTTCAATTTGACGTATTTAAACCAAACTTCAAGTTACTGTATATCATCCTCTTTCAATTCAATTCACCGAACACAAAATAAAACAAGAGAGCAGCTGATGAGTGAACATTGTTAAAGTAGCTCTTCAATAGAAAAAAGATGTAAAGTTTCTTAATCGAGTTAGCCAACATAATAACTTTAGTAAGAAGCAGTTAATTTTTTAAAAAGTTTAGTTTAAAGCAAGTTTTCAGTCTATACTGTATAAATTGACGATATTTAATGTTGACAGTTTTCCCAATTTATTAAAAATAAACTGGTCGTCTAGCAAAGCTTAATCTGCATGGTGGCCATGTAAAATACAAATACAAAAGCCAGTCAAACGTTAAATGAGAAACCAGATTCTATCCAGACTTTAAAGCCCGTTGATTTAATATATCAAATCTCTTTATGTTCGCCCAATTTACATAAATCGATATCAACTATAGGAGAGGCAATTACAATATCAACAGGTAT
The DNA here is from genome assembly GCA_013389785.1 of Helicorthomorpha holstii. Taxonomy (NCBI): domain Eukaryota; kingdom Metazoa; phylum Arthropoda; class Diplopoda; order Polydesmida; family Paradoxosomatidae; genus Helicorthomorpha; species Helicorthomorpha holstii. The sequence goes on from JAAFCF010005748.1 coordinate 3,690,085, forward strand.
ATTATTTTACTTAATGATAGCAATTAAAAGTCCAAACTAATTGGTTTATTTGTTTGCACATTTGAAGCAACATCATTTTTTCAAGAAACGGGTCACTAAAAAATTTAATTATTTAGGGAATTGAAAAATCCATTTCTCTCATTCTGAGAATTTTGATTATAGTTTCTGCTTTTAATCACTTTCAAAAACTAAATTAAAAGACTAGAAACCTCTAGTCACTAAAAGTTTCATAACTACAGCCACAGAGCCACTAAATTAGACCATTCAGTGTCCTAAAATTGTCAAAATGTGGTTAAGTACTCGAATCTGATTGCCTTATGCAATGCATTATAAGTGAAGTTCCTGTTACATTTTCGGCTATTTACTAGCTTATATTAATTTGCGTTAATTTTATTCGCTAGCGTAAATATAATCTGTCAGCCAGCCTACTTATGTAAACAAACGTATAATTTTCTTAGTGCTACGTATATACGGAAATAACGTAAACGCAAGGGCGTATTCCTTCCTCCACATGCACATAGCGTTATAATAAATTAAGACCATGAGTAATAACATTCGGCTTAAATAATCTTATAAAAAAAATGCACAGGAAACAAAATAAAAAAAAACTTTCCAAAAAGTTAACCCCAATTTTAGCTTTATAGGTCCCTCAATCTTGCACACCTCCATTAAGAGATAAATGTCCATATATTTGGCTGAAGCTGGCGATTGAACGAGTCAAACCGGTCAATGAAATTACGCATTTCTCAATCAGTCGTAGGTGTTTCACGTACACGTAAAATAAGCCAATCAGGAAAATTGTAAGAAACTAATCATGAATGAAATAGTAAAAATGCAATCCACACTACAGATAAACATGTTTATCAGACTTTTAAATCGGTGTCAAACTATCAAAAAAAAAAAAAACTTACTGTATGACGACACTGTTCATTTGCAAAACAAAAACAAACAAAAAAAAAAATCATGAAACGGTGTGTATGTGAGAAAATGTATATTAAAGTGATTCAAGTAATTTTTTTTGGATACTCTGAGTGTGTAGTCTCAATCCTACACTTGTTTTTGCCACTGTCATTCACAAAAAAAAATGATTTGCGTCGATCCTTTTATGGTTGTACCAAAATAGGGCCAAACGACAAGCAAGCAATTTATAAAAATAAAAACATTGCCTACTAAATTTAAAAAAGATAAAGCTAAAACCGGTTGATAAGTCAGTAGTTTTGACATACAATATAAATTTCCGTGTAACTTCAGGTGATACTTGAAATCCTAGTCATTAATATGATATTTAGGTATAAAAAGCGACCAATATTTTGTATAAGTTATTCAGCAAAACGTTGTTGGTGGCAAATAAATGCAACTGATAAATACATTTATCACTGAACAATAATTGTGTGAATAACTTTTCACTTTTACAAGTACAACAACTAAACGTAACCCCAATATTCCAAAATAAAAAAAATAAAAAATGAATCCAGTTTCTTAATTGCAAGTAAAAGTAAACATACTGTATCAGCGAATATGGAGTGTTCTTAAAATAACGCACCCCAATGCATTCGTTTAATTCTGTTCAAGCTGCTGTATTTAAAAAAAACAATTTCGATGCACATTACAGAATAGAACTACCATTAATAAAATTAAGATGCGGAGAAAATATCAAGAGTTAAAAAATAAATAAAATTATATGGTAAAAGTATTTAGTTTATTGACTTTTAAAACCAGATTTGATCTTTTGGTGTAATTACATATTAAAAGTTCTTTTCTTCTTCAAAAGAAAATGTATTAAAAAAACCGCTTGATGGCAACGAACATCTTCTAGTAAGTTACTTGATATTCAAAAACCGATTTTTATGTACCGGTAACATGCAAATTACAGCGATTTGATCCTGATTACATATTTATGCCGTCATTTTAACGCAATTTTATTATTTATAGCTATAATAATACTAAAAAGTTGCTGTTCATGCATTTTGCTTACCTAAAATTTACAAATTTGAAACTTTTTAATGCAATACAGTATATCGTTAGCAATAATTATTACCAATTTTTTTATTCAAGTTCTTACAATTTTCCTGGAACTAAAATTATTATATAAAAAAAAATTCAAGAGGTTTTCAAACAGATTATGTAAAAAGCGTTTTTTTCTTATTGCAACCACTTCCTACTCAACGCCATGTTATAACCAGAGATTAATATTCTTATAAACAAGGTTAAACTAAATACCCTTTTTCCAATCTATATATTTAAAAACAATAGATTCAAAAAACATTTTTATAAACATAAAACTGCGGCCATCCTCGGCTATAAAAATCAAGCAATTCCGATAAATAGTAGTCATAAAACTTTATAAATGTTGGTTTAATTTTCAACGTCCAAGATCGTATGTGGCCCTGTTAAACGACCATAGAAATACACATAAATTACTCTCCTTAAAATATACTGTACTTATGCTAATATTATGCCGTCATTTATAATTTCAAATTCTAAACGAATAAACGCGGATGTTAGAAAATAACAATTGCGGAATTGCCTCAATGAAATTCTTAATATCGTTAAAATGTTTGAAAAGCCCACATCCGGATTGAGTAATACAACTGATTTTGTAGCAAACATTATCATACACATGTAATTCCAGTTAAACGCTAATCTTTTTGTGGTTTTAAGCCAACGAAAACAAAACAATTTTGTCAATACTCTCAAAGTTTGTCAACAAGAATTTCCAGTGTTTAAAATTCTAAACAGTAATTGAATTTCATGAACTGTAACGTAGCAATCAATACCATCGAATACCTAATAAGAATTTAAAATTCAATAGCTGTTTATAGTGGCTACTCACATAAAAAAACCTAAGTTAAATTAACACATTTGGCCATCAAAATTTCATTATGTAAAAAAAAAAAAAAAAAAAAACTAATATCAACAGAATAAAAACGTTTACAAACATACTCCTTTATAAAATGCAATATAATGACTTCATTTTAATATTCAATAAATGATTTTTTAGCTGCTTGAATTATTTCAAGTCAGCTAGACGAATAAGCAAGGCTGGCCATTCTGCTGGCAGGTGTTGAATGACCTCTGATTCATTCAGACGATGACTTCCGGATTAGGAAAGCTCTCAGCAACCAGTACCCAAAAAAAAAATATGCAGAATAATAACAATAATAATAAACGCCTACGCCAACTTTTGTACTGTAGAAGTTTATTTTCCCCCAAACTGTAAAGTGTAAACACTTAAATACAAGTTTTTATATCGACTTTTATGTATACAAACACTTTAGGTTCAGTCAGTATACAAACAGTCTGAAGATTTCTACCTCTTTTTCAACTTTTCATTTCGATAATATTCATAAACGAGAGAGATGAGTATAATTTCGTTAAAAAAAAAGTATCTATTGGAAGATTCCATCGTGCAAAATTCAAATGACCCAACCTATACTTTGCAAACTTGTTACTCTTATTACTGTAAAATACATCGAATAAGAAATCTAAAAGAAACAGAATATTTGACAAGCTATCAAAATGCTATCCTGCCTATCAAATGTAATCGGTCAAATTATAGTATTTCCAATGCCACATGGCACCTTGTAAATGCAATTAAGTTAATAAAAAACATTTCAATAATATGACCGACACGAAATCTGGAAAAGCTGTTTACCAAATAGGGAAACATGTCTGAATTATACAATAATGGAATAAAATGTACAAACAGTACATCAATTTGTATCACACGACTACCAGTTTGTCGAACTTCACTAAAACTTAGCTGAAAAACTCAAAAACTATTGCTTAAATATAAAAATTGCTCTAAAATTTATACAAAATATAACTAGTTTTTTTTGTTGAAACCTCATTTTATTGTTAATGGCTTGTCCAAATAATTTTACAAGAGCAATGTAATTACTGAGACCAGCCCTGTTGCTTCACTGTCAATAAACAGACCCGCCCCTAATATGTCTACTGCCCTTGAGTATTTGGACGCCCCTGTCAATAACTTAATTGAATTCTATAATTACATTACAAACAATCAAAGTTCTCTATGTCAAAAGAGTTTGCAATATTTACGATGCCAAAAAACAACACTAGTTAAGTCCAATTTTAGTCAATAAAATTGATTGTTTGTCAATACCGGAAGCAGTTACATTAATGAGTCATCTCAATTAAAACCAATCAATAAAAAAATTCATTGCTATTAAACTCGTTGTCAAACATTTTCATACTACTCTCGAAATACAAGAACCGTAATGTTAAGTCTACGAGCATGATGTATTGCCAATTGCCATGACTTAATGTAAGTCAAACCAACACTGTAAGCAATTCTGCTTTAGCCTATAAGAGATTTTTTTTTTTTATAAAAAAATTAAGTAGGTGGAGTGGTGGACTAAGATAGGAGTTTACGACCCAAAATAGAAGTAACCTCACGTTTTCCTATAACCAAAAATCTGTTATTAACGCTGATTCACTGAGCATAAAGACGTTTGAACCTGAACATAACTAATGTTCCTAGCCGTGATTACCTTTATCAATTAACATTAATTTACGTTTGTAACTGTTCATTTGTCATTATTATTTACTGTCTCGTTTTCCTTTTTCGCTTTAATTTAGATGAATGTCTAGCGATAACTCAGTCTTGCATGTAAACATCGCTTTTACTTGTGGTGTGTTACGCTATGTGTATAATACCGGTGCTATTTTCTTTTGCCTTTTCACAGTGCACACTTAAAAAGGTAAACGAACTTTTCTTATACAACACTGCATTTGAGAGTACCGTGTAAAGTTTGTAGGCATTAAAATTAAGGTGGTTTTAGTTGAGTAATAAATAACCAAAACTCCTCTTTCAGTCGGCTTAAGAGTTGAGAAACATGAAAGACACAGATGAACGAGAAAAACCCATACAAGATAATACTTATTAACTTCAAAGTCAAGTTCACATCGATAGCCCAAACTTTTTCGAGTTTGGCGGAGACCGGAAATCGCTTCAATAAAGCCATCAACAGGTAGTAAAAAATACGAAATCGATTAATGATAAGATATGTCTATACAGCACAGCATACCCTGTTACTAATAAATGGCATTCATATTTTACTATGACATCAATTAAATTAATCATGTTGTTGTGTAACGACATTTACATTTGTTAAAATAATAACTTACAATTACCAACTTTTATTATTGTAGTTCAAAAGCATAAAAACAATAATGCAGCAGTTTTATAATTTGATGTTAAACTGCAAAACCTGTAGCAATCACAACAATTAAAGAGAAAATAGTGAATCCCATTTCCATTCAATCAAAAACCGAAACAAGAAAACCTTTAAGATGCTATTTCTAGTGGATCTGTATATTCGTCATTAAAAAATAATTAAAAAAGGGGAAAAGAAAACAAGATACAAAGTTAAGATATTATCCAACGCAATTATAATCAAACTCATTTAAAATTTCCTTTTACTTCATTTATCATTCCAATTAAAGATCTACAATTTCATGTGTAAATTTATACAAAATAAAAAAAAGATTATAATTGGCACAGCTGGATTGTTAGAAAGCGAAATAAATATTTACAAGCCTTTACATTAACCATTTCCAATTTCAGTTTATAAATCTGCATTAATCGACCATTAAAAATACACATCCACAAAACATTTCGCTGAAAACGACAACAAACAATACAGTATTTACATTACACACAAATTTAATGTATTCAACCACAAACCTTTCATGTAGAAAAGCTTATTCAGTCGTACATTGTTAGCTCACTCTTATTTAACAAATGACAAACAATGAAAGTTTTAACGGGCATCTTTCGTAATCCTTAACTATCTTAACGTAAATGAATAAACTGCTATACTAAAATAGCTAACTTAAGAGTTAGTATTCCTAGTCCATCATCATCATTCAAGAAATAGACAATCTCCAGATTTGTTTATTAAGATTAGTGATGCCCATTGTACTGGAATTGTTTATTAGTGCCCACTTCTAAATACAAATACTGTACACACACTTTCAGCTCACTTGAAAAATACTTAAAAAAAAGGGAAAAGATTTTATCTTAACGGCTGCTGCTTCAGTTTATCGTCTGCCTATGAAAGTAGGGAGTAGCACGAGACAATAACTACGACCAGACTCATAAAATTAGTTATCAAGTACGGTGCATTTACCTTACAGCATCCACCCATTATGCCTCACCCATTCGTTTATACGGATTTTGCACTGTATCAACTGGTATTATAATCGCTTCCCCACCACATTAAAAGCAATATACAAATGTAATGTGTTTGTTTTTCTCTTATAACTTACAATTGTGAAGACATTGTAAAGACTAACTTAAAACGAAATTGTCCTACCTTGTTTTTTAATAACAGTCAGTGTAATACGATTAATTAATACACTTGAGAGTTAACTAACTTTTTGCATAATAAAAAAGTAAATACAATGTCATTCATGTTGCACCTTATTGAAAATTTATTATTAATTATTCAGTATGATCTTTCTCTGTAGTATTTAAAAAAAAAACATTTTTTCGTGTTATTTATTAGCTAAAGTAAAAGAACCATAATACCTATAAATATTTAATGAGCACACTTTATGCGCGTTTAATACGCAACTTGTTTTAAATATAAACCACAACTCTATTAAAATAATTAAGCATTTGATCGGTTATATCATTCATGATTCAGCTTTATTACGGTACTTAAAAAGCTTTTTTAAAGTTTGACGCCCACCACTGCCACCGACACCTACACACCAAGCTTAGTGAAACTACAAACCAAAATAGTTGCCACTATTTCATATTTAGGTATATTTTTATTTATTTTAATTAGAAAAATAAGCAAAAAATAAATGCAGAACGTGTGAATGACCTATAACAACTACCAAGAAAAGTCTAAAAGGTACTAAAATAACTAAACCAATTTTTTTCCACGAATTTAAGATAATTTCAGTAATTATTTATAAGTTATAACAAAATAATTGCAATCAATTTGATAAGGTTTTGAATCTAAAGTTTTAAATTTCATAGCTGATTTCTTCTGGCTAGTAAATAGTATCTTAGAAGTTTCCCCACTGCCTCTCTTCCATCGTGGGCGGTGATAACAAGATGACCAAAATCGTCCACTGTAATCTGACCCCTGGCATGGGTAGCTTTTGACTGCCAACAGGCAAAATTTTATTTCTCTACTTTTACTAATCTTTTATCGCCATGAATTGGTTTATTCGTCAACTAAGATAAATCTTTCAACAATAACACGACTATAAACTTTGGAATAAACGAAGCAGTAGCCCAAATAAACAATAATAATATTTTTAAATAAAATTTTAGAAGGTGCACTGCACACAAGTTTTTAAAAGTAGTAACACCACGCCTATTTCCTGTCAATTTAAATATTTTTTACCTAACAGATAGCCGCATTAATTGAGAAAAAGTAAAAGTGTATAAAACTAAAGACAATTACTTTGACTTTTAAGTAACTGGGTTTACTCTACACAGTTTATTTTCCTATTACAGTAATAGTGGGAATAGTGTAGTTATATATAGAAAGTTCCTGAACTTCATTTTTTAAGACAAAATTAAATTTTTTTACGGTTTTCCACATACAAAAAAAGAGAGTAATAGGTAGTAGAAATAAAAACATAAAATTATTGTGTACTTTTTGACCTTAAATGGCCATTAACCTTCGCAGTAGCTTAAGTCTAAAAAGTGTACACTATACAAAGAAGTAAGTTACATTGAATGTGGAAAATTAGGAATTGCAAGAAAGTTTTCAAAATTGAAGCTCTCTCTCCCCTCACAAGGTCTTAAATCCTCATAACATGACAAATGCACAAATAAACAATTATCTCACATGTCAAACTAAAAAGACCCACGTATGTTGTTGACCTTAATTTCTAAATCATAATCTTTCAGCTTAAATCTCTTCGTTTTTAAGAAGAAAAAAAGACGTAATATGTAACTACTGCGGATGTGAATAGCATATAAACTGCACAAAGTAATTTGATGACTTCTTAACTACAATACTGAACTCGTATTCAGTTTTTAAGTTTTTGAAAGTAGCATCAAGACCTTTGCTACTTGTTGCCACCCTAATACAGTACATAAACATTCATTCATCCGTTAAACATTACAGTAGTAAAATTAATTTACACCAATTTGCCACATACAGTATCCAATTTAAAGAAACAGCTAACTACACTAAAGTACAACGACAGAAACATATAGAGTATAATCATATTTTAACTTGAACGAAAAGTTCAAAAGTTTCGAGAGAAAATCATTACTTAGCATTAATTTATAGCCAAAATTGCAGTTCTTTATTTGTTGTAGATTCTGGTGATAGTCTCAAACTTCAAGTTGGTTCAACCTGTGCTAGCCTCCCGCAGTTACACAAAAAATAAAAGCTAATACTTTCTTTTTTTTTTAATTGCATGTGATAAAATCACTAATGAATTCTATTGGCACAATTAACACGACCAGATAATGAAATATTTGGAGGTCGTACAAAATTTCTTCATTTTTGATGATAACTAACTTTACTTGACTGGAATTCCAAGGCTAACAAGTATAATCAAACTCAGGAATAAATATATACATGAAACCATAATGATTTCATTAAAATTTGATTCCAAAAACTTCCTCATGCAATGATTTTAAATCTTATACTAATCCTAACATTAAACATCAAAACAAAAACAGAATTACACATAAAATACGATGTTCTTATAATGTTATGTGACAGTGCAGGTTGCACAACAAAATCTAGAGATGTATTTCTATTACTGTACAGTAAATGTTTTACCCATAGAAATAATTGCTTACAAAATTCCCCAGGCATTAAAATGGCCATTAGTAAACGACTTCCCTCCTCCTTCATTGTGTTTTAAGAGTGAAGGGTGAGGTCGAGCGAAAGAATCAAAAACATGATAAAAGCAAAAACAGTGATACTTCAGTGTTGGAGTCTATCTCTTCATCAGTTTCGGTCCATTCTCATAACCACCTCCCACTATCCCCCCCACTCACTCCTCAAAATAAGAAAAAACAACCACAAGAGCAGGTGTTCTTTCAACGGTGTTTATATCGCGACGCTTGCAAAGATCTCTATTCAACAGTTCTGATGGTGGGAGCACTGCTTATAGATTCCCTGGGGTAGTTAGACGATTATTATACACTCGACTACAATCCCAACTCCTGTCCCTCCCACACACACACGAAGTCTCATCTAACCATCCTTCCAACAGACAACAATATGATGAAAATATAAAATAAAAAAAAAAGCACGGAAGAACCATGAACAGAAACCGGATCAAAGTCTTCCCGTCTCGACTCTTTCAGTACAGTAATATTTTAGTTGCACATAACCGTGTACCATAAGTACCGTAGTGTACTAAAGTGTACAGTTGCAATAATAAGCAAACACAACAGGTTTTCCTTACTGGTCATCAGGTGCACGTTAAATGCCCATGAATTAAAAAAATAAACAGAATCAGCTTGGTGTCACATGTTCTCTTCGCAAGTTTAAGTCCATTTCCACCACATTTTGGTAGAACTGTACTGTAGTTGTAGTCAAGTCAGACAATGTTTAGAATAACTTGCACTAGACCATTATCATTCAAAGTTAAAAATAGAAGTTTGTTTAAGTGCCATTATTATTCTTAAAATTAATTCACAACAACAATACAAGTTCGCATACTCAAAACCGTTGTAAGGAATAATGGGGAGAGCATTTTAATAACAAAATTAAATAAAAACTCAAACGGATTATTTTGTGAAAGTTTTTAAAACTCGACTATAAAGGTTAAAGTGTTTTCTCCCTCTTTTTAAAGTCTCATCCCACGCTTAGTTGTTGCTTTAAAAGTTTAAACACCGCACTGTGGGTACCGTACTTGAGCAGCAGGTAAACTCTAGGAGGGTCTTAACCTCAAGTAAGAAAACAAGCAAAGGGAAAACATATTTTGTTTAAAATATGAAGGGTTACAAAACACGACTCAATATGTGCAATCGTCTAACAATAACGACAAAAATATTTCTTTTAAAAAAATAAAATATAAACTAGTTTAAAATCAAACGATGACGTACTAAGTTACTAGACACAAAGAGGGTGGATTAATAATCCTACACTAAACCCAACCTTTTTTTTTATTTTTTAGGAAAAACCTCTATGACCCCTTAAACCCGACATACATGGTCTGCGAATGTACCTACAAAACGGGTGTGGTAATAATATTTAAATCCTTTACTCATTTTATTCAAAGAATAATAACAATTTCGAAATGTTCTAATTTAAAACTTTTTTAAACTCATGATCAGTTAAAATTTCACAATGCAAAGTTAGAAAATGTTAATTTCACTACTAAATTAAAACTTTAATCACTGGTAATGACCATTTGTGCTTAAAAGACCATCCATGCAGCTGTTATAAAATCTGTATACGTCTTTCTCCACCTGATTTTATTGATTTTATAATACAAAAAACCAAACTGCAACATGTTATTATGATGTAAAAGCGGGCCGATTAATTAGAGATTGCTGTTAACTTCTAAGTTCAATTATAGTCATTACAGCTAATAACAAACATTTAAAAATCAATTTGGCAAAATTTTAAAACAATAAAACACTAATGAGGTCACCACAAAATCAAACGCCATACAAAACAATGAAAAAAATATATTTAAGTTAAGCTTATATCTTTTCTATTTTCACAGATAACCAAAATAAAAAGAAAATATTTGAAAAACAAATTCAAACTGCCTTATCTGATTCGGTATACTTAAGTATGCAGTTCTTAAATGACTGTCTTTGAAAGTCAGGTGGGTGCAACTAATTTTAAATGACATAATGTACTGTGTATTTTGTTACGAACGTTTTACCCTAAGTTTGAAGTTGTCATTCTCGCGTAACTTTTCGACAACTATTTTAGCAACGACTTTTGGGGGAGAAACTTGTCATGACTTATACTGAGGAGGCTGGACTGGAAGAGAGAACACCCGAGTTTCTTTTTAAAGTGTTTAAAAAAATGTTCGTCTCCCCCTCTTCAGACGGAAACAAACTTGTATATACAGTACTGCAATAGGGCACCATCTTTTCTTATTTTTTTCTATGAAAAGTTGAAAACGTGGGCCAAGCCCACACTTGATCATAAATTACATTGACTCTCAGCTCTAAAAAGTCAACGCCATCTCACCGGATTTGAAGCCCTTGAAAAAATGTAAGACGGCTCACCCATCCCCAAAACTGACATTTCCATTCATATTTAACATGGTCTTGTAAGTACTGTAGCACCACACAATTCTGTGTCAACGGTTAACTCCTTCCCCCTCCTACTGTATTCTTTTCCTTCTTGGCTTACTCAACACAATGAAAAATAATTATCTTTTTTCAAATCAAGAACTTAAAAAATTAATGGTCTCAGGCAGAGATTAGTTGAAACTGTTACGGTATTACATAAAAAAAAGTTAATCCAGCAGTAAATGCCATTTCTTATAAAAAATAATCACGTTTAATATAACAATTCAGTAGCTTTGTACGTTTTTGGAAGAAAAACATAAAGATTAACTTTTATTATCAGCAAGCGTCTAAGGGTGGGATAAAGAAATTTTCTGTGTGTTGCCAACCGTTTAAGAAACTGTTGCCAGCAACACATTTAGGGGATAAAAAAACTTTAGGGGTGAAACAAAAAACCAAATAAAGAAGTCAAACTTTTATGGCCCTATTTCCACCCACCATCGTGTAGGGCACATTTTTAACTCCTCCCATCAACCAGGAAAAGTTAATGCTACCTCTTTGTAAACTGAATATGAAAATACCCGGTATTGCAAAGGGATTACTTTTTCCATGTTCTGGGTACTGTTTTTACCCTTTTATTGCTGTTTTTAAAAAAAAAACATGGCGTAAAAGCCTGAAGCAAATACAGTACTGTATTAGTAAAAATGTCTCAAGTAAAAGAAAAAAAAACAGTTATCTTACTAAAGAACAACAAACACAATTACTACAAATTATAAATAATTATAAAAAAATACTGCAGTAGAAAATAAAAAAACAAATTTATCAATGGAGATATTAGAAATAAAACAATAAGTGGAACCCCATTAATACAAACTCACTTAATACAAAACAATATTTAACTAGATATAGGCATTTCCATACATTTGTTTTCTGTTAATACGAAACAAAATCTGCTTAATACAAATAAAAATTGGTTTTTTCAAATGAAAACTTGCATAAAAATGCTGAAAACCAAAATTTTTATGTTTTGAAATAAATAATAAAAATCGCATTGTTTTTTCTTAAATGCATATTTATGCACAAAATGCATAATAATTTGAAATGTAAATCGTTTATCTAATATGATATAAATTGTGATTCTAATATGATGTACTGTACTTAACAAACTTTAGTGAAAATTTGTGAGTCATTTTAGTGAAAAAATATATGTTTTGCATGTTTTGGTTACAACAAAATTCGTTAATACAAAATACAAACATGTATTCAAATACAGTTGTTATAAAATGATCAATATTAATTAATATTTTCAACTTGGAAACAACCGTTTTGTTTGTAGTGAAACTGGTAACATTGAAATGTAGTGATGCACAAGCAGACTACATGTTGCCCTAAATAATGGGGAAAGGTTTCACCTACCGTTTTACCCATGCTACAGCTCTCTTTAAACTTAATACGATTTTTTCCCTTTTATTACCCAGTGACGTCATTTTTTTCACCAACCCTAAACATTCTCCCCCTATTTGCAAAATTTAGGGCGTAAATCCTATTACTTTATCCCACCCTAAGAATGTGGAAACGCAGCATTCAAGAACTTCGCATTAATTACCACTAAAACTTTTACCAGGTTTCCCATGTTTTATGTAACAAATTAACCATTCGATTTCATAAACCATCACTAAAACATTTCTCAATTTAAATATTATTTTTGTAGTCATTATAAAATCACGGTAACCCCGTTTAAGAAAGAATTACTAAAGGCATTTGAGGAATGCATCTTCAAAGCTATCCTCCAGATCAAGGTGCGCCTGTGGTAAGGATCATACATGGCCGGTAGAGTAAAATAAAAAAGTCAAAAAGAACTGCTATGGCTTCTTCCTGTGTATCCTCAACTTTAACCACAATAACTCCCTGGGCTTACATCTATTATTAGGGAGCCAGGGAGATCAAACAAACGAGTTTCATAGCCCTTCAAGCTAGCGTTTATCCATTCGACCGACATTCTTAAAAAAAAAAAAACTACCTTCATACCTTACTTCAAACATCAAAGAAATTACGGTTAAACGTTATAAAAGACGATGGTCTCTTAACATTCCATGCAAAACTAGTCTGAACATGTTTATTGATAGGTAGGCGGTAACTTATTGTTTCAAATTTTTGGTGTAGGTTCGATGATTCACTTTAGGAAGTTCCACACAAATTTTTAAAAAAGAAGAAAGTCCGGAGGCAAGCCCGATACAAATTCTTCAATAAGATAATAGACTATCCTATTCCGTATAACTCTCCCACACTATTATTATACAGAAGTATGCATATCATATATCAAGTAGCTTACAAGACTAAACAATCTTAAAGATGCTCCTATAATTTCAAGTTGGGTTTTCAAAACCTTAAATTGATATTTAATAATCCATTTATTGTTACTGTACTAGAGAATCGATGTTCTTTTTAAATGTCTAACTGAAGTAAATTCTGCTTAAAACTTTAAATTTTTATAAGAAGTTAAAAGGAAATAACTTAATGATTAAAAATGATTCATCAATAATAGAATATAGCAAAGTAAAACGTTGATACTAAAACAATCAAATTTTATATTTTACAATAAATTAATAACTTTAGCAATAAAACTTCAATCTTGCCTAGAGTCATAATTAACACATTTTATAACATAAAATTTAATAATGATGTGTGCACTGTATAAACATCATAAAAAGATGTCCATAATTAAAATTGAGGTTAACGAGCAGAGCCTGTCTAGGGTTTATCGACTTTCAATCGATTGCGACCGATTTTCTTCATTTTATTTTTATAGTCACGATATGCATTTTTTTTTTGTAGTACACCATTTTAAAAAAAACTAAAAAGTAAACTTTTAATTATTTCCCACCGCAATTTTACGTTGAAGAAACTGCAATTCTTTAATGAAAGCAGGAAAAAGCGTTATCAAATTTAAACGATCGTGTCTATTTTCAACCAAAATAATGCTCATCAAAATACAACAAACAACTTTCCTTTTCAGTTTCCATCAAAACATAATTATAATTTTCAAATATTTGTTCTCAGCAATCACGAAATGAACATGGTAATTAACAGCTCAATACTTAGTAATGCTGTTAATGAGTGGGAACTGTCAAGATAACACAAAACCACAATAAAACCAAAAACAATTTCATGCATATTATTATACAGTATATAGCTACGAACAGTACAACTTCACCGTTTGCATGAATTACGGAAAGCAATTTAAAAAAAAAGGATAATAAATCACAAACTTTGATTAAAAAGTTAATTAAATAAATAGACTATTCGAAAACAAAAACAATTGTTACTCACCGCTATACCATTGTGCTGATGGTTGTGCTTTTCCTTCTCCAGGCATTCTTATTAAATTTGATGTCCAAACATGAAAATGCTGTTTTCACTAACACAAACACTGTACAATAACGACTTTGTTAGTAGGTGGTTAAACAGGCTTGTTAAACGTACCATCAACTACACTTTATATATCCATATTGTATGGAAGCAGTTACAATCCATGCAATCGATTAGATCGACATTTGACAGGTGACGAAATGCTTTTTTTCCTCTATCTATTTCACTAATACACGCAGTAACACCATGTAATTCACCATTGTACTCACACACAAATGGATGAGAATAAAAGAAAAAACATAAAAGGTTGGAACCAACAATAAACACGAAGAGGTTGCCTTCTTGAGATTAACTGAAACATGCCAAAAAACATTACATAAGTAAATATTCATATAAAAAACATTAACTAGTCAAATGTTTCGGCGTTAAAAAGTTAAAATCAACGATTGTTTGCATAGGCATACCGCATAAGTTATAAACAAGTGTACAACCTATTTCAATCTCTTGTGTACTTAACATAAATAACTCGGAAAATATGTTGCATTTTAACGTAATATATGAAGAATAATTCTCACCGATAAGGAACCATACAGAGAGAATCCCTGTCAACTGATTTGAATAAGTTGCAAAGACTTTTAAAACAATACGTGTTAAGAGGTTATCTGATTATAAAAAATGTATACAAAACGTTTGTTTTTTTTAATAAGTTTACATTAAATGTATACTGTAACTTAACACGCGATATGGCATAATAAAACTAAAACAATAAATTACAATTAATTTCTGTTCTTCCTTTTGTACTGTGATAAACAATACAAAATGTCAATTTAAGCCAAATTTATTTTAACAGAATATGACAGCTTATATCATATGGTACCAAACATTTATGGTATACGAATAATTACAGTAGCTAATTAATATTAAATAATAAGTATAAATTACCTCAAGTATTTTGGCTGTTTAATAGAAAAGTTTCCATTAGAAAAACAAGTAACTTATAACACGCGTGTACAGCACACTTGAAGCCCTTGACTTCAGATTATAAAGAATGATATAAAGCTCATATCCATACTAAATTGCACCAATAAATCGTTACCTACAATGTTTAACTATGATTGGTGTCAATTAGTTTTATAAAATAAAAATCTTGTACTTTTTTAGCGAGGTAAAAGGTGATTTCTATTGGAGATCAAATGATAGGTAGATCCAATTAATCTGATCTGGTATTCTATTTAATCAATGGAGCAAGTTAAGTGTGTCATTGACCCATTTCTTAAAAACTGAGACAAAATTTTCTTGACCAATAACGTGAACATAAAGTGCTCTGGTAAATAGATTAATTTATAACAATCAAATAGTTGTGAGGGTCAGATAATATTGAATTACATTGAACTTTTCGACATTGCGGTAATGCCACAACTTATTCATTTGCTACACTTGATTTGTTTCGATTTTTTCTTTCCATTTTATCTAATATAAAATATGTCTGTGTGAGAACAGCATTGTTTCTGCGAATAATCGCATTTAGAGATGAGTAACACAGCTTCCAGAATATACAGTTGATAAAAAAATGAATAAAAAAGCAAGCTGAAAGGAAGAATAGCAAAACTTCACGCATGAATGACAGGTTAACAAGAGGTGTTTTTCTAATGTAAGCAGAAAAGCATACACAAATAGAAACGTTTTCAAAATGTAATTTATTGTAGTATTCTCGGAAATGAGAAGATATTTTAAAAATGCTGGCAGAACAATGTCAAACGACAGAGACGCATTAAATATGATGCTTTCTTTCAATCTGACTGCATATGTAATAACGTTATGCATGTATTGTACACTAATTGGCTCGATAAATCATGTCGATGTAAAAGTTCTGCATCGCTGATTTGCCATCAGTTAGCAATAAAAGAATTAAAATTTAGAAGAAAAAAAAGCAAGGTACACTGAGGAAACCTGAACGACAGATAAAAAATGCTTTGCAAAAAAAGAATTTTGGTAACACGCAGATGTGTGGTACTTCAACAAAATAAAAAACAAAAATCATTTTATAACTTATTATCTTTTACTAATAATAATTACCAGACAAGTGGTGCATAGAATTTTAAACCAAATGGACACATTTTGCAAATAAGTTATATTTTATGATGTCGCATACAATATGTCGGCAGGCTTTTGTTAAAAGTTCATAACAAGGAAGCGTCAAAACAAGTTTCATAAAATCAAACAGTCTTATACAGGCCAGTTAAAATCATATTTGAACTCATTCATAATTTTATGCCGCGGTTGATAAAACCTTTTGTTAAATAGAAAGTAACTTTTTATAACGCGTATGTGCAAATTACAGTATTTCAGCTATTAACACGCATGACGATCATTGATTGACTTCAGTTTGCTCAGCTGCTATTTAAGATATAATACATTACAAATGCCAAGTTGTGCAAGTATCAAAATGCATCATCAACTACAATGTCAACAATATCAGATAATATTGAACACTGCAAACTGCTGCTTAATTACAGTACCACCAATCGTAATTAGGTTCGGCAGAGAACTGTAAATGCATTACACTAAATTATACAAACAGTGCTAAACGTGCAAAAATAAACTAGCTATATTGATAAAAAAAATTGTTTTCCAAAATTCTAAGAAAGTTCTCTTTGCAACGTATTGCGAATTAAAAATTGGCATCTTTTCAGTGCTTAACAGCAATTATTAAAGTTTATGCTTGCGTCAAACAATGTTGATGAACGGTAAGTTATTCGTCTGGTGATTTCCTACTAATACGTGACCGGAATTAGAATGGACGTTCCGTCATCAATTCTCAAGGTAAGTAAGGTAAGTGAAAGTTTTAGTTTATACAGCTAAACGTATAGTCGTTTACTAGTCATAACTTATAAGTTTTTATCTCTCACAAACTCCTAAACACAGCTGTGCAATAAAGGTGGAGTAATAAAAAAACATAAATAGCTGATTCAGTCTGTAACCAACGGTCTTTTCCACTTGTCAAATTCATCTCACCTAATTTCCAAAACGAAATCAATTCTGATCAATCATTTCTCGTTAAACAGTAGCCACGCCAAATTATAATACATATCTCGGTCTATTTTACTTCACGTTAACAAAACCTGTAGTCACTATTTGAAATTTTAATGGTTAAACCGATTACAAAGCTTTTTCTTTATAACTTATTTTTTTTTCACAAACGAAACGCCTATTTAACACAGTTTAAATTTAAAAAGTTATAAACGGCTTACTTTCATGTTTATTAAAATGTTATAAAGTTTTAGTGCAAGTAGCAAAACTTTTATGCAAACTAATTGTACAAAAATGAATGCCAACTTGAGATATACTAATTTGATAGTTACACTTCACAGGACTGAAAATAGCATAAGATTAAACGGTACTGAATCATATTAACTTATATTTGCCTTCATTTTATAACAGCATAATCATCTACGAACAGTATTAAGAATTTTCTACTTTAAAAAACAGACAATATATATCATTAGTTAGATCGTTATTCAATATCATTTCCTGCTTCTGATTGTAATGACTTATTCTTTATTTTCTAAGAAAAGCTTTAACATTTAGTACTGTCATTAACTCAAAATGTTTTTTCAATGGAATTTGCACAGTAGTGTAACATACAGTAAGTATGAAAAAAAAATCTCATCACCTCTTATCATTAGAAAAGTTGTTAAACTGCTTTGAAGAAATTTGATTCAGCATACAACCATATTTGACATATCCCTCTTTGAATTTATCAGATAACTCCTGTTTATTTACAATGTATACATTTTCTTATCAAACACACTGCTTCTTATCTACAATTGACTTGTCTGTATTTCTAACAAAAAAAATCCTAATAAAAACATCTTTTCATCTCTCGATTACAACAAAATTTACAATATTCCTACTTGGCAGTTGTACTACGGCAGAAGTAGATGTGAACTTACATTAAATTATTAAATACCACAAACAGTGGCAGTGGAGAAGTTTGAAATTTTGAATCACACTGGCAACTGAAAATTGAGGTCGCCCACTTTTGATCTTTCAAAAATACAACCTTTCGCACACATTTACGATTTTTTCTACTTTTTTCCCGTGTACTGTACAATAGAATGCCCTTTCTTCAAGTATTTTCCACGTATTACAGTACTTCTATTATTTTACCAACGCTCAAGTGACTTATTATTATCAATCATACACTTAAGTCAATTAATTATAGGTATTGTCGAAATCTCATATTAACGCATTCATGCTAAAGGACTTAAATAATAAGACAAACGGAACTAATGACAAATTTCAAATAATTGTATTCAGTCGCTTGTCCTTTTGTTTGTTTTTCTTTAGCCACGCTTCTCTGATCAAGATACAATTCTGGTAAATCAATCCCCAGTACAACTATAAACTATGTGAGGTCAACCAAGAAATCTACTCAAGTACGATTTCATTATTATGTTAGTAAAGTCCAACTATACGAATCTCTGACGTATCTATTAAACATTATACAAACTTAAAAAGCCAATTACAAATGATTTACCAAGCATCTAAATTATAACGACCTAAATTCATTTTTACACTTCAATCAGTTGGGTAATTTCGTCGCAATAACGTCGGCATCTTAGTATTGTAACTTTATCGTTAAACTAAATGAAACAAGGCTCTAATTTATTAACAATTGATGTAGTTAAAACATAAAAACATTTTGCAAACAGTGCTAAGATCACTGAAACAAATTTGTTTTTCTACTCCAGTAACTTAATCCAGTACAGGTTAATGCCACTTTCATCAAATTATCTTAAGTCAGTACAGTATACTGAGTTAATTTTATTAGCCATATCAAAAAACTATTATCAATTTAACCAATTTCCATAAACAAAATCAGTTACAGTATTTTGATTTATTTTTTCAGTTGATAAAATTGGTAACTTTTAAGAAACTTTTCAAACAGCAAAAATAGTTCTCACCACGCTGTTATTGCTAAGTCTAATTCTCACTAATCAAATTTGTTGTAATGTGAATTGAAAACATAATCTACAGACAAAATTACTAGTACTCGTAAATGAGATTAAATTTGTGCTTGGAATTAATTTATTGTTGTCACGCTTTCAAAGAACAACTTCCATGGCATCAAGTGCCATAAACATACCAACGTAATTGCTTACAGTATAAGCGTAGCATGTTTATGATTCCTTAAAGTTATTTTTCCGAGTTATTAGAATTACTTCATGTATTGTGTGAATGAAATTATACAGTATAATATTTACCTAAATTATATATCCCACAAAATATTTCGTGGTTGTCAATCCTCTTATATTAAAATTTTATCCCACAGATAGTAATTTGAAAGTTAAAGGTACGTCTTGAACCCCGCAGCGTAGTTATCCGACTCTGCCGCTGATCTACCACTCACTCAGGTCAACTTTTTAAGATATCCGTAATTCGTCAACGCGTACAATAGTACTTTTTTTTTAAAATAAACTATGAAATTCTTTCAATGAGAGATAGGCGTGAGTAAAGTTGTAGTAAAAACAGCAAATTATTTATCCCAAACAGCGTTTCTTATGTAAACATTTTTTCACCACGTAGAATGTAAACGAAGTCTGTGTGATAAACATGAAGCCGGCCGAGGGTAGAAGCTATAGCACGGCTAGCATATACGGAGAGGCAAGGCACAGCAGAATAAACACAGGTTGAACGCATCACTGACTGAAAAATGAAGTTCAGCACCACAATCAACAAGCACAACGCATGCCTACCACATAACAAATGAACTGCTTGTTTATTTTTACTGAGAAAACTGTGCCAGCTCCCTCTAGCGCCTTCTACGTATATCAACCCAATCACCAACTTTTTATTAAAGTAAACTTATTCCAATAAGTTACTTTTAATACCATAATATGGAAGAGATAAGATAGCTTGTTAACAGCGCAAAAACGTAACAAGAACTTAAATCAGCAAATGCATGCGTAAAAGTTCACTGCAGTAATCAATTATCATTTACAGTAGTACTAATATGCAAGATTGCACTTTATAAGTTTAAATTTAAAAAAGAAAAACATTCTCAAATACTTTAAAATGCACTAAAAATCAGTCAGGAAAAAGTTCCCTTGTTTTGATTCGAAAAACTGTTGATAATTATGTTATTGTAATATAACAATTTAAAACGAATAAATTGGATCCTGACTTAAGCACAGTATAAGTTAGTACCATCTTACTGCAAGTTCTGTAACTCTACTCGTAATTTAATAAATTTTTTTTTAATTAATTAGTTTTCCAGAATTTTATACGTCAACATCCGAGAATACCTGTTTTTTGTTTTTGAAAACTGTGTAATTACATACTATGATTTTACTGAGAGCTTTACATGTAAGTTTATAACAAATTAACTGTTAAAATAACACAGTACCTTATATCTTATGAGTACACAACTGATGAAAACAAAGTCGTGACTTAATGCTGATATGATTTATGCTTCTTTTGCACTACTATTGTTCATTGTACGATGCTCAAAAGCTAGTTAATTATTTCGAAAAATTAACTTACAAGAGAGACAAGTTCACTAACCGTTAATATTGGATATTTTTATTGTGTGCTATAAAAATGCTCTGGTACCACAATTATATCCACTTAAATAATAATTCCGTTATAAAATTTCAACATACTGTAATCTCAATTAGAAATGTCGTTTAACTGCTGCTTCTTATTGAAAATGCTCAATGAAAAGAAAATTATTATTGAAAGTTTGACATTGTAAACATTAATCCTACATTTGAAACGTGAGCTTTGCAATTTAAAAATTCAACATAAGTTATTTATATATTTCTAAATTATTACCAAGAAATGAACCAATTTATGGCATAAATTAATAAATAGCTAACTTTGGTATACATTATACCTTATTTGTTGTTGCTTGCCTTGGTCTGCGTTTAAAATAGTTGACATACGATCTCTTTCTAATTTATATAAAGCTTTTTCTCAAAATAAACCATGTAGGAAAAGTTTGTTTAAAAAATAAGTTACGAATTGACACTTGGCAATTGATGGTAACTCGACGACATAAATTAAAAGAAATTTCAAACTGAGATTTGCAAGGTCAGTTGCCCAGCTGTTATTTCCATTAAAACACAATGGACTAACTTTTCGAGATAAGGCACCGTTCTTTTAACACTTCATACTGTATCTCGACATTACATTTACGAGTATTATCACCGTTACAAAAAATACTTGGATTAGCCTTGTACAGCGTCAAATATCTCGTTTATCAAGCTAAAAAAATTCAATAAGTTTGCATACAATTTGGGCGTGTTAAAAATCTTTTCAATACACATTAACACCATTATTTATGCCATGATCACACTATTTAAGAAAATGTACGTTACAAACATCAACAAGTGTACAAATAATTGACCTTTATGTGAAAGCAATTAATCATAACCACAACAGCAAAATAACCAAAAGTAAACATAATAGCGTCATAATATTTTCGACATGTTAGAATTTTGCAATCGATTATTAGATATTAATTTGTTCATTATTTTAATAGATATATCAAGCAATTTTTCTTCTCAAAAAAATTTATTTTTATTATAAGTACGACTTCCCTACGCCTCAAAACAAATGACAAAATATAATATGCCGTTTTTAACTAAAATATTCATAAACTTATTTTTTTCTTAAAATATACCAGCTTAATTATGCTAGTCGATAGACAACTAAACTTAACTTTTAAAATTCTTTTTAAAAACTTTTAGTCATAAATAAAAACACTAATAGTTATGGTTTGTTGATAAGTTTTTAACTGCAATTACATTAAGAAAAAAAAACCTATAGCACGAATTGACTAACAAATTTCAAATTTTCCACCTAATAAAATATGGAAATTTAAAAGCTTTATATAACAACCGGTTATTCACAAGTGATTACATATTCGATACTGTTATTAATAATAGCCCTTCACGTAAATTTAACTTGTGATATAACAACGCACTTTTCCAAATGACTTGTCACATCAGGTGGAGATTCAACCATATCTAAATTATTATCAACGTTTAAAATAATGTAAAACTAATTTGAGTAAAAAATAAGACTGACAAAAGAAAGCTTGATGGTCAAACCGCAAAATGAATATCAAGATTGACGCTGCTGGAGACTGTTAAATATTTTTGCACAATATAACACACACGGCTTGGTCATTTATAGTAGACGAGCTATGTCAACATTAAAAATTCTATCCACGCTTGACTGTCTTCTCTCATAATAATACAAACGCAATAAAACAAGATAAAAAAATTCACTTCTTATTTTTCATAACAATAAAAAACCGAGAAAATAAATCTTCCGCAAATGTTTTTCCTACCTTAAAACGCATGGTATAGTAATTACAATTAATCTGTACAGTATGAGAAATGCTGGGCATACCAAAACGTAGAAAAATTAATTACTCATGAAGGAAAAGCACCGTTAAATAATATTCTTTTGAAGAAAAAAAATACAAGCAGCTTTGCTTCCCTACTGAACGTTAATATTAAGGGAATGAAAATGACTCAACTTTAGCAATATTAAAAACAGACTCAACTAAACTTAAATACGGTACATAAAAAATATTTGAGCAAAACCACCCACAGTGAGATGAAAAACTTTGAGATCATGGCGGTGGGCCTTTATATAAACTCGATTACTTTTTTTCTCTCTCTTTTGCTCTGGACTTCATCATTAGATTTAAAGAAAAAAAATCGTTATTACGCTTTTATTACTCACAGGTATATAAGTTAACAAACGCCTTCCAGACGGTGTTTGAACTTGAGAAGGATTTTTTGGCCGACCAAATTCTGAAGGGGGAGGAATGGTAAAAGAATTAAGAAGGGGCAGAAATCATTTGTTTAGGATAAGAAAAAGAAAAAAAAAAACAAGAATAAAAAAATACAGTTAAACTTCCTTGTCATATTCCTCAACAGTCAACGTTATGCTCTTCTTGTACAGCAAAAATTTTTAAAAGCAGAAATTTAACAATAGAAATTCTGTACATGAAATAAGTGTGTGATTTAAAGCAATGCTTCTTCAAATTTCAATCATACTTTTCTGGCATTTTGTTGTAAGCGTGAAAATTGATTGATTGTTGCCATCTCTTGTTCACATGGAATCCGTTTAATTTCATTTTTAACTCCAATAAAACTTTTGTGAGAAAGTTTGGATTTTTTGGCGTTTCAAATCTGGCTTTAACATTTGTTACCGAAGAAACAAGTAAACTGATCGATAAGAAGAAAAACCTTTAGAAAACTGATTTTACGTTATTTATATTTGTATACGACCTACTTATATAATAATGATTCCTTATTTTCATCTTTGTGTATATTTGAAAAGCTTAAACTTATTAAAATTAACTTTGTTACTTTGAAAGTCTAGAACCACATTTGAAGAACCGCAATTGTTTTGTTAAAGTGCTCAAATGGTGCCAATAATTGTGTTGAGAGCAAATTTCTATGTACTCAACAATTAATTTGATGGATTAAATCTAAAATTAACTAATGAAACGCATCTTAAATATAAATTACTTTTAAAATAAAATTTGTAACTATGAAAACACTAAAAGGAATTGCAGTGTAATATTAAAAACTTAAAACATGCTGAGTTTATATGCAAATATGACGTTTTATGTATTTAAATAACAACTGTGCGTTCTGAATAAAAGCAAACAGTTTTTTCCAAAATAAAAATTAAAAAGATGCATTCAATACAGAACACTGTACCGTATAAAATAAATTCAGTTGCAGAAAGAGAAAATTTTTCTATACTTGTAATAATTCTGCTATTTCATCTTCCAACATCAAAACTTAAAAGTTAAAGATGCAAATAGAAAAAAAAATAGATTATCGCAAACGTGTATACAGTATACTGTACATCTGAGAACATTTACTCGTTTTCAGATGTCATGCTTTATAAATTTTTTATGGAAAGCTGTTTTCCTTGAAAAATTTTATACGTTGAACATTTTTACAACCGATTCACGAAAATGTTATCTTTTATAGCTGCTGTATTTTATATATTCACCATTATCGTTTACATTTTACCACCTGTTTCAACACTTCACATTCGCACAACATTTGTCCCCGTCGCGGATAAAATATTTTAATAAAAAATGCACATTTATAATCTAGCAGAATGTTAATAATGTCATCCTGCAACGCTTTAGAAGCCCAAGTCACCGCAATTTTCCCTAATGTTCCATTATTATCTTAAATTGATAATGCAACGTAATAGTAACGTATAGTAATAACATCATAAAGTAAATATTCGCATTAATGACAATTAAGTTTTATTTCACTACCTTGATATAGAGACACAATGCACGGTGCATATACGATACTGTAAAAGACATCGAACAGTATTGAAATCATTCACGTTTTCAAAATATGAAACTCTTAATAAACAGTACTCAAAGATGAACTGTATATTTAATTTCTTAAATACTAAATCTAGTTACTGTGTACTGGAAAAGTACCTCAAGTATCACTATTAGTCACGAGAAGTCAAATTCAGTCTGTAATAATAGTTTTAACCTTTTAAATCGCAAATTAAGAATTGCAACTTTGTGAGCAATAATACTGTATTTCACCCTTATAAAAATCTGATATCGAATTTAATTACTAATTAACCATTATGAAGTTTTAAAACTCAAACGAATAATTCCAAGCATCATATCTAATCGTGTAATAAACACTGACTTTCAAAGCATTAAAATACAGTAGTCATTTAGAAAAAACTAAATTAACATTCAAAAACTTTTTATAGAAACTTTTGTTTTATATAATTATTTTCTGTACTGCACATTAAAATCGTTTAACCCGTTAAAAATGTTAGTTATTAATTTACTTCCGCCAATCGAAAAGTGCACCGTATTATTACTGTATCGCTCATGCTAATAACTTGAATGTCAATTAAAATAGTAAATATTTTTCTACAACGACTATTATACTAAAAACTGCTACATGAAATTTTATGTTACATAATGCATATGATTATTTTTTTCTACATCAGTAACTTTTATTAGTCTACAACAAACTGTATACGGTACTTTAATAACAATTTCTATGGTCAGAGGTGAAATGATTGAAAATCAAATCATACCAAATACGTAGGTCAGGTCGTTCAGGTAACTTAATATTGTCTATTAATGACATAATATACTGTAACTGTATACTGGATTCCTTGCAAGTGGCGCCATACGAGACAACAACAACAAAAAATTAATAATTGGTTGCGCTTATATGAAAATGTTAGCTAAAAATTAATTATTTTTGCAGCATCAAAATAGGTCATTAATTTAACGTTTTAATTTACGACACCTATGTTTAGATGAAAATAACAGGAGCTAATGCGGAATTTAGAAGCTGGGGCTGGAAATTATATAGGCAATAAATTACCTATGCAGTAAAATAGCCTTCAAACGTCTATCAAGAAAAAAAAATAGAGTGGTGAAAAGTTTATAAACTAACACATTATCTCCTTCTGTTCAATTGCGATAATCAGTGTCGGTAAAATTTTGATTGCTAAAGATTTGCAATCGAAATCCATTGAAAAAAATTTCCCTCGTTTAAGATCGAAGGTTAAATTGGAAAGTCTATAGTTTCTATAAGTATACCTGTTTTTACTGCGCAAAATACAGCAAAAACGTTTACCATTTCAAAACAGCTTCCTGTTATTAGAAAAGCCGAAATAATAATAACTTGGTGGCAACCTGTAATTATAATTAAATTCTAAAAATTAAATACTAAAAAAAAAGAAAAGAAGTTGACATCACTATTTAACACGAGGACCTGCTTCATTAACATCTCTATCAAAATAAAACCACTCAAAAACTTTTGTTTTTCTTCTATTAAAAACAATTACTACAAGATTTTTACAAAACAAATCTAATCTTACCTAATGCCAATATATTACTGATATAAACCACTGGAAAGGTTTTTTAATTAAGCTTTAATTTTGGAAATTAAGCTATACAGTAAATGAGAGTCAAGCTCACTTTTTTTTTTATAAAGTCAATACTGTACTGTGTAATTGTGTTTTAGTGAATAGTAATTTCATACAAGGAAGTCGTCTTTTAAGCAAATGAAAGTCGTAAGGTGAGCACCGTATGATTTTTCCTTAACAACTAAACATGTAAACCAGTTTTTAGAAAAGCAAACTCTTATTATTCATCGACCGGCTACATGGCTTATTTATAACGCACTCCCATTCCTCACGGTTTATAATGTACATCGACGGTGTGACATTAGCATGGAGTTGCCGATAAAATAAGTAGAGTCTAACCAATTTTTATTCCAATCCGTACACACAGTTTAAGCCAGTATAGCATCACCCCACGCACACACATTACCTTCAAGATTTCAACTCAAACTAAATTTAGCATAGTCAGAAAAAAAATAAAAAACTAATGGGTCAACCAACTTTAACCATTATCCAAGTATACAGTTTTTATAATACGTGCATTCGTAATAATCGCCTACGCCAATTTTCTTCATTCGGACTTGCTATACAACACATCACTAAGAAATACTGTAATTTAACTTTAAGATTTCTACCAAGCTAAATTTTTAAATATAAGTTTCGAAAAACTAAATTTAATGTCAAACTTGCCATTCAATTGGTTGTTAAACAGCATTTTGCCACTTCAATTTGTATTTTGCCAAACTAATTTGACATTTTGTAGATACAATTTAAAAAACACAACACTTAAATACAAATAAAAAAAAAACTTATAACTCGATAATATTCAAAATCTTGAAGTTATCCGTCCCAGATACTAAATTTGACTTTTCAGATACCCAATTGGGCTTTCTAAACACAAAAGTTAACTTTGTAAATATAGTGTATCTTTATGACGTACTTTCAATATTTTGTTAATTTATAA
Source organism: Helicorthomorpha holstii (assembly GCA_013389785.1). Lineage (NCBI taxonomy): Eukaryota > Metazoa > Arthropoda > Diplopoda > Polydesmida > Paradoxosomatidae > Helicorthomorpha > Helicorthomorpha holstii. Next base: position 3,717,576 of record JAAFCF010005748.1, read on the forward strand.
TTGTATTTCTACATTTGGTTTTAAACTGCCTAGCAAAATTTGGCGGCTAGAAGTTATTATCATAAAATATTAGCCTGTATTCAATTGCACCAAACTAATACTTAACAATAATTCGAGTTTTTTATATTCGTTTTATAGTCACTTCAGTTCATTCTTATTTTAAGCTGGTTTTGTTCTACTTATTCATGCTGCTCGTATGTCCCCATTCAAGATTTTTTTATACGAAAATCTTAGCATTAAAAGCATATTAATACAACCTCAAACATCGATTGTTTACAGATTTGTAATACAAAACGTGTAAAACAATCCTATGTAACATAACTCCTTGACAGGTAAAAATATTTTACTTAAAAATTCGGAAGACATAACTTCGCACTGTCAGCACTACAAGTAAGCAATTTATTTGAAATTTTCCAAAAAAACAACCAAAAAAAAATTCAATTATATTGTTTAAATAACAAAATGTCACACAAGCGTTACTGTTTCCATACAAATTAACCAAATGTTCAAGTAAAATCCAAAAATAAAACTGAGTTTGAGTGAGCTTTAAAGCTTTAAGAAGTTCAATCTCCTAAAACAACAAATAAGCAGCTAACCTGAATATCTTTCTTGTTTACACTTTACCAAACTAACATGAAGCACACAAAATTACATCACAATATTGGAATTGCCGTCAAAAATATCAAAACATAAACAATTGCAAGAAAGTTCAAGTTATGTTCATTTATTAAGAAAATGTCTAGCGTATTCAAATTTGGCGTGTACTTTGTTTAAAGTTCAAAAAAATGTGAAGAAAATTTGCGTACAGTATACTTGTACATAAAAAAGGAAATGATTTATAGTAAGCCATGCCATTTATTACCGTTTCTTTAATGCCATTCAGTAATACTGTACATATTTTGTGACCATGAGCATTAAGAAAATGCTAATGAGTGCACGAAATTGCTTAAAATATCGCATCTCAAGTTTTTTTTTAAGTTTAAACTCAGCTCTGACTCAGTATCATATAGTTTCAATGTACAGATATAAAACCATTTACAAAACACAACAAAAGAAACAGATTGTATAATAATAATTACTGTAAAGTATTTCGTATAGTAACAGTAACGTTATCCTCGTTAATCCTGCGTTTCACAGTCAATAACTGACATAATAACAATAAAAAACAAAGTTAAAAAAGGCAAAAAGAAAATAAAACATTAGCAGAAAAGAAAAAGTGAGATTACGAAAGTTAAACATACGATTTTGTACAAAATTGTACATTAAAGTGTTTGAGAGGCTGTAACGAGGGAAAATTTAGTAGTCACAAATGAACTCTGGTGACCTTTTGATGTCCTTTAGTAATCACTTTAATCAGTTTAACCGATCTGGACAGAAATGTTTTCATTTCGTGTGTGGAACTAAATGTGTGAATATAAAAACGCATTATTCCTCAGCTGGGTTGATCGTGATTACCATTCACAACTAATTTTTACAACTATTATTTACTCGGCCATGGTCGTGATCACAAACGCTGTGGTCATCATCAACATACTGCAAAAGCCACTGATAATCGTTTGCCACTTTCTTATGATGATACAAATAAAAAAAAAGCTAACCAAAGCAATATTAAAACTGACCATATAAATAATATTAAAGCTCCAAAATTTATGGCTCAAAATTATGCAACGGTTGCAAACCAATTTTTCCCTTCATTATCTCGCCGTATTATCATTCTCATAAAAATTGTGGTTGAACTTCATGACTATAACAGCAGCTACAAAAACTAGTAAAAACGCCACGATTGTTTTCAATAAATAAACGCAGCAGGTAAGTTCAGAATATGCGTGGCTTAAAATACATCGGATTTTCAATGATGAATGACAGCGTCATGATAAAATAATGTAAGAATATATTTCGTGGGAAAATGATAACGATAATAATTTTTAAAAAAAAAATCAAACCTGAAATTTTGCTAATGATAAAAATGACTCCAGTTTAATATTACTGCATTTTTCATTAAAGATATGCACTGAAAGCATCCAAGTACTAAATCTCATTTCTTTAAATGCACAACACTGCTCAAAATCAAACTTAGACCAAATTGGGCATCTTTAAAGTCGGCCTGTTAAGTTTAAACAAGTTATACTATAGTGACCAGTTATACCCCTGACCAAATGTGTCTTACTGGGGAGTCTGGGGTGTGCCAATGCGGCTTGATAAGTCAACATAAAGAGTATCTGATGACTTGTAACGTGTGCCATGTGGCTTATCACAGCACATCAAATTTTATATAACCTCGTTGCTTCGTATAAAATATATTCATATACACAAGTTACTTTATCAAGTGACACCATTTTGTTGATTTTTCACACTCTACCTAACCTTGAATTCGATGTTTCAGACATAGGAAGTAAGGATTAACTAGGTCATCATCAACACATGATTAAAATCAATGGAAATGCATTGGCATTAATAAGAAGTTTTAAATGGCAGCTATAAACTTCACACGTTGATCTATAATAACCTCGCAGCTAATTTAATAACTAACCGATATTTTATAAGTTTGTTAAACAATCGAGACAACAGTTTGCAACAAAACAATGGAGATTAATAATTGGAAGGACTGTATATTGTATAAAAAAAATAATTGAATGGTGAACCGACCTTTGCTTGCCCATCCTTAAAAGTTTACACATCCAAACTATTTTAGTACATTTCAACTTCAGATTTTCTGGAATTAAAAAAAAACGTTTTCCATTAATAATGTTGTCAAGATACAGTATAATAAAATTTAAAAAACAAAATCAGTATAATAGTCGCTTTTATGTATTTTTTTTTTTTTTTTACACAACATAACTTTTGTTTGCGTTGTTTTAAAATAACGATATGTAAACAAAGAAAAGTCAACTTTAAAGTTTAAAGTAATTGGTTAAATATTTTTTCTGTAAAAAAAAAACACTTCAGGAAGAAATAATGCAAGTGCAGATGAGAAAACATACAATTTGTAAACTAATTGCGCTTTAAAAAAAAAAGTACTAAGAAAATTGCCAAGTAATTAAGCAAAAACAAATTCTACGATAAAAATATTTTTTATGTTGGATTTTAGTCAAATAAACGTTTTAGCATTATCAACTTTTTCCTTCATAAGTTCGTAATCATACTGAATTGAGCAATGACTGAAGTTTTTTTTTATGACAAGACTAACCACACGATATGAAATCTTCTGCAAGTGTACATAATGAATAAGTGGGGAAGCTAAGAGGATAAATGTCATTAGTATTGGCAGGAGGCTTTCACTTTGACACATCAGATAGCGTAGATTTGATTTTACCAAAAAAGTTGTGTAGATCTGCTTTTGGTGGTGGTGAGTCACTAAGGGGGGTACATTATGTAGTGAAGAGAAAATCTTTCATCTGCTTTGAGGTCATATGTTTACCTAAACTCATCAATGTCTTGTTTGACTTTGTTCCGGCCGTTCCGTGTCAAACAAATTGTTCCGCAGCAAATAACCACATCCTAATCGCCAAATTTTCACTGTACTTTTCACACAGTAAAGTGTAATCCAACATATTTTTTTTGGAAAAACAAACAGCCGTGTCTAGTACAAAGCTTAAAAATTGGTGTCACAAAATGATGAAGCACATGTACATCCTCAGCATATACATTTTTTTTATAAAGATAAATGGATTTAATGACCATCTTTAAATTCATTTGTTAGAACAGTATACCTGGTACGGAATATTTTTTTAAAAAAAATTATAATGTCAATTTTTGTAATCCACGCCCTTTAAGTCTCCACTGGCTTGATAGACAGTATATTATAAAAAAAATACAATACCAACATTACTATTGCATCTTATACTATATGCCATATGTAATATACAAATGAACTTTAATTTTGCACGAACTTAAAACATATCACTGATTTTTTTTTTTTTTTGTCATGAAAATAAACACGATCCATTTAATTCGTGAATAATTTGTGCACGTTATTGGGCTATATTGTAATGTTTTCTATGATAATCTAACTAGTAGATTACTCAACAATTTCTAGATGTTATTTGGTAAACTTGATATACTGTAAGAATGATAATAATTATCATATATATTATTCATTGTATCATAAATATAGCCGGTCTACTTCGAATTGTAACAATTACTGTATATTTTCATATTGTCTTGAACTTTGCGCTGATTTTGCGGAACAACAATTTCTGAAGTAGAGAAACCGAGTACAGGTAACAATCTTTTTATTCAGTAATTTTGCCATTTCTACAATGATTTTTTTCAATTATTAACTGAGTGTGTTTATTCATGGAGTAAATTTATACGTATAGAATTTTGACTAAAACGCACAAGGTAGTTTGAGCTTATGGCGTTTCATTGAGAATTATTAGATATCAAGTTTATCTTATCCAAAATTTAATCAGAAACAATAACTTTTGTTTTGTTTTTTTCTCGTAGGCGGAAATTAGTTTCGATAGCAAATATTAGTCACCATGCGTTAAGTATTCAACAAAAAATCTTGTGAAAATATGAAGATGAAATCATCATCTCATATAAACCTACAGACAAACTCGAAAATAATCGCTCAAATTACTTGAATTTATAAATTTACGTTTGAGATAAGATTAACGTAGTTTAAAACGCCGTTATAATAAATACAATAACTACACTCGTTATGCCCTATTGACTACCAAAATAAATTACAAATTAGTCAATAAAACCGGTATTTAAGTTTACAAACTAAACAGTTGCAATTTAAAAAAAAAAAAAAACTTATAGACCTAAATTTGTCATTTGCATCAGCCAATTTAAAAAATATGTCACTGTTTTGCATTTTCATTGCTCAATATTTAAACGACTATTTTAGTATTTTTGATATCAAACTCATAACCTCATAGCAATAACAAGAAAATTGCATTACTCGTTAGTTAATTTGAATATTATACTGTGACATCATAACATTGAAAGTTCTCGAATTATATTCAGAAATTATAAAAATAAAAACTATTACTTTTTATTAAATACAGTACAATGACAAAGCTATAGCAATTATTATTATAATTCAAAAATAGTGTTGCAGTCTTAAGTTTAAAATGTCACTATCCTTGAATTCAATGCAAACAACACAATGACTGATCAAATATAACGTCAAACTTTTTCAATCCCAATGATATTAAATTTAATACAAGTTATTGCAATGCGAAAAACGCTACGCATCAAAGTCGGTGCCCTTCACTAATTTATTAACTTTTTCTAGAGAGTGATTATTTTATAGTTATTGGGAGAGAAAAAAAGATAAGAAAACCAACTATTATTGCAGCTTTTACAGATGCATGACTTTTCATGAAGATATTTCTTTCAGATTGAGTGTGAAAAAGAATCTGCGTGTGTTTAAACCGCTACATAATTCAAAATTTAGTAAGCAAGTGATTTTTTAAGCATGATTTAAAACGCAAAAATAATAAGGTTAACAATAATTTAAATTATTCATAAGCTATAAACGTCGGTTTTCTATTGAAATTTAATTGAAAAACGTGAGATTTACCTGACTGTACACAGATATGTCAGCGAAAAAACGTTTTTTTCTTATTACTAAAACTTTTGAAGAAAGAAAAAACCCTTATTACATGTTTTAGCCAAAAGTATCCTCTTGCTCACGTACTTTTTGGAGGAAGAAACAAGAAAAATAAAGCGATTAAAATAAAGTTTGAAAAACTAAAAACCATCTACAAAATACATTGCTATAATCGTCATATGTAATACCTGTACAATGTATTAATAAAGAGTTGGAAAAAAAAAGAGAAAATGACAATTTATTATGCAACTGAATGCCCTTCAGCATTAACAACTAAATTAATGATTGCTAATTAAAAATTGAAGAAAAACATAAAAATTAACTTCAACTAAATAAAATTAATGTGTAATCTCGTTTTTCATGCTCTAGCAATTTTAAAGGTTACAGCCAAACAAAATATCTAATTAAAAATAAATGTCAGAGCTTTATATTATAGCGACATACAAATTAGACATTCAAAAAACTAACAAGTTACGCAAAAATAAATTATACTAAAACATAACAAGCATATCGAAATCGCTCAATAGAAGAATTAAAAGCAATTGTTATGGCACTTAATAGTTTAGATAAGTTCTCCTATAATATCTAAGCTGATTTTCATAGTACAACGGTTTATTCAACTAACGTTTGACCTGAGTCAAAAATTAGTATGACAACCTTAACATAAGTTACGTGGCATGCATTGCAAGTAAAACATCCGCATTATTATATGCAATTAGACATAAGCATAGCCATAGGAACTTTACATCTGACCCATATGTATGCATTTTAAATGCAAACTATTCAATCTCAACTGCAGCTTTTCCTCACATAATAAAATCCAGTTCAGATTTCATACTCGTAAATAAGTTGGATAAAAAATCAGTGTTATAAATAGTTGCATAACTAAAGAAAATAACTACAATGATTCTTGATTACAAATTAAATGACAAGTTTAGCTGCATTAATCCCAGATTAAGCAGCTCCTAAATTTAATCATTTATTACATTGAATTAAAAATAATGTCGGAAACCACAAACAGTTGCTAGATCATTAAGTTATGATAAACGTCAAGTTAATTACTTTCTATAACTTTATAAATCCAATTACAGAAGACTGTAAACTAAAATAAACAAAACTGAGTACTGATATAATTATGTTATTTTAGTTTTGTTAAATTGTTCTTCCTGAATATAATGACTTTAAAGAGCAACTCTCTTCTTATTTCAGTAAATTTACTGACTTTAACTGTATGACGTGTACAATAAAATTAAAATAATATTCACCGTAGCAATAATTACGATTTTAAAAGTTAAATTACAAAACAGTGATATTATTTTATCTAACTTAGATTTAAATGGTCAGTTCCCTGATGGATTTAATACATTTTTTCATAACATTACTGATAGGTAATATTCAACTCAAATGACCTTAATTTGCATTCATTGCAGTTCTAAGAAACTATATAACGCCATTAGATTTTCATGATGAAAAAAACTTGGTTAAACACCATAACATGCATATACTGAAAAGTATTGTAATTATGTATGTCACAGTAAAAAATCTGGTAAATTACGCCAGTAAAACTTATCAATCATATTAAAGCCTACATTTCATTTCAAAACGCCAATAGCAAATGTTAAATTAACATCAACGGTCTCTAAAAATTGTACAAGTAATATAGAAATAAAATGCAGCTGTAAAAGATTTTAAATTTTTTTAAGGTGGACAGTAAAACATAAACTAGATAATGTCTAAAAAATAAGCAATTAGGTCAACAATGGACAATAATAAAATCAAAAACAATTTTTTTGTCCTTAATGAAAATATTCTGATTACACCTATAGTATTTTGTATAGAGCTGTCCCATAAGTAGCTGTCATTTTTTTTCTTAATAATGATTACAGGGGCAACAAACATATTCAGTGAAACTTTTTTTATCCTCACTGTCCAACATAATCTTACGTACTTAATGTCCTATAAAATGTCATTTAGTAAAAAAAAACTTAAAATTTGTTATTTTTCCAGTAAATATGTCAAATTTTATAACAATAATTGAAAATTCGTAAAAAACTTAAAACTGTTTACATTATGCAGTATCTAAGTTATAATTTCAGTCGAATAAAATTAGTATAAGTAAACTTACAGTAGTTTAAATGAATAACAAGTTAAATTTATTTAAACATGTAGTGCATTTTAATTTAAATTATAAATAATATTTTAATAAAAACATGAAATGTATGTCATAATAACTAAATACAGAAATGAACATTAGCCTATTAAAAAAAGCAACTTCAATACTTCCCACACCATTTACTTGTAACTTTTCAAGTCTAATAACAAAATTCAAATAAATTCCATGCAAAAAAATTTGTCAAAACTTTTATAGTTATTTAAAAAACCTAGTGCTAGAAGAGTAAAATAACAATTTTGTGTTATTTAAATTTTCCTGTCTCATTACATTTAGTTATAAAAAATCCTGATGTCATTCGATGTTATTAGATACTGTACGTCCATTGTATGCAAACATACAGCACATTAGCATAAAATTCACATGCAAAATTATAAAGGTAACATCGACATTGTTGACTGTGTAGCAGAGTCATTTTCCTGTGTTATAATTAATGTAATAGTATTATGTATATTGCATAAACGTATATTTCTATGTGATACTGTATATTTCTATGTGATACAGCCATTGGCAAATGTTAAACAATCCTTTATATAATGTATAGAATTTTACTATTCGATCCATTCAAAAAAAAAAATGCGGCACATCAATCTGTGTTTTTTTTTATATTCAGTAATCATTGTCCTATTGATAAAATAAAATGTCGCTTTTAGATCACAAATGAAAACTTAACAATCCAAAGTCCAAATTGAAATGACCTACATGAAATCTAAATACTTCATAAAAATGTAAAATGCAGACATAAAAAGTACTATAAGAACTAATTGTGACTCCCAAAATTAGTATGACACAATAATACAGTATAAAATAAATTTTAAATAATTAAAAAGTTATCTGTATTTAAATACCTATTTAATAAAGTTATTTAGTGACACAAATACTGCTTAATTTTTCCATTAAAAAATTACATGAAAATGTGCAAGTATCAGCTTTTAGCTTTTGATTAAGTTTATGGTTTATTTGATATTATCTAGCGTTTCTAGCAGTTACCACTTTTAACAATTCAAATTATTTAGCAACAACTACTGTAGTATAGTAAATTACAGTTTCTGTCATGTGAATAGACCTATTTCTCAAGAAACCTATACATTCTTAGTTAATTATGCCGAGGGGATTTCTTCTATCTTTTCAATTAAAATATAAATGTGGCTAAGAAACCGTTTCTTTAATGTAGTGTAACTTTGTACGATTTAAGATACAGTACATCAAAATGAAAACCCCGTCTTATTTTCTGTTCTCCCCTAACGGCCTTTTTATCTGCTAAAAACTTATTTGATTGGGAGGGTTGCTGCTAGTACAGTGTATTGTATAATAATACGTTCCTACAAGTAAGTTAAAAACACCTGGAGAATGAAATGTGACACGATAAAACGGAAAAAATTATGTCAGAGAATGAGTGAAAAGAAGAAAATAAAAGCTGTCTCTTGCGTAATTTCAAAGATAAGTGAACATAAAACATGAAAATAAATTGACGGTTGCTTTGTCTGGCGTGTTGATATTTCGCACACGGATACTAAACACAGATTTCAACATTTAGCCAGAAAATCTAAAAAATATTAACGATTTCAAAGCGTTTTCAGTGTGGTTGGGGAATTTCTAGACAAAATGAAAGTGCCAAATGTTTGCGTTTTCCGCTTGATGAACACAGTAACTTAGTAGCACCTTTATATTAAATCCACACGACATATTTTTACAAAGAAAGCAAAATATATTGTATATTACTTGCAATATTTAAACGACTTTATTTTGGTTGTTAACTTAACGCTAACAAACACGAAAACTTCACGAATAATTATTATTGTGTGCGAAAGTGCAAATTTAGCAGTTCCTAACTTACTGTAATTAAATGTAAATTGAAAATAAACATTAAAATAAAGCTGTGATTTCCCAAGACACAAAAAAGCTTCTTGTTTTATACATAAGAATTATAAATTTAGTTCAAGTTTTTTTTTTATTACAATTATTCCCAGGCCAAAATTACAAACCCTAATTTCGTGGTAACTGCATAAATTAGACACATGGATAAAACTACTGCAAATTCGTTTCAATATTTATTACTTTTAGGCAATTAATGTTATAATAATACATGAATAAAAATTCATATTTTTTATATTTTTCTCATTGACATTTTAGGTCGAAAGGCCAACATCCTAAACCAAATCTCCATCGCCACTCACAGTACATACTAAACCAAGGTCGGTAAGTTTAGCTACATTAATATCATACACACTATACACTTGATAAATAAAGTAAGTAACTTAACAGTAACAAATTAATTTATTACAATTAATTTTCCAGAAAATTCTCAAAAATAATAATGTAGTATATACATGTAAGTGTTGATATTTTAATTATAAGACAATGTCAATAGACGCCTAATACCAAGTGTAAACTAACCTTGCTAATCAATAACGACTGGTTTCAATAGATTTAAATGTAAATCATTATTTTTAAAAAATTCTTCTGGACTTCATTAATACACGTTTACGTTTTAAAAGGATGTTAATTTTTTAAAAACATTTTATTTCTTTAGTCAAAAACTCGATCTAATTCCCATCAGAACTTTATTTTTCTAAAAAAATATATTTTAAAAAAATAAAATGAAAAACTGCTCATCCGTAAAACAAAAGCATTTGCATTTATTTTTTAAAGTTTTATTTTTTAAAATCTATTTGTTTTTATTTTTACTAATTGTACTATTTTTAGACAATTTCCTTAAACCAAAGTGATATAACATTTTACCTGACAATAAAATTAAAATTTAAAACGTTGTAAAGCAATGACATAAAAATGTAGGTAGCTAGTCTGACGATAAAAAATGATTATCAGCATTTGACAATAATTGCTCAGATGACAACCTACAAACGTTAATCATTAATTTAAGAAATAAATAACGTTTAACAAAAAAAAAAAATCGAATACCAAGTTAATTATGTATATCAGTTCATGGCCCTCGTATTTAACTTTGTCTTCCTGTTAGTTTTTAACCATTAAACAATAAAAAAAAATAAAACCATACTCAATTAATAACGATTATAAGAAACGAATCAAGGAAAAACGTCAACCCAGTTTGAAATCGGTATAACAAATATTTAAATGGTTAAAAAATGTGATAAATTGAAGCAACTTACATTAAAAAAAAACGTGTAAAAGACGTTCACAAATTTTTTAAACCTAACGTAGCTTAATGAGCAGCAGCAAAACATGTTAAAACACTTAACTGTATAATTCACAAGTCAATAGACTGACTCTTAACTTAAGAATACCCAAAAAAAACTTTTTAGACTTATTTTTGTTTCGGTGAGAACTTCATGTCGCTGCCTGTCAACCATAATCATATAGACGACCGATGTGTTTCACTTGCCAAATTGGAATTTTTAGCTAAATAAAGTAACATGACAGCGATAATTGCACCCTCTCTAAAACTGCATTCTGTGCCCGGTCACATCACCAGGTCCCATTTACTCAATTTTCTTCTCCAAGCAACATCATTCATCGTGCTTATTAAAAGTAACCACAACTTTTGCTACTACCGTGTTGGACAACAAATTTAATTGCAACAAAATCTGCTCCAGTTGCGTTAATTGTAAAAATAACAATAAAAAAAACCCCTCCAATAAATCTGCCTAAATTATACCTATAAATTGCACATGTAAAAAATCGATAAAAGTCAATTTTAATTTGATGTATATTACGAATAATTTTTCTTTCGGTTCATATAGTGAATGCATAAATTAATGTTAGACACGCATAACAATTGAAATTGATGCCACTAACTTAGTAGTCTATCGAGAAACTTGTTTCCTATCTGTAGTGCTTTTAAAGAAACTTATTTTAGTAATTATGTACACCCCTAATTTTCAAGAAGCCATGTGTGTCAAAAACTACTGCAAAATTTTTAACACATTTGATTTTAATTTCTAATAATAAGCATAACAATCAAAAACATACTGTAGATTTGAATCTCAACTTAAATCTAATAACGTAGAGCAATTACATACTGAATTAAATTGTTAAAAATTTATGTGTAATCATAATATTTCAATGTCATAATTTTTCTGATAAAAATAGTGGTTTAATGGTTAAACTGCTTGAATGATCACAATATATCATCATAATAAGTTAATAACAATAAAAAGCATGTAAATTACTTGATAAATCCGCTATTTTGTAACAAACGAGCTATATTAATAATCTGTTTAAATCATTGATAAGATTTTTAACAACATTTGTTATTCTGTCTTGAAATTTCACGGATTATTTATAACAATTTAAGCGGATTTAATTTAGTGGCATGTACTGTATACAACATGCTAAATCCGGTAGTAGTGTAGTACTGTACTTGATTTGCAGTAATACTGTATAAGTAACTATAGTATATGTAATAATGTGTGTATAATGCATTATGACATCGCTTTTTAATATTATTGTAAGCTTTTCTAGGTGACCTCAATGAGTTTTTGGGTTCAAATACGGATAACAAATGGCTTCCGTAGCATTATTTACTTTTTTCTTTTCTCTTTTAACAAAAGTTTAATCAGAAATAAATATAAAAGCATTTTAAAACAAATTCTATTCCTTTAATATAAATTACAGAGTGTAACTGTCACAATTCATTTTATTCATCGTAAGTTTAGAAACCTGTACATTACACCGTTCAGTATGTCAGTTACACATAAAACTTAATGCTAAAAAAGAAAATTATCAAAAGTTACTTTAAACATTGGGAATTGTTTATTTTTAAATAATATAAATATAACTTCCAAAGATTAGCATTTAGTTATTTAAATTAGAAATGAGATTTACATAATGTAATACTGTATTTAAATTTTAAATAGACTTGCTTCTTTTTTTTTTGTTGAAATATTGGATATAAGCTTAGTTGTATTTCCAAGTGTTAAGTTCATACTGGAATATTTTCTCATCGTCTAATTAAATACAAAAAGTCTACTCAAATACTTTACAATATTTACGCTGATCATGATTTATGCGTGTCAAATTGACTTATGGAAGAACATGAAAGCGAAACAACAAAAAATACGTTGCGCTTGTTAAACTCCAACTTGCATCTACCACAAAAAAAAAGTTTATTATTATTGTCCACTGAAATCTTAAAATTCCAATATCATTTTTTTCCCATCCAGTGGCCAGGAGTTATTATAAAATATAAATGACCATGAGGAAAATGTTAAAAGTATTTTTTGGTACTTTCTCTACTGAAAATCCTAAAAAGCCATCCAGTCACGCATTCAACATTTCCTTGTTTAAACGAGTTGTAAAAGCATAAAAAATGAACAGGGAACTTCATAAATGCGCCGAATTATTATTTCAAGCTAATGTATACAATTGGAAGCTAAGTCAAAGCAGAAAACATACTGTAGCTCATTAATAATAATCAGCTAAGTACTCAAGTACACATTAATACTTAATAATACCTTACTGATTGTCAATTTAAATTTATACAATGGGTATTTCATTACAAACAATCGATTTACAGTATACTGTATGATTTATATAAAAAAATTAAAATCATGTTTAACATTATACTATTAAAATTCTTTTGATGTACAGTAGCTCGTCGTATGGAATTTAATAATTATAAATTTTTATTTAATTAAAGCGAAAGTTTATGATCTTGAACAATTCACTAAGTCTTGTATTATTACATTTTTATGTAATGTATTCAGTAAAACAGCTGGTTGCCTTCTGAATTTAGTAAATTCTCAAAAGAAAATAATAATAGTTTCTTATTATTACTACATAGTAACAATAAAAAGCAAACAAAGAAGACAGTTTAGAAGAATGTCATACAGAAAAAAAAATGTCTTTGCTAAGAAATTAATAGCAACAGGCTTCTTGAGATTGCTGAAATTCTTCTACGCTCAGCTTTCCCAACCATTAATTTTATAAACGATACAAAAACTTTTAATTGACTGTATTCAAAAAGACAAAAAAAAAAATACATTTGCAACCTAAGTACCTGACATTTACTTTAAAAGCATCAACAAAAAAATGCAAACCATCTTTTTGTCATTCATAATTATATTAAAGTGCTGATATTCTAAGCTATTTAAAACAACATTTAATCAGTAATACCAGTCAAACGGGTACAAATGTTATTTCAAGGTACTTTCTATTAATATTAACAGTAACAAAAAAACCCGGCGCTAATTTCTCTAAGTCCAGTGTCAACGCTTAATCAACACTTGAAGAATGTTGTTATAGTTAAAATATTTTTTTACTAAAATCACAGCAACTCAGGTCACAGGTGCTTGTTAAAAAAAAACTGGTCAATAGTACCAAACGGCGTTTGACACTTAATGTGATTTTGTTTACTTAAGTCAGCCCAAGGTTAAAACAACTGAGAATCTAAATTGGTATAGTCATGCACATTGCAATAAAACTAATACTGAATAAACAGACCTAGTTAGATTTTATTATACAAGGGTTGTAAAACTAAACGATATTTCTAGTAACATTAACCACTTTAACTAATGTTAAGATTAAAATTGATATAAAGTTTTCAATTAACTTTTATCAAATTTTACATAAAAGCTTCCCTCGCAATTGATTGCATTGCATTTGCAATTAGCACGTAATGTCAATTATAAACCAATTACAGTACCATAATAATAATAAAAAATTGAATCGTTATAAGAATTTTAAAAGAGTTAAGTTATTAGGAACACAGTGACCTCTGAAAATCCTATGGGAAACAGTGCAAAACAAAAATATTTTAACTTAGTAGTAACATGCGTTAAATAGCAAATAGATCTACTGTATAAGCTTATTAGACAAACGTCATTAACACCGGAAATCCGATTATATATGTGACTAGATCTAATGACCTTTTACAAAAAAGTCGTTAATTTGGTTATTAAGATCTTTTAAGTGTTAGATTTAGGGGAAAAATACATGCAACTTAGATGTTTAAAACCAGAAACAATCAGTTGATAGTTAAATGATAATAAAGTTAGATAATAAATCTACTGTACAGGTAAGCAAAATTGTTCATCGGCATTCCTATTAAGTAGTAAGCAAAGGTGAAGACCCCATTCACCTTTCACATTCATTCTTAATAGTAATGTTGCCATGACACAAGTGACAACTTACGTAACCGATTTAATTAAGTTTTTAAATAATCACGTACACGTAAATCCACTTCATAATAAACGTAAGAGCATTTAAAAGCATAGTGTACATAAAAATGCAAAGTCACTATTTAAATTTAAAAAAAAAAAAATTCCCATTAAAAAAAAAAAATCACGAAATAAAGTAAACAGGTATACAGTACATGTAATTAAAATGTCTTATTACTTAAAAAGTAAAATTACATAAACTGAAAATAATATTTTTCAATAATACTTTCATATTTTGAAAGTTTTGTTCATGATAATTGTGTTAATAATCAAACTACTGCTGTGTCAATTAAAAAGTATGTTTGGAAATAGCTTAATGTTCTTTAATTAATGTTTTTGAGATTTTTATAGATAGTCTCGTTTTTCTGCTGTAAAGGCCACTGATAACGTTGTATAATAAAAACAATTAACTACCAACTATTTAATATTATAACTTAAAACGATATAAATTCATTTAATCAAGCTATTAAAATTATAATGTGCGTGTTATTAAAATATCAAATTAATATTCACGACACAGACCTGCTGGACCTCCACGCAAACTTAATAACTTCATTAACCGTTACTTAACGCTGGTGTCCCCGTTCTGTGCATTTAATTAATTAAAATACCGTTATGCACCCTATTTCAATTAAAAAAAGTAATACATCATAATACACATTAATTAAGATGGTGTCCATGTGCTGTATCTAGGACCATTTTACCAACATTCTAATAAACTCAGCCTCAATTCATGACATAACCAATTATAAATTGTAAATAAAAGAAAGAAAAATTGAAAATAGAAAAACATGTTTTGCATTTTCAAATGCAATGTTTGTGAATGATTCAGCTGCAAAAAAATCACTAGCTTTTAGTACAGTAGTGCATTTAGGATAAATGTATTCATTGCATTTGTCTTAGAGACATAGAACGCAAATTAAAGACGAAATAAATCGAAATCTGACTTTAACGATAGTGAAACTGATTTAAAGTAGCTTTATTTAGCCATTAATAAATTAAGACTAACAACTCAATGGTTTCTCACTAAAAGTTTTAATTTACCGTTGTAATTAATAGATTTTTATGCTCAAATTTATTTATACGACAATTTAAACACCTTTTGCTTTCAAATTGACCCCATTAAACTACGTCAAAATTTGATGTTTCTAGCTGCAGTACAATCAGGAATTTAATTTCAACATTTATATTTTAAGAATCCAAACTTGGTATTTCAGGCAGTGGTACTGAACTTGTGGTTTAGGATGGGCGTCACACAATCAAATTGATATAACCTACTAGTAAATATTGATACAGAGATCTAATTCATAAATCTCAAATTTAACAGACAATTTCCTACAACACTCCAATGTTTACACTGAAGTTCACGCTTTAAAAAATATAGATATGGAATTTTCCATTCAAGACAATACAATAGTGTCAAAATAAAGCACAGATAACCGCAGATAATGCATACGGTATGTGTTCACAACTTCACACAGAATATATTTTTTTCTTCTAGAAACTACGATAACACTGTATCCCTCTAAAGTTCTGTTTTTTTATACCAAAGCACAAGACAAATTCTTTTTTGAAAAAAATAAAACAGTGTGTTACATTCCTTGAAAACATGACATCGTTAGCTTATAGTCTTTGTGGCGCTAAATAAATGCCTACAATTGTAAGTGTGGCAGCAAAAATTCTATTTATGGTTTACAGATGCCCTTAAACGTCCATGAAGATGTTTACCAATGAAATAATAATAATAAAAAACATTCAATAAAAAATACTGATAAATTAGATCTCTGTTCACTATCTCTCCATCATCCCACGCTTGCACACGTGTTTTCAGCACTATGCAAGCTGAGTTGAATAAGAAACTGAAAAAAAATATGAGAAAAAATGCTCAGTTCAGAGTTTACACAAGTCTTGAAACCCCAGACTTCCTGGTAAGAACTACCATTTCTTTTTTTTTAACATATAAAAGACAGGAAGGGTGGGGGACTGCATGGGGAAATGAAGAAATAAATAAATAAAAATTTATAATACAAAACCACATTATGTCAAAGAATGTCATCGACTATTTTTACATGCAGTATAACCGTATATTAGGTAACTCGACAAAATGCATTTATATCTTTCTTTTTTTCTGAAATCCTTTTTTATAAGAGGAACTGCGACATACATTAATGACAAACATTATAAAGTGGAGGAAAACGTGTGCAACATTGCATAGGTTTTCTATTTTGCTTATTGGAATTTGAAGAAATGGCAGTGGAACAAGATGAGTTTCTTATAATATAGATGGTCGACCTACATTTAACAGATATAAACATGAGTTCATACAATCGAAACGTAATTCGTTTACCTATACGGTTGTTGACATAAATGGCAATGTGGTAGCAAAAATCAAAAAATGCATTACAAGGAAAACATTATTTTGGAAATGAAAAGCATCGTTATTACAAATGAGCGAGTATAACAATAGACGCAATTTGACTGCATAATTGATTACGTTAATCTATATAAATTGTAAAAAACTTGATTTTTAACTTTAAGGAAAATAAAACACTTGTGGTAATTGAGCTAGTTTTACATGAAATTTCAATACTCTATTGACATCAAAAATCGAACCTAATAAAAAGTTATCACTACAGTATAAACACAGCGGATATGCCAAATTTAATATCTTTAAAATGCTGATACGTCGGCTTTTTTTATCAACAAACTCTTAACTTAAGTGCTCTTCAAGAAAATAATTGGTTTATGTAAAGCACAAAAAGATACTCGAATTTAGTTAAAAACACCATTGGTTAACATTAACAAAAACACCAGACATTTATCAATAGCCAATGATTATTAACTAAAGATTTTAGTCATTAAAAACGTAACTAATTATTGTAACTTAAAAAGTTTATATCAATGACTATTACATTTTGTCAATATTGAAAATGGTTTTTAGAAAATTAAACTTTGTTAGAACTCAATTGTAATTAAGATTTCTATTTCGCACAAAAATTTGAACGTTATAAAAATATAATTATAATGTGATTTCACTGATAAGAGATTTTGATAAAGGTATGTGTGACATCACCATAGGTCTTGCCATGGCTGACTCAGACAATTTAAAAGAAGATATACAGTTAGTGCTCCACCCAATTTCATTGCAATAAGAACTCCACCCTTATACACTTTATACATTAAAAGTTATTACACTACACACATGTTTTAACAAGTATATTAACTGTGTCATGTGTTTCGCCGCATATCAGAAGTGTAACATAACATTTTCGTTTATTAATAAAATGAAATAGTGTAGCTGATAACTGCTTCGGATTCCCATAACTACAAAGTCAAAAATCGGCTGCCATAACAGCGTAACGGTCATCACAATTAGCAGGGGGGAAAAAACGTATAGACTTTTTCACTGTATTTTTAATTTCTTATTAAAAGCTGACCTTTTCTGCAATTCTGCAGAAATAAAAAAAAAGTGCAATTACATTTTCTTCTCAGACAAATTCCAAAGTAAATGTTTAATGTGCGGAATTCTTTATGTAAAAATTAACGGCTAGAAGAAACTTACAGTACTTCTTATCACGTTCAATGTTACTGGCTTTTTGTAACTGTCATGTTCAATTATGTAAAAAGCTGAGCATAGTTCTTCCTGCCTATCACCCACATATTTAACCTTCCCTGTTAACGACTATAAGTTAGTAGCCTTCGAAGAATTTTGCTAAAATTTACTTTAGATATAGTCTAGAATTTAATCCTTGCAAGTATCGATAATAAAAGAAAATGTATTATACATAAATTAATTAAAAAGTGAATTTTGTATATGAACACTTGTTATGTATAAATATTCCCTAAATATAAGTTATTTATCCATAAAATTAGTCAACATTGTGTGCATATTTATTATATCATTGCAAAATTCGTTGTTATCATTTCAATTTAAAACTTTTATACCGGTATAAGCTATTGTAACGTTAATCAATTAGTGATTTAATCAAAAGGCGTTTTAATTAAAATACGGCATCCCATAAAAATTTAAAAAGTCGAATTTAACACAAACAATTGTCATTCGATTGTATGGAAATTATCATGGGTTATTCAAAAAGTATTTTTACTTTCAATCGTGCAGCGGAAATAAAAGGGTGGGTTATTGATAGTTATCATGTTTGGAGTAATATACTGTAGGTAGCATATTGGAGCAATTCTATCCACTCGCACACAACTAAATTTAAGAAAGTGTGTTATACCATTTGTTTATGAACTTAGGAACATATTTTTCAAATTCCTCTTTATCATATTCCATGGTTACTCCTCTGTAGCAAAGGTCCTTACAATTGCAAGATTACAAAGTTGAGCATAAAGAAAGTATCCCTATACAGTACAATCCTAAACATAACGGTCAGCCATCCATTCTTGGCCTAATTATTCTATTTCCGGCGTATGACAGAAAGTACCAAAACTTTTTGAAATTCCCTGATAATAATCACAACATTTATAGTAACCATTGTCCCAATCGTAGATACAATAGGTGTGTGCTATGCAAGTTTCTTTTTACAGATGTACATGCTGTTATACCAGAGTGCTATCCATACAATTTTAAACTTAAAAGCCTGAAACTTTAGTTCACTTTTAACTGTTTTAAATAGGCCAGAGTTTCCCGGGGCAATGTCAAAACTTTTAAAATATAAATAAAAAAATATATAATTATAAATTCATTTTACAACTACCCGGTACCTTTAATTATCCTGTGACGTGATTTGTGTTTTTTTAAATTTAATTAAATTATGTTAATTATTCGTATTACCAATTAATACCTTGAATAACGTTTTTTTTACCAAAGGCAATAAATCTTCTATGCTAATACGTTCTAAAATTATGTTAATACAAAAATCATTTGGTGATTTAAGTTTTAACTATCATGTTCAACTACAGAAAATGATATCACGCTGAGCTAACTAGTTTTACGACCTGTAGACACGTGCACCAGCACGTCATGTAAAACTCTCACACAATCTCTGAAACATTTCAAGCTTTTGAATATAGATTTTTGTAATGTACATGACACTAATAAAAACAATCGTGAGTCCTCACATTTTAGATTTAACCTGATTCACGCCATAGCACCAATAACTGAAGCTAAATTACAAATTTAAATTATTATAATGTGAAAATATAAAGCCAATGTCATAACCCTGATAAATATACAGTGCAATTTTTTTGCTACAATACCTAATTGCTTTGTCAATGATATGTAATAATCACCACGCCATCCAGGTGGCATTCACAAAGGAAACCGTGACATGATATTTGAAAAAAAGTAATACACAAATGCTAAAAGCTTTAAACGCTTTATATATATTAAATACAATGTTTAAGTTTGCAAGACCATAAACGATTGTCAGCAAAAAAAAAACTCAATTTCTAAAATTACATCATGCATTGCGTCAAATACGAATCAATAAAAGTCGCAATTTTGTTAAGTTAACAACAAAATCAATTAACAATGTGTAAGATTCAAACACCTCCGTGTTCATTAATACCGGATCAAACAGTTAAGTACTTCCCCTCCATCAAACATGATTTAATAAAATTCGCTCATTAATTTTTATTACAGGTTTTCGACTATAATACTAAAAAACACCGATCTATCTATGTCTACCTAACTTTCCAAAAGCCGTAAATGATAAATATTCATACAAAAACCTTTTAGGATTAAAGCGCGCATCCTTTAACCGAACTTTTATAGCTAAAAAAGCAACAAACTTCACCAAAATGTCATTTTTATGACCCTTAAACGAGCCGAAGGGTAAAAAAATGTAGATAGTATTTTTTTAAAAAATTGAAAAACCAAAAAATAATAATATACAAGTAAATGAATGAGTTTCGCAATTATTTTGTTAGCTTCCTCGTCAGTCCATGAAGCCCTTTTTCGATAGTAACAAATTCAGTATATACTGTAACCGAAGGGCAGGATAATTAAAATTCCATCTCTCAGTTGAATCGTTAAAAAAGTCAAACTATTTAATATCAGACGGACCTTACTACAGTCAACATGAAAGTTTTACTAAGTTACTTGTTGTTGGTTCACTTTTTAAACAGTTTTAAAATGCTACCACTATCATTACAAAACAATACACTTTAGATATTCATTACAAAAGCATACCATAAAATACAAACAACTTTGTTTGTTTGTTATAATAAAAAAAATAACTTGATGCAACTTTCTTCTTTTAAATTTTACAATACATTGTTTAGTGTGCCCATATAAAGAGTAAACGATAATCATTGTAATTTACAATATTATACAAAGTGCAAACTAATGTTAGATTACTATAAATGTAATTACAGAATAGAAAATTATTTGGTTTTCAACTTGAAATTTTGAATATCGCGACCGTATACTTTCTTTAAGTATTAGCAGATAATAAATGTAAATACAGTACCACAGTTCTACGCCATCATAAAAATGATGCTATAAAAGTAAAGCAAAAGCTTTGGTTTATCAGTTACATTGAGTGGATAGCAAGTTTAAACGTAAACAAAGTTAAAACACCTATTTTAAAAGCACACCACCCTTAATTCCCATTGTTCTTGTTTTAAAAAGTATTTCAGGGGGAGTTAAGTGAAGTTGTATAACTTTATTCTTTTAGCTAGTACTGTTATTTTAAGGGTCATGGTTGATAATTTTTAATTCAAAAAAAAAAAAAGTCTGTTGCTCCCCCTCAACCAAAATGATTACACTGTATTTATTGCTCATATTTTCAAGTTTATTTACATTTAAAAGGTTGGTTCTGCTTTTTAATAAGAATGTTAACCGTTACTAACATCAAATTAAGTGGGAGGCAATAATATTCATTTTGCTTTTGTTTTAAAAACTAAAGACTTCAATAAATCCTTAAAAACAATGTAGAGTTGCGATGTTCAAGTGCCGAGAGTTAGTAGATTAAGTTTTCAAACTAATCTTTTTAACATGAATGGATTCAACCAATGTTGATTTAGTATTTGCTGCTACGTGGTTTGTAAAGACAAACCCGGCAACGTCTCGTTAAAATATAAATAAAAATACTGTACTTTATGCCAAGTTATCACTGTAGTCTCAACAATCTCAAGTTCACTTTATACTACCAGTTAGATAAATATGTTTACCTTAACACTGCTTACTAAAACTGGCACTCCTGTTCAGTTGCTATTGTATGTCTAAGCTCAATTTTTATAAGAATTTCAGTTTAATATTATGAAAAAATAGAATAGGAAACGAATATTAATTTATTCAAATGTCTTTTCATTACTAATAAGCTAACTAAGTATAAAATTAGCATATCGTCACTGTAGATGCAACATGACGAAACTCATTTTTGGGCTAATTTGAGTTACACATATCATGATGTGCAAAATGTTCCGCTGAATCTCCCTGAAATCTCTAGTTCATGAAAATTCCACTTAGTTTTTCTAGAATTTAAGATTTTGTAACATGGTTTATGCAGGCTGACAATGTAAGAACAAGATGGTTTTTTCGCTCTCCTGAAAAATTCGAAAAACTGAGATTCGTTATGTTGCATCTACAGTGACGATATATTGTATGTACTTTGTATATTATTTGAAAAATAAAGTCAAACATGAAACTTTATGACAGCAATGTCAGGATGTTTCATTACAAAAATACAGTAACTTATAGTGCATTTAAATACAGTTAAATACAGTTATTGTCACTAATATTATTATTCGTCTACCTTTTATTTCCCTAAAGGGATAATTCTTATAGCTGTCACATACAACTCCATTGGAGATGTAGTCGATTCGCAAGTTGCTTCAAGAAAACCCAGTAGACACACCCGCCCACCCGCAGATAAGGGTAAGGAAGTTCCGGCAGTGTTTATGTTATTTTTTGTATTCATTAAGTTTTTAAGGCTATGATATAAAATAAAATTAACTAATAACAATAAAAGCCGGTTACATTAATTATTAATTACTTCATGACCGCGTCATTAGTGTTAGCTAATGGCCACATCTACACAAAAAGCTCCAGAAAAACGTCATATTTGATGTCAGGGGTTCTTTTTTATTATCTTATGTTTTACAGTGTAAAGTTTATTGGCCTGAAATTTGTACACACGGCACACGAATGTCAAATGTATTTCAGGAATGGTCACTGAGTTAATTCGATTGCAAGAATCTGTTAAAAACACCTACTGTACGTTGTTAAGTGACAGCCAATTTCCGGAAAAAGCTTGTAAAAAAATAAACAAGCTACGTGTTTTACATAAACGCCTTATAAACAAATCCAAATTTCATTCATACGAATTATTCTGTAGTTGTAGTTAGGTTGCACATTGCCAAACCTATTCCCTTTTTCAAAATGCAAAGTTACTTAATGTAAACGTTTATTTTTTTTATATTTAAATTTATGTGGCTGTTACGTTTCCACGTTCAACTCATTTACAGCTGCATTCGTGCATTACTACAGATTCTTATAGGGAAATCACTGAAGTTTCCTGAATGGTAGAACCTGTTCACAAAAGGATGTAAAAGTTGAAAACCCAAACAAATGGCGGTAGACAAAGTAAAAATTCAATCATAAATGTCACTACAACCTGCGTACTAGCTATAAACAAATGAGTTTATAAATTCATGTTTATGATGTTAAACTTAACACACACGTTGATTTTCAATTACGTCATAAATATACTAAGTAATCATACTGGTACTGTATCTACTGCGATAATAAATAGTTCGTTTTTCGTTTGCTAAACGGACAAACATTACAATTTATAAGTAATAATTATGCACGCTTTATAATCTGTTATTGTTAAGACTTAAATGTCTCCAAACAATGACACAAAATAATATTAACCTTCATATAAACATAATACACCACTACTTTCAATGTAATATTCTTTACAAAATGACAACCTATTTTATCACTAGTCACGACTTTAATAAAACACTACAAATAAAATAGTAAACAGCAGTGCCTGACTCAGGTTTACTGATTCGTACTTAAATTTACACATTATGACAGGTTTATAAAAGTTATTCTGCTGTGTAAATAACAAGAAAAAAATCTCAAACTCTGGAATTTCATCCTGACATCAGAACCATAAAACTTTCATTAAAAGTAACTGTCCTAGATGTCTGGCGTCCCAGAAAACTCAGACAGAGGTGGAGTTCCAAATGGTCTAAACCTAAACATAGTTTTAACTCTTTCCACAAAATTAACATAATCTTTCAAGAGTGATTCCGATTTGCTACACAGTTTTGGAAAATAAACCTATAACGTATTACTATATAAATAACTTTCCATTAACTAAACAGAGATGTAACTCTCTTCCTGTCTACTCCTTGATCCTTACTCTGGATTGCTTGTTTGAAAAGCCAATGACCTGACTGAATACTTTCTTCTTATAAACTTTCTTCAGGGATGCTTCTACAACTCCAACATCAGCCATTAACCCTAACAAGGGATAAATATAGTAAAGACTGACGTAGAAGCGAGCTATTATCTAGCAAGCAGCACGCCATATAAATGCAATGTATAGAGTGATCCTCTTTGTTTCTTGTTGAAGCCGACAAGCAGATAAAAACTGGTCTGGAATTTTAGATTTCTTTTCTCCTTCAACGAAAACAAAACGAACAGCTGAAGTTTACATGGCTCAGCATCAATGCTTAAAGCAGCTAGTTATGATCCAGATCATTAGCCAAGACGAAATAAAAACAAAACGCTTGGAAACATCTCATAATACTAAAACCAAGTTGAACGTACAAAATACTTGTGATAATGACTCTCAAAAAGTAAAATCACAATCATAAAAAATCACCACAATTCGGCATATAATTACAAGCAAAGTCGTGTAAAATTTCACGTGATTACCAATTAAAAAAAAAATAAACACGAAGAGAAAAACACTTCAACTACGGTACAAAAATCGCTAAATAAACTTTTAAACCAGAAGTTAATTACAGTACCATTAAAACATGGAAACAATACTCACAACTAAATGATAAATATTGGAGCTAAAATTCTCTAACTCCCCATTACCACGATTCATAGAAACTTTGTCATCAATGTCGTTATAATGTCAATAATTAAGCTTTTGTATTGGTTTACAATTTTTGATTATCATTATTCACGACTCACGAGATAATAAAAATTACATAAGAAAATCATCAGACCTGCTTGTAACTCCAAATCTCAGCTTTAATTATGTTGGCATGGAAAGTAAAAAGTCCTTGCTTCCTCTTGATGTGAAGGCGTCTAGACAACTGAACAGTTACACTGTAGAATGAAAAGATCTTTGCCATACGTGTTTCTAATTTTAGATCACTTCTGGCATTTCATCATTCTTACGAAAATTCATGGGGCCACTATATTTGGGATGCAACGCTCTCTACTTTTAACGCGTTCATTTGCCTACTTTACTATAAATTCCTGTAAGCGCTTTTTAATAGCGGTTACGTTTTCGTAAATAGCATCAGTTCAGAATCATGTCAATAAAACTCTTTCATTTAATACGATAACGGTAAACTACCGCTAGTGTGAAACCGCAATAAATAACAATTGATAATTATATGAACAATAACGTAATAAAAATGGTATTCTAACCTTTCAACGTACGGTACTACGATGAATTAACGTAATTCTCGACGAATGCATTCATTCCATAAAATTGAATCCGCTGATAAGTCAAAGCTGTTCATTCCACTATCTTCTTCGTTCGCAATACCATCAGGAGAATCATCAATAAGAGCACAGAGAAGATTGTCATTCTCGTATGTTGGAAAGAAATATCTTAAAATAATGAAAAATCAATAACAACCATTTTTGTTTGACAATCAAGTTTTGTAATGACTTACTGTGGCTGATCAAACAACATTGTATCTGGAATGAATCCCACATGCTTTTCATTCGTTAAATGTTTATGAAGATCATTCTGGTTATTGAACTTTCGCAAACAATTGAAACACCTCTTCTCGTACATCTAAATTAAATTCATACGAATGACTTATGTTAATAAAATTCCAACATCACACTGCACACGAAGACAACTAGAAAGACCGCGAAACAACTTAGAAGCCCGCGAATAAATGCGTTTAGCAGACGAAATTGCATTTGGAAATCAAGAGAGCAAATTACCATGTTAAAATGAGAATGCAGCTACTATACTACATTACTCGATTAATTTCAATTGATAAACTGATTTTAATTAGTTTATCTGGTCACTTGCGACGAATACTCTATACCCCACACTTAATTAAATCTCTTAAAATCGTAATTACACTGAATTTACCTGACGTCTGATGTAATTGACTAGTTTGACTTGTTGATAGTAATTGAGCTTACGAGTCTTCCTAATCGTTGCCAAATTAAAGTCGTGAGCTTCCTGTATAAAACATTGATAACAAAACTGAATTTCTCATCTTAATTCTTGTTAAAAGTTCAGCATGTGTACCTGCATGTGCAGCAAAATAATATCGGCATCATTTGACATACGATTGCAGAACAGACAAACGATGTTCATGTCACTATCTGTCCAATCTCCGCCCCACTGCCTTTAAAAAAAATTATGTTAATGTTAAAACTATTGCGTTTTTTTAAAAAAATTTAGTTACTCTTCAAAATCATTTCCTAATTCTACAATTTCCGTATCATCTTCTTTCATTATGTCCTCCCACTTACGATCCAATTCCAAGTAGTTAATCAAATAAAACTTGTCAAACTCCGAATTTTTAGGATTGATCGCTCTATGCTGTTTTTTTCTCATATGCTCCTTAACTGAAGCTCCATCTTTAAAAACTTTTTCGCAGTACAAACACTCAAGTTTCCTAAATATTTAAATAATAAAACATTTAAGTAATAATACAACTTGGACTTCTTAAAATATTCTACTTGTTGATCTTTTCATCAAGAAGATCCAGGAACTGATGGGCAAACACTGTTTAGAAACCGTTTTATTATTAAATTAAATATAAAAAAAACAAAATAATTTACCAATATTATCAACTTGTCCTAAAAATAAGCCATGAGATTCAGAAAGGTGTTCAAAGTATGTTTCCCTATAAACAAAAAAAAAAACTTAAAATATTCATACCAGTAATAATTTTCTAAATTTTTTAATATATTGAAAGATCACAAGTTCGCTTATATTTTATATTCCCAATCAAAATAACATTTGAATCTCTTACCTACTACCTTGTAATTCTTTAGAACAACATAAACAGTTTCGATTAAAGTTGACGTCAGTGCGTTCTTTTTCTAACTGCTTTAATACCGATTCCTAATTAAATTCAGTAATATTTAATCAAATAAATACCTCAATAGTTTGCAGTGTTTCTTTTACAATATGAAAAATAATAAAATCGTATTTACCAATCGCAAACGTTTGAGTTTTTCTCTAATAGCCTTGTCTTCTGGAATTGTATCACTTAACAAATAGAATTTATCCATTGCACTACCGGTACCTACAATAAATGTTATCTTTCACTGTGAAGTAACTAAACAAAGTCAATTTACCAAGTTCGTTAGAAGTCGAACTAACGCAAAAATTCGAACAAACATCTGTGTAAGAACGGTTGGCAAAAACTTTCTTCCAATAAAGAGTATATCTAACAACAACAAAAAGAACATACTTTTGAGATCTTTATTAAAACAAAAATAAACGACTATATCTCAACTTTACCCTCTTAAATGAGCAATCTTCCTAATTTCGGCAATAATTAGCTTATGTTCCAGATTAAGATGTTGCTTGAAATCGTTTAAATTGTCGAATGTTTCTGGGCAAACCATGCAATCCAAAACATGACTTTCTGAAATATCAGTCCATTTTTCTCCACCGTCATTTAAAGAAAATATCAACGGTTTTAAAATTCCTAAATAATTCAATAAATAAATCATTGGTTTCTATCAATATAGTGAAAAATGTAGTTATGGTACCTCCACCGCAATCCAATTTAGAAACATCAGGTTCACCACAGTCAAAGTCACTTTTTGGAACGTTTTCTAATGCTGCCATTCTCAGCCAACAGAAAACAAAACGTCGCTGACTAAATTCTCATATTTTACAAAACATTACTCAAGAAACTAGCTTCAAATTTAGTTAAAACCAATAATCAAGAACTATTTTGAGTACCGTATAATTTTTAAAACTTCAATACAGCAAAATTTTCTGCGCTCAAGTATTCGCAACCCTCGGTCCCTGAGCCCCTCAATAACAAATTTACAAGATTTTTAGCAAGACAAGTGCTGCTCTCTAAGGTCCAACTGACAAATGGCAACAAAATTTACAAGAACACTGCTCGTTAGCAGAAGAGAAGCAACACGTAATATCTTACGGAAAGCTTAAAGTAATTAAACTTTCAAGTCAATAATATTTAATAAAATAATTTTAAAGTATTAGTTTAAATTTTAATAAACTTTAAATTATTCTAAATAATTAAATAAAATATGCATGTTTTATAAATATATGATATAAAATACATTTAAATGACTTTTGAAACTATGAATATTAGGAGTGACTTTGTAGCTTTCCGTTATTTATTACGTAGACTTGCGTGAGGTAGCGTGATATCGTAATTATGATGATGTGAGATGTGATGTGATCATGTGAGAACTTCAGAGCAAAATCGCTATGGACTGGTTTACCATACATCTCTATGGCAAAAACGTGTGGTTATATGGTTTGCAATTTTGCATCGTCAATTCGTCGTGTTGAATAATAGTGTCAAGGCAAAATAGTTGAAGATTTGCGATGAGTTTGTTGGTCATTATTAATTAGCAACTTGTTAAAACAATAATGAAGTAAAGTATTAAACTGTCATTAAGTATATTAAGTAAAGTGGTTATGTCTTAGCCTGTCATGAAAATTTGTAAGATGAGTAAATAAATGTTTCTAATGATCGGTCGAAGTTGCTGGCAGTTTTCCTATATAGCAGCAGGTCATCACCGATGTCGGTTTTTGTGCAAGTGTTTGTTAGTATGCATTAATTAATTTACTAATATTTTGGTTATGGGTATTGATGTGATCGTTTTTAATCTAGAATAAATGTTCATGCTTTCGTGCTGCTGAATACATGCAAGAAGAGTCTGAATCAATCCCTAGCGAAGGCACATCAAATCACGTTTCATTTCGGCGTTTGGTAACATAATTATCTGGTTAATTATTTGTAGTTGTAAATTACTTTCAATTTTGTTACATTTTAAGACCGATTACACTGACGTAGAAGGAATTCCATTGTTAAGACGAGACATGTCTGCAAACAATCCTGTTTCATACAGTTTGGATATTACAAATTACGAAATAAAAGCAATTATTGGACAAGGATATGGTGGAGCAGCCACTGTATACGCTGCCAGACACAAGCTAACAGATGAAATTGTTGCTGTAAAAAGAATAAATCTGGATTACGATCCTGATGCTAATCACTTAGCAAGTGTGCAGGTCAATTAGCATTTTCTTTTATAATTTAAAGATGGACACTTTTGGTAAAGAATCAATTTGTTTAACATAGCATGAAGTTATTTTAACAAAGCAGTTGAAACACAAGAACCTATTGACGTTTTTATGTACATTTATTTCGAGCGGAGATGTCTATGCAGTTATGCCTTACATGTCATATGGTAAGCGTCATTTTCTAAAACCTACATTATCAGTGCCATTAATTAATGTTTATTTGAAATGTAGGCTCAGCAAAGGATTTATTAAATTATCCGTTTACTCAAGGAATGCCTGAACTGATAGTCGCTTTTATTTTAAACGATGTACTTAATGCTTTGGAATATATTCATAGACGTGGTTTAGTACACAGGTTTTAAGCTGTTAAGGTTTTAAGCGGTTAAATTTATCTTTATTTAGTCATATTTTTTGCATTTTAGAAGTCTGAAAGCAAGTCACATACTGATTTCAGCAAACGGACAAGCCTATCTAACTGGCTTGAGAGATTCATGTGATCTTTTGAGAGATGGTCAAAGACTTAAGAAATTGCACGAGTTTGAAGCTGCTCTTCAAAGAAATCTTAGTTGGTTAAGTCCAGAATTACTAAGTCAAGTAAGAAAAAT
The DNA here is from genome assembly GCA_013389785.1 of Helicorthomorpha holstii. Classification (NCBI taxonomy): domain Eukaryota; kingdom Metazoa; phylum Arthropoda; class Diplopoda; order Polydesmida; family Paradoxosomatidae; genus Helicorthomorpha; species Helicorthomorpha holstii. The sequence goes on from JAAFCF010005748.1 coordinate 3,747,488, forward strand.
TACAGGAAATTGTTTGTACTTATATTTTTTTAATGTATTGAATTAAGAGCTTAGATGGATACAACACAAAATCTGATGTTTATAGTGTTGGTATGACTGCTTGTGAATTAGCAAATGGTATTGTTCCCAACGCCAATATGCCTCCAACGCAGGTCTTAAACTAACAAAATGAAAGATTTATGTTTATTGTACCCAAATGTATTTTATGTTTTAGATGTTGTTAGAAACACTTCGAGGTCCAGCACCTTTACTAATTGATGCATCCACTTGCCAATTGATTGAAACTCCTGGTATTTCATTATATTTATGTTATAATGGTTGTATTAAAATGCAAGCTATCTTTACAACAGAACAGCAAGCAGGGGAAGTGGAAGGAATGCCTATCCATTTTAAGCAAAGAATGTTTACGGAAGGTTTTCACGAATTTGCATATATCTGCTTACAAAAAGATGTTTCGCTCAGGTAAATATTTTAGAGGTTAGTTATTTGTACGATAAAAATTAAAAAGACTACGTAACAAGAAAAAAGAACATGGAATTCTCAATTTGTTTTTTGGTTGAATTATGCATTTATTTACTCTTGATTAAAGCAAGCTACTTTACAACAAAAAAAAGTTTAACTTTTCATACAACTTATTTATTATACTGTACTTGTATAGATCTTTTAGAAAACACTAATTTACTTTCATCTTTACAATTATTAATGTGATGTTGGCTTACAGCAATAAATGTTGGATTTGTGATAATATTTTCAGACCGAGTGTGCCTCAATTACTGAGGCATCCGTTTTTTAAACAGTGCCGCCGATCAAGTGTATCCTTGAGTGAATTACTACATAGTTTAGTGCCTACAGCTGACAACGTTGACTCAAATCACCTTCTCAATGGAATAAGTAATTTTCGTCTTTTAACTAAATATACAAGTATGTTGACATGTGCCAATAAATTGCTTTTAAATATAATGTCAGGTTGTCCCTTGGTGGATACAGATTCGGGCGAAATCGAAGAAGCAAATATCGATTCCTGGAGTTTCGATGAAGTGCGAATAAATAAATAATAATGTCATAATGTTTTTTTTCTTTTTTGCTTCTTCATATTATGATTATGTCATGTACAAATTAACCATAGTCCAGCTTAATAAAGGTGTCTTATTGTATAAAATATGTTTGCTGTTCTGTTTGCTTTATCGTAAATATCGTTTACGTTTTTGCATTTTTTTTGTTACATTCTTGAAGTTAAACTTCAATATACAGTCAGATTAAACAACTACTGCATTATGCTATATTTAGCTACTTCATCAGTCAATATTTGGAATGATTAATATGTGATTAATAATTTTATGAATCCATAGTAGATCAGTCATCTAATACAGAGCTACACCGCTGTTTCGTATTTTTTTTTATGATCCCCATAGACAATACTGTATATTCCTTTTCTTTTTCGCTTTAAAATGATTGAAGCTATATATGACTTTCAAACAACATGTCTTATCAATCTTTCATTGAAGATCCATTTTTCACTTCTATTTTTATTTTTGTTGTTTTTACCATACTTATAGATTTATGCAGTACTATTACACAAAATAAAATCTAAAAAATCAAGAGGCAAACTTCCGTAGTTATGGAAGTTTTTATTTATTTATTGAAAAGTTTCTTATACTTGAGTGGGCATTTGAGTTATCGGATTTGTTTACTGATCATGATCTAACTTTTAAATCCCTACGTGCACATAATTGCAGAAAAATATCTTTACTGTTTATACGATATGCTAACAGCGTTACATGGCTATACACGTAAAATGTATACCATAAATGAGAATTGGTCAACTTCTTAAAACACACATCAAAAATTGCTTAATATTGTATAAATATTATATGTTTACGCAAAACGAAGTTTAGCAATTCAAATCAAACAATTTTCTTAAAACTTGTAAGACTAATGGGCATGAATAAGAGCATAAAAAGGCTCAAAACTGACACTATGGAATTATTTATGAGTCAAAAGCTTTTATTACTTTTTACGCTTTACAGACAAATTTTGTTGATTCCACTAAATATGGGTTAAAATTCGTAGTTGAAGAACTGTTTGATGAAATCAAAATTTCTAAAACTACAGTAAGACTAAATTAATTTAAAGTTAATTGTACGGTTACTTATACTGAATAGATAACAGCTAATTTCTAAGAACATCACAATATCCAGCATGTTAATCAATACTCAACAAGACCAAGCTATTTGAACTTGAAGCTTATTTCTGTTGAGTAGCCAAGCAGAAAACCAACTGTGAAATACAAACGCACAAAGCCAATGTTTATTTAGCAGCTGTGTTAATTGAAAATTTTATACAGTATATTGCTTCGCTTTAAATTACGATTCTTTGTACTTCTAATTAATAATTCTTAACTCATACCACGGCAATAATGAACTAATTAGTTAAAATAATCTCATTGCCATTAACAAACATTAATTTAATTACCGGTAGTTAAGTTTTACTGGTAATTTATTTTATATAAAAATGTCGAACAAACGATTTTATCTTGAAGTTTTAAAAAGAAGCTAAAGTTTTTAAAACTATGGATTTTAGTTTTAAAAACTCTTTGAAAAAAATACTAAAGGCCCTTATAAACTAAAAACCAAAGAAAATTTTAAGACATTGTAAAATTTAAAAATTTTTGGTATTAATTTTTTTTAAGTAAAAATAAAATCAGTTGAGCTGTAAATCGTGCAATGAAAACCAATTGACATTCAATTGAATGCGATTTCCTGCATGTCACTATTTTGTCAACAGATAAGTTAGTAGGGTACGTAGCGAATAATCAATAAAGAGCTTAATTTTCCACTCATCAGCTTAAAGTAGCTATTGGAAAATGGAAAAAAGCAAGCGAACATCAAATTTTAAGTCTGTTAGTTCAGTATAGATGATTATACCCTATCGATTTTATTTAATGACACTCTCATAGGACCATAAATCAAATGTTTTCCTGATGGTTAAGACCAATTTCAGTTGGTAATTGCAACTAAGTTGCGCTGTTAATCAATATAAAACGCTTTGAATTAAATATTTTTCTTTTTCTCAAGTGGCCTTACTGATGATGTTGTGTTAGGAATATAAATTGATGTTGAAAACTCACTACAACAACCTCATAATATACAGCATAAGAAGTAATAAAACTTTAAACTTGTAGCCAGTGGCTTGAAAACCAAAGTTGGAAGCCCACGTATTTAAAATCCTCCAAAGTAAATAGCTACAAGGAGGAAATCCATTCAGATTTCAGCCAAGAAGGAAGATAAAAAAAAACAAACTTTCAATGGTTAAATCCAAATTGTTGATGTATAGCATGGACGTGCATGTAAATAAAATTTGCTCTCCTATACCAGTGACTCAATTCGGCTTCTTAGTAGTTGATTGAAGAGAATAATTGTTCAAATTGATACTAGATGCATTTACCATGTCCAAAAAAGAAGATCACAACAGTTAAGCTCATCCGCAAACAAAAATATGCCGGTTGATTTTCTAAATTGAAACACTTTTCACTCTTATAACAAGAAAAGAAACGAGACAAGTTGCTATTGGACATAATAAGATTTAGTCTCGTTATTTTGCTGATACTTTAGAATTCGGAGTTCTCCAATTTAGAAAATCACCCGCTATATGTCGGCACTGGACTATAACAAACAAAAAAAATACGAATTACTTGGTCCCCTCATTACTTTCCCCAGCTTTTATGCACGCAATAGCTGCTTTTTAAGACATAAATACGCCGTAAACTGTTAAAGAAATGTAGTCTAAAAAAAGTAATGTAACATTTTGAAAGCTATATCGTTTGTAATGTGCTTTTTTAAATAGATGATTTGCTATCGATTTTCAATTCAATCTGCTTTAAACCTAAGAAAAATATCGCTTGAAAAAAATGTAAATGTCTCATCTCTTCCTTGACATTGCTGGTTTAGTGACGTTATTGTCCAGTTGTTTATTTCTTTATGCCAATAAATAGAAAAATCACATGTGTGAGCAATCGAATATGAGCAACGCCCCGTTTTTATTTTATTTATTTGGTTATTTTTCTTTAGCAATGCAATAGAAGCATCACTATTGCTACAAAATCGATAACGTTACATTGTGATGTTCAATTCATTCATACACTATTATCAATGCATCTATTGTATACTGTACGTGTAAAACTTTTATTTTTTCTACAATCAAAACAATGTTATATTTTCTGCCAAACAAAATCGTCACAACTCATACTTCACTTTGTAAAGTACAAACTATTGGACAACATTTTTTGACAGAATAAAATGAAATAAAAAAAAATAACCGTATATGTATCTATATATCAATTGCTTCGTATTATTATATATCAGTTGCCATATGCCAGATATTAAGTTTAAAAGCGGGTTTAGTAAAAGAGACATACTAGTAAAAATATCTCATATCTATCAAACTCAGTATTGCATATTTTATTATATCGACAATAATTTAGTTGCGCTAAAATTGGCCGAATCCCGAGGGAAATTATTGACAGGAAGCTAAAAAGTTGGAGAAATTTGCAAAGATAATGTGAAAGCAAATTGAATAAAATTCTACTCCCTTATAACAACTATTGTATTGTTTAAGCCATTTTTTTCTTAAATATAATGCATTCTACGCTTGCTATATGATATATTAATAAGTAAAGCCTACGGTAAGTTTAAGATACGGAATCGTAACAAGAATTAAAAATAGTTTTCTCATCTTTTCAAAAGGCCGAATCTGTATATGCAATTATCTTAAATTGTAGACGATCTTTTCCATACCACAAATGTAGATAATAATATTTAAACTCATCTTTATAATAGCCGGTTCATTTATCTATTTCAATAAACTCAAAAACTTCAGTTAAAGATCTGCTAAACTTTTTACAACTAGAGAATAAAATAAATTATAAAGGTTTCAGAGTTCCTCGTTTTTTTAAAATTTATTACGGGCGCTTTAATTTCACCAAATTATCAAAATAACACTAAAAAACCGCAGATAAGCATAAATAAATTATTCAAACCCATATACTGTATTTTTAATAAACAATGGTCAAATAATATAAATAATTATGTTTCTGCAGTACCGTAAGGATACTGTTTTGATCTATTAAAAACAAAGAGGATTTTTTATCAACTTGTTAATCTAAGCATCATAATGTGCTAAAATTTATTGCTACTTAAAATCCATTCTCAGAGATTTATTATAACTTTGGCACTACATGCCCACGAGTAACTTACTCTCACCAAATTCTAAGTTTGTGGAAAGCAGATTATGCAAAAATTAATATTATGAAATTTACTTATGACACAAATGCTAAAGGTTAACCGTGTCCTTGTTGATTTTCTTTTAATTACAGTACAATTTACAAGTACCGTGAGTTAAAAAAAATTTTCTTTTCATAAAATTATTCCATTAAATTCATTTAATTTAATTACGCTCTTTCAATTGCAGTCAATGGAGTCAAAGTTTGAAGTATTAAAGTCAAATTGTAGTATTACGGCTTAGTTATAAAAGACAACATTTGTGTTTAAAACATGAACTTAATGAATAATAATTAATCCTCATTATTTAAATTACGCTAATAGATGACTATTAAGTTATTTTTAATGCCCAACGTAAAAAGATGCGACGTTAATGATTTTAATATTTAAGTAAAACGATAATCAAAACAATGAGAGCATTGATTTCGGTTACTTATAAGCCAAAAATCAATTTCAACGAAACTCCTTTGCTTTTTCATAAATTCGTTTTTATTTCCAAAAGTAATCTCAACTTTAATAAAGTTCATTAAAATCGCTTTAAAAAATTATGATACAATGTAACTTAAAAAATGTGAATAGACTTTTGGATAAACAATACTGGAATACCATAAAATATTGAGAGTTGTTAATAATTAATAAACAATAAATGTATTGAGAATCGAATAACTGTACAGTCTTTTCATTTTTTTATTTTTCTAGATTTTATTTTTTTTTAAATTGTTATAATAGCTATAAATGTAAGCATGTTTTTAAAAATATTTGTTAAGTTATTATACTATTTAATTTAATTTTATAATGTTTTATAATAAATCCAGAATGGAAATAGTTGGGAGAACAGAGAACAGTCGAGCCGACGAAGAATATTGAATATTTAAGTTGAAATTTAAACAATAACGAAAAACTGAAATAATGGGGAATCATGGGCGACATACAGTATCTGAAAGCTTTGTAACTTTAGTAATAATTACTATTAATAATAATAGATTCAGTACTGCCCACAGTGTTACTTAAAAAAAATTAAATTTAACAACATGTTAAAGATGTTTAACGTTAAAAATTGTAAAAAATATTGATGATAATATTGTGTTTTTTAGTTTAAAATTCTTGTAAAAAAATTAGTCAATCACCGTTTATAGGTTGTCTTACATTGTGTACTATAGAAACTTAGACATTAATTGTTATTTGTTTTTTGTGGTATTAAGTTATTTCCAACCCACTCAAAACATATTCTTTATAGTGAAAAGTAAATACTAATCAAATCTTAATCAAATTTCCTTACTTTTTGTAAACATATTTAATTATCATATTTTCGAAAGTCGCTGTTCATAAGCTATTAAATTATGGCGTCATACAATTAATGACACGGGTAGATGAAATAAAATTTATGTTATCCTGTAACCTACCATACTTGCCAACTTTTCATCAATAAATTCTTATTTTAACTCAAGAATAATAATGAAAAAATCCACACACCCATACACACGCATGCGCACAGAAGTATAGAGGACTACAAGTAGAAGTATAAATACGTGGAGACCATAAAACCAGATTCAACAGTTTCTGTTAGGAAACGCATTAAGTCACATCGTTTGTTGAAGTTAGTCAACGTTGAATAATAACCACAGCCAAGCCGTTCAATAAGGTACGTACAAACTATCAAAGCGTAACATTAATATCGTTTTGGGACTTTTCTTCATAAAAAAAATACTTTAAGTTTTCTTAGCAATATTTATATAGTGGAAAAAATATTATTGTGCATGAATTTGCATGTACTGTACAAGTACCGGTAAAAAAAAAGCGTTTCAACGTTGAAGTGGAAGTCAAACACTTATCTGATATTTCATGCCACTAGATGACTATTGTGTCAAATTAAATTTAAATATTGTCACGACATTAAAAACAACTCTGTTTATTAAGTTGAATTCTTTAAGAACATGTATTGGCCACTATATTGTTGAAATGAGACAATTGCTTCAATGAGATTGGCGTAAATTGTTACTTCAATAACTCTTAATATCTTGATGACAATTAGCCACTTTTAAACAATTATGTCTCTTTATTCATTAAAACTTTATTGAAATTTTTTTACCATTTATTGAGCCATTCTTACGACATAAGCTATTAGATTATTGTTTATAACGGCAACTTGTACGTCAAATGTTTGTTTAGTTGAATTTTTAAGCTTGATTTGCTTATTTTAATGATTTTACATTTTTTACAAGTTCTTTTGCTCTATACGATCACAGTAAATTCAATTTTTTTAATAGTTTTGTCAAATAATATACTGTACACTGATATTATTTCTTTGACTGTACCACCATTGGAGCTATTGAAACACTTTTTACCACTAAAACGAACCACGTAAAAGGACATATTATTTTAATGAATATTTTAATAATAAATTTAATAACATGCCTTCGTATTATTCAGTAATTTAAATTGAATATCATTATTATTTAAGTAACAAATTATTTAATAACAAAAGTAAATAAACATACATGCAAGGTGTAGCAAAGGCCAATAGCGATGACACTGAAATGACAAATTTTGTTTGACATTCAAATGTGGCCGTAAAGTCATTACTTTATCAGATATGTCAACAAAGAAAAATTCCAATAGTTCACAGTTGCATAACTAAGTAGCTGCGAGTGTTCCGTACCCGGTATGCGTTTTGTTTGACATGCAATTGACGTTCATCATGTCAAATAGCATATGCAATTGACTTTTCAGTTTATATAAACGTTTCAGCTACTAATATAAGCACCTTTCAACAGTGTTTTTCTTTCATTGCAATGTAGAGAAAGTTTAGAAACAACATTTTCGCATGCTTCGAAAAGCAAAAAATAAATAAACCGGAAACGATTCAGGTCTTAGAAACGATATTTCCAAATTGGAAATAAATAATTAAAGAGAAGAAAATATTAACAAGCCGCTAATGTACGACTAAAATAACTGCATTTTTTTTCTCATCAAAATAACAGTTGCTTTTCAACGCTATAATTACATTTTTCCAAATTATCTGAAACTTATTTCCACTATACAATAAAAATAAATAATAAGTAATAACATAATATGCGCCTTAAACCTCAATAAGCCTATACAGTGAGTTGGATCATCTTTGGTTTCAGAGCGTGCCCATAGCATTTCAGTGTTAAGTTACATACAGTACACTGCTTTAGGGAAATATCTGATTTTATTTTTTAATAAATTGGTAAAATTTACGATGAATTCTTAAGTTAGGCGAGAATTTTATTAAGAAATTGTTTAATATACAGTTTGCAACGCACAGATGTGTAAGTTTAAAGCGAATTTATTCTTTAGCACTTCACTAAGGTGTAAATGTTTGAAGAAATAGCGCTGCACCGATAAAATAAATAGTAAAATCAGAAGTGTTTATTTTATAGCGGCTACAATTGTCAATAAAAGTATAATTGCAAGGATTATAATGGTTGTCGAAAGATTAATTAATGTAACAACCAATTGTCTTTTATGGTTCAATTAAAAAACCTAAAGTTAACATTTTAAGAAGCACTAGCAAACAGTTATCGATTTTTATAATAGGCTAATCAAAACTTTTAACTTCCATTTTATAATTTAATTTTTTACATTTTTTCCCATTTTCGTTGATTGCAGTGCTTAACCCAATAACACTGTAAGTTAAAATGTCATTGCGACATTATAGTTAAAAGCCATTATTTGTTTTAAGTAGTTTATTTTACTTTATTGTTTATCAAAAAAAAACTATATTGTGTGATTTTTAAACAGAAACACTTTTATTTTCAATAACAAGAAACAATCGGGACAAATCGCCATTGCAAATGGTAACATTTTGTCTCGTTTCTTATTGACGCAAAATAATACTGTAGAAAAAGTGTTTCAATTTAGGAAATTACCCTGTATGTGTTTTAAGGGATCTTTTTAAAATTTAAATCCTATATGTTCCACGTTACTGACTTTGTATTATAATGTGCATTGATATGTAAGCTTAACTAAGAAGCAGTGAACTTACAATAGACAAATTCTTAAAATATAAAACTAAAATTTACTATAAAGAAAATAAATTTAAAAAAAAATATTGCAATATCATCAAATATTTACAGATTTATCTTTTTATAAATCAGGTACTATCGTGTAATAAAAAAGTTAGTGTCAAATTTTTACATACTGAAATTGACTTCTTTTTAGAGCATCTCAAAATTATATAAAAAATATGTGTCGATTGTTAAAACAAATTCAATTTCACATGCAAAAATTCTGATAAAACAGATGTAGTAACATAAAGTAGTTTTCCAGATAAACTTATAAATATTAATTTCCACGACAAATCGCTTCATCGTTAAACGAAATTGCTGTCGCCTAGTAAGTTATACTATAAAAAAATACACAAACACAAGTAACATGTGTATAAACTTTAAAAAGTTATTTTTTTTACTATAAAAATATTACTAAAACTAAAGAAAAATTGCTAAGTAAACTCCGCTTAACTAGTAAAAAAAAAAGTTTAAGGGCATTTTTGAAATTCGAATGATGCAATTTCATGGGAGTTGGAGAAAAACAAGAGCTACCGTTTAGCCGGCGGATAGAATGAATTCGTTTTCACATTGAACGGCTTCCATGCTGAAATACCACATAGAATTTTGTGTATTTATATAAAAGACAAAAAAAAAATAATAAAAGTAGTAGTACAGTATTCTAATGCAGTTTTCGGTTTTCACAGCTATAAACACCCTTGAGGCGTAGTTGTCGACCGCAGGCTTTACAAGCTTGCAACGCCATCAAAATCGCATTAACTGTGCATAATATGGGCCTTAATAGACATATAAATTTTTAGCTTCAGTTTGTTTCTGCGGAGAAGTGTCTTACTTAAATATGTATAAGAAGACAGGCTAATCTTGTCTGATTAACGATCAACTCATAAGTAGTCAATATAAATATTTCACTGCTTTTTATACATGCACAAAAGGGTTTAAGTAAACTTAACCACTCATTCTTTGTCCAAAAGTCCCAAAAACAAATCCACTATATTAAAAGCTATTAATCATTACGTAATATATTACAAATCCACTGTCATTTACAGTGTAATGTCTGTTGTCAAACTTGTTAGATCGACAAGTCATTTTGCACAGCGTGAATTCGCAAGGACATAAAATGTTTAAAATTTAAAAAACATTTTTTGTCATTTTAGTTTTAAATTATACGTTTATTGATTTTGTCAAATTTTAGTATTTTTTGTGTCTTTTATTGGAACAACCTAACTGCAACTCATCGCTAATGTTATATAAATTCACATTTTAAATTGACAGCACGTTAATTTATTACAATATTTAACCTAAACATACATGACCTTTACACAAGACTGCATAAAAGCTGTAGAGATAAAATCGTTAATTTAATTATACGACGAGATAGAATTCCAATTAATCTAATTAACTTTAAAAAGGCGTTTGACTTGCAAATGAAAATGTGCGGTCAAGTCTTAATTAAACATTTATTATTCATAAACTTGCGTATGATTTACATGGCATGATTAATAAAATATAAGCCGTCCAGCTCAAAAAGACTAGAAGAGTCTTTTAGACTTTTATCTTAGCGTCGCACGACAGAATGATGTTGGAGAAAAAGATAATATATCTTACTTAACGTTTGACACGACAACTAAAGTTGTAAGTTAACGTAATTCGTTCAAATACCTTTTACACAAGAAAGATAAGTGATGAGTATCTTAAATTTCATTGCATTAGAACATTATCAATATTAATTAAACCATAATTAAAACCTTTTAATACGACATAAATAAATTGCTGCTTTTTTTAGTAAATAACCATTTTTAGAAATTACTAGATTATGATGTATTTGTGTAAAAACTGGCATAAAACAAAATTATTTTGACCTAAATAACAAAATTAATTATCCGTAGCTAAGGAATTATAAAAACAACGCTAAATGAAAGTTTTACTGGTATTTAGATACAATGACAATTTAATAACGGATAATTGCAGTCGCACATATTCATCTTTAACATAAAAATAAAAGTGAGATTGTTTAAACTTGCCAAAGTATCGAACAGTAAACATTGGAGCACTTTAAAAAATTTGGGCTATGAAAACAAATATTCTTATTCAAATAAACTCACTACAAATAAAAGCATTTATACACTGTAAATGTAAAGTGCAGACTACAAAATCCTAAAAAGCATATTTTAGGTTAATTAATTAAAAGCTACCGTATGACCTCTATGTCAATTCCTTTAAGCGTTGCAATTATAACTTAGTAGATCAAAATTCAGGTTAACTAAGAAAAAAAATGACGGTGACGTTTACAATGAGTAGAATGACAAATACTAACTTATAATAACTTAAATGTACCAATACATTAGAAATGCTTTTACAGTTTTATTTGTAATCCAATAGAACAATATTATTATGAAACTGATTCGGTATTGTACTAATGAAGTTGAAAGCCCCATAGCTATAGTAACTTACATTACGTAAGAAGTCTTAAAAAACTACTGTAGTTTTAAAATTATCATCTTAAACATTAGATTTTGTCTTTACAATTACTTAGTTTTTACAAAAAATAGACTATCTTTAAATTCAATCACAATGATTTGTGTTTTATAAACTTAAAGTAATTATTTGTATCTAAAAATAAATTACACTTTATTAGAAAAGACATGTAAACTTGTTTCCAACAAACTTAAAATAGGCTTGTAAGATGCTAAAATTATATTTTTTTTTATTTTATCATACAAAAATTGGTTTCAAAAAAAAAACTTTTAATTTCAAAGCTTATTTTCCATTGCATTTGCACATTTTCAGTTTGGTAAATGATCAATTAATTCTTAAACTAGTATGGCAATGCTAATCATTTACTTTTATGTTTTTTTTCTTAGATTGCATTTCAGAAATGGCTCTTAACCGATTCAGTTTTATTGTGTGCTTTATTGTGGTGGCTTTTATCTTAACTCTTAATGAAGCAGCTCAGCGAAAACCACCATTCAATGGTAGCATCTTTGGAAAAAGAGCATCAGCAGCGACAGGTAAAGTACCAGTACTATAATAAGCTGACTTAAAATTATATTTGACAATAAATTATATTTATACTATTATAACTTATAAGACTAATTTTTTCAATAAGTTAAAGAAACACAATTTATAACGACAGATTGGTCGGATCAGTTTATCAGCTACATAAAATATTTGTGTTATTATTATTTAAGCAGTATCTTAGTGACAGCTTTCTTTAAAAGCACCAGTAATTGAGATTATAGTACAATAAAAAGACGTGTCTCATTCCATAAATCATCTTTAAAGTGCACAAACTCAGTTAACTGGTCATTTATTTTTTGTGTTAAAAGCCAGCAAACTGCAATACTGACGGTATGTTTCTTATACTGTAACAGAAAAGATCTTTGTGAAATGTGTCTAGAAAAACAAAAATTAAATTATTATCTGGTCAAAAATAAAAAAAAAATTCACAAAAATAAATTTGACATAATGTCAGATCTCATTGAAAGAGATGTGAAGAGAAAAATAAGTTCGACTAAAAGTGACGTACTTTTATGAAACGGTGCTGTAAACATCAATTGTGACAGCTCTTTATATTAAATAAAATACTTTTCTAAAGTTATTAAGTTCCAATTGAGTCAACGACATACATACACACAATGAACAGCGGTTAAATAACCGGGTCCATTTTAGTTTTTAGTTATCTTCAAAAATAGCTCTAATAATATGCTGTAGCAGCTTCTAGAAAATCAATTAGAATTGTTAATGGTGTTTCCTTTGTCTTAAAATAACAGTCGAAAATTCGATCACATTAACAAGACCAATTAAACATGTATTCAAGACTTGGAACGTGTACTCATAATTTGAGCAGAATTAAGAGGAAGTGATCATAAAATAGCCTCGACAATTACAATTACCAGTTGAGCTATTTACTGTAAGTTTCGTTGAATATATTTCCAGTATATCAACATATACTGTGTCTTCTTTAGCTTAATTATCCGTGATAAAAATATACAGTAGTTCTATTCATGAAAGTGACACATTATACGGTATAGCCAAGTTATAGCGTCATTCTAATACTTAATTCTTCCGTTAATTATTAGCCTAATTAACTCCATTTCAATCCACATTACATACGATAAGCCCATAATTGTTAAATGGACTAAGCACAAGAATGACAGTTTAAAGATTTACAGTATAAGTGATGTGATAACAAAATTGAAAATAAATGTTAATTTAAAGTAGAGTACTCTAAAATGTTATCAAATAATTTATAAAGAAAATGAAACAATATGGAAACACTCAAGCTGATTCTACTTATTTTAGTTTGGTTGATGATAAACAGTATGTTGGGTGAATTTCTTAATTGGAACACTTTTGTAGCCATTTGTCCCGTTTGTTTCCATTGTGGCAAGAAACAAACGAAACAAATGTCTACTGTAACTGATAGCAATTGGTCTCCTTTCTTTATTGGCATTTTTTTTCCTTTTGGCAAAGAACAAACCATGTAAATAGCTTTTGGATTGATAAGATGTAGTTTCGTTTTGTTAATGTCATTTTTTTTTGCTCAATGAAAAAAAAACTCTTTATTGAAACTGATAATATATAATACTATTTTATAAATAACACTGTCAGAAAGTGTTGTTCCAATTTAGAAAATCACTTGCGTTATAACTTACTGTAAAATATTTCTGTTTAGTACAGTTAACAATTCTCCAGACATGGTATTAATTAGTCATTTGGCAGTCAAATAATTTATTAACAAGCTAAAGGACAGCTTTTCTTGCCAAAAACTAATGTGATCTACTGTAGGTTACTAACATAATAATTATTGATGATGCGAAAGTCAAACCACAAATGTCGAGTATTTAAGTAACTTCGCTTAAAAAAGTATTATAGAATTGTTTTCATACAAAATAATTACTATTGGTAAGTTATGTTATTAATAGTTAATGAACAACTATCATTCTTTAGACATACTGTATTTTTTATTAATTTAAAGCCAAATTGACTTTCAGTAAATTGAGTTTGGTTTTCCAATTTTAAAAATTGCGACACAAAAAGCCAAATAAAATATTTTATTTGAAATATTCACTGACTAACAATTAATAGCCTAAATTTAATCTTCAATTTTTATTTTGTTAAAGGTATTACATAAAATTCAACCAACTAAAATCAAATTACATGAAGAATAATTATTATAGCATCTAATTATTAATTCAAGAAATGTATTTTTTATAAATGGAAAAATGAATCTAATTTACACACATGTGACAGGCGGATGTTAATTATCTCAAGAACAAGTTTAAGCTCGATATAATGTTGTCAAGATAATAAAGTAATAAAACAATGATAATTTTTAAAAGAAATTGACATGCGCGTAGTGCAGCATATGTATGTATAACATTTTGATGCAGGAAATGATAACATAAAATCTTGTTAATGGAAAAGAATAAAAAAAAACTCCTGAAAACAATGTCACAGGTTGCTATTATCAAAAATCGACCTTAATCACATCTCCTACACCATTTTTCAACTGAAATTTATAAAGTTAATAAAATTTAAAACAAAAGACTTCTAGTGCGCAGTAACTCACTGTATATTAACGCTTTAAATTAAACCCTTAATTTAAAGAAAGCAGCAAAGTCTTAATAGAATTTTTAATAACGTTACAGCGAAATAGAAAAAAAAACCTAACAATATCTGTACAACTCAACAACCATAAATTCAAATCAAATTTATTATTACTTTAAAATCACAGCCAAATTATCTCTCCAAAAACCGAAACGCCTTTCTTAACCAATCAGGACATTTTTATCAATAATAATTATTTAAGTTTATTTATAATTTAAAGTAACAGTTCCTTGATACTTTCCAGCCGTCTCGACGTTTTAATAAAACTTTTATTCTTTGAAAAAGAAATTTAACGTATTAACTTAAGAAATTTATTTTACTATATACATTCTAAAAATTACTACGACTAAAAAAAGTACTTTCAATACTTAATTGAATTTTAAAAATGGGTTGATTATACATCATTAAACATCAGTCAGATTTTTTAAACACATTTTAAAAATCTAGACTGATTTGTTTTTGTAAAAACTAATAACAATTATAGGAGGAAAAAAAGAATGCACTTCAATAATTATTAACCTGGTCTACTTTTTAATTAGCTTCACAAATGCTTCATTAATTTTGCAGCAAAAATATCCTAATTTCTTTGTACTGTACTGTATTTATTATTATATTAATATGTTTCCTATTTTTTGATTTTTATATAATAGGCTATGATGGTGGAGATAACCGACTTTACGCTGCCTGTGCTGTGGCCATGGAAGCGTGTTCCCCAATTTATCAGTCATCTGAAAGCTAATTATCTAATAAGGAACTCGTCGTTTAAATAATATTATATGAATGATAACAAAAAATGAAAAAAAAAAGAAAAATTTAAATCATTCTCCAATCCAGTCGCTACTTTTGAACTCATTTCCCATTCCCCTCCTTCTTTTATTTCCTCCTCTCATTAGTAGTTCAATACCAATTTAATTCGTCTGAATCTTAATGATTGTAAAAAAAAAACATGTTTGTGCCCTAGTCAAAATTCCAAATTTCTTAGATCTGTTTTAATGGATTTCTAAGGGTCGATTACAATTTAAACAATTATGCATTCTATCATAATTGTTTTCAAATAGCGCATCCGATATTTATGTGAATGATTATAATGTTAATAAAATTTTGATTCCTGTAAAAAAATTCACTAGAATTATTTATAAAGTGGCAATATTGACGTCTTTAATCAAAACGCTTGACCGGTGTAAATAAACAACACAAACAAGCCCAACTGATAACGAGCAATCAATGATAAAAAGTAATATCTTTCTATTTTTTACAATAAACACAATAATGAAGTTATCTACTATTTCAAAATTAACTTTTTTTAATTGCTTATGATAACTTTGTGACAAAATTAAATACAAGAGGATCTCCAATATTGTAGAAAAAAACTTTTGCAGCAGCTGTTATTTAAAACATGTCTGAAATTTAGATTTATGTCAATCAAAAACTAATTTTTTATTATTTGTAACATTAATTAGTATTGATTATATCGATATTATAAAAATTATCGATCGATTATAAAAATTAATTTGCCATCGTGAATTATTTCTATTGCCCCTTGCTCTATTTTATAGTTACATGCAGATGTATTTTGTAGTGAAATTCGTTATTGGGTAGCTTTTAAGGACAAAAACTAATTAGTTTTACCAACTTGTTATTTTAACTCATAAATTAATTAATTTCTAAATCAGTAAAATTTTCATTAACAAATGAAAACAAAAACTATAGTTAAAGTATCCATTACTTGTTGTTTTAGCTAAGTTATAAATAAATCAGTTAATATATGATAAAAGTAAGTTATTATCTTATCAATCTATCAATAATCTTTTGAGCTTTTGTGGGTTTATTTGAAAAGAGAAGTGCAATACAGCAGTGTATCGCTATGAAAGATTTGATAAGTGATATTGCATGCGACGTTTATTTTGAAGTGCTGCTTCAAAGTTCAACATGCACTTAAAATCTTTTTAAAAAAACCCAAAATTTGTGCAATCAAAACAGTTAGTTTATCGGCTTTACTCAGTTATCTTGTCATCCGCCAACTTTCAGTCGCCGTTACACTATAATTTTAGCTAGTTGTCAATAAGTTAATCAGAAATTAACATTTATAACAAGAAATAGCGCTCGAAAAAGTTATCTTTCTGTCGGATTTTGCTGAAACTGTTACTGCTCTCAGTTAAAGCAGTGTTGGAGTAAGTCGTTCATCAGAATTGTATACCCAGTTTTGTTGATTGAAATTTAAACCATTTACTACCTCAATTAATATCAAGGTAAGTCACTCACGATTTAATTACTTACTAAAAAATAAAACTAATGTGCACAGGATACCTTAGTTATAAAAATCCATTTTATCAACACAAATACTGTAAAGCTCGTACAAAGATTTAGTTGCAAATGTACTACATAAAATATAACGCTGGAAAATCGTTGTCCATTTGAAACTCAAGTAAACAAGCAGTACTGCATTATTAACAAAACGAATTTATTTCACTTCAACTGTTGACAAAGTAATCATTTATGGATACAGAATAACAAGGGTGTATCCAGTGGCAAGATGTCATGCCTAGGGACCACTAGTGATAGTGACCAAACAGCACTGGAATAATTATTATAATAATAAAATGAGCTTACTTAATAGTTTAAGTTATAATGTAACGTAAAAAACCCAACTAATTGGAAACAAATGCTATTATTGTTGAGATTTACTCTCTTTTACCCACTTTTTTTTAAAGATATAAGAAAAAAAAATAATAGAAATCTAAAAATATCCAAGTTTTGTATGTAGTGGTTAAACAATCAATTTAGCTCTACAAAAGCAATGTTTAACAGTTAATAGAGTAATTATTAAATTACCATTTAAAAAAAATAAGAAAAATAATATTTACTTCAAGTTTAATTAATTTTTTTATAAAAACAACTATGGTTGTTTAATGATTGTAGTTATTATTATTAATGCTTTTAATGACAGTTTTTAATCAATTTCGTGATTATTTTGATTAGTAATAGTTAAAGTAACTCACATTACTCGTTTTGATAACATTCAAGTATTTTTTATGAACAAATTTAAAGGGATTTACTTACTGAATGTCATCTGACATAATGCTACTAATTAAAACCACTAAAATACAGTATACTGCAAAATAAAAATGAACAAGATAGTACCTCCCTACATAAACTACAGTATTATAATTTTAAAAACTAGAGCAATTGCATGCAGTATAATTAATACCTTCCAAAAAACATATTTCAAGTATTTTATATATAATGTATTTATTTTTTTGTAATTTTCACAGATGTCAATTTATAAAGTCATAAAGAAAAAACCGAGAGAACTAAATGAACCAAATTTGGACATTGTCAGCAAAGTTTCTGACGATTTGTACGACCAAAATTCAAACATAGAAGACATTAGCGACGCCCATAACAGTTTGTACGCCAGAAATTCTAGTGAAAGGATGTCGGTGTCCCGATCTGGAAGGTATAAGCAAAGGCCTCGTCGTCGCTCTTCGCTTTTTGATAATCCAGACTTCGTTCTTCCAACCATTACTCAAGTGGACGACAACGACAATGTTAATTCCAATAAAGACGAAGAAATCAACGATAACCAAAGTAAAAATGTGGAAAATCGGGAAAATCAAAAACCGGATACAAACAACGTTAATGTACCAACCCCAAAAGAAAAGATTAACGTCGAAGTATTTGTAGAACCAAAAACAAACTTTGGCGATTCCGTCACCTCTGGAACGACAACCTTTGAGTCAGTGTGTATATAAGTTAAAGAGACTTTTGGATTTGAAGACTTCAAACATTTCCTTTATACATTGCTGTTTCTAATCATAATTTATCACTTTCGCTTAAAGTATTTGTTATTTTTAAAAAGCTATGTACTGTAATTAATATTTTTTTAAGTAGAGTTGAACTGATACGTGAAACGGTCAAAGTTATGCCATGTGTACTGTGATTTTTAAAACAACTTTACAATATTTAAATACCAGTAACATAAAAAATTAAAATAATTTATTATTATTGCTTTTATGTAGCGATTTAATTTAGTTTGTGCTATTGAAAAATAATTTTATGCTTCATATTTTCACAATAATTATCTTGAAATATTCACTATGTGCAGTATAATACTGTATATTAAAATTATCAGAGTAATTATTAAATTTTCTTTTAAAAGATCATGCTGTGTTTTCACAATAATTATACCGGATGATTTCTAAATAAAAATAGATTTTTTCTACAGCAAGCAATAAACGGGAATATTTTCTATTAAAACTAATTAGACTTAGTCTCATTTCTTTATTTGCCCTATAAAATCAGTGTTCTAATTTTAAAAAACACCGGGTAATGGTATATCTTTTATATTTACAGATGTATATCCTGATCATCATTGTTACATAATACCATGAGTATTATTTTTAGTTACTAATTTCTTGGGAACATGATTTTAAAATTAAATGACGTGATAGAAAATCATACGGAGTAGAGATAACGCAGTGCATTATACCGATACTTGTAATTACTTATCTAGTGAAAGATAGCAATAATGACAATCAATTTTTATATTTTAAAATGTATACTGTACTGTGCTGATTACAATTGATATATTATCGCACTTAAGCGTCGATTTTTAAACAATAATTACGACTCTCTTTTATTTTACAATATTTATACTGTAAAATGTAAACAACAAAATCTATTATTTCTATCTCTTTTTTGTTACATATGCTTTTTTGTAACAGCCAACTTTATAGATAGCTTAATAGCGATGACAGACGATCTTTCATTTTACGATAAACATAAACTTATCTAAATGACTTCTAAAATCGTACAAATAAAATATTGTTACATTCAAATTAAATTCAGTGTCACAATAAAAATGGCATATACAAGTATAATTACGAAACCTGGTGATTTGGACACAAACCCTTTTTTTTAAAGTGATCAATAGCAAAACATATTTAATGCAACTATAATTGACAGATGCAATAATTTGTTATAACTTTTAGTTTTTAAAATTAAATAATCAAGTTATCATCTTGTCGTGATATTCTTATCATAATAAGGTCAATTTTAATGGCTTATAAATCACAAGATAAGACAATATAAAATGCATGTACAAGTACCGGTACTTAAAAATTTCCAATACCGGAACAAATATCGAAAGTTAGAAATATATTTATTATTTATAAAAATTGTAGGTTTAAGCTGGTGAAACTATGAGTTCTTGTAACATGTCTCCAAAATTGACCCATATTCCCACAAAAGTCGTTTTTCCAGTATAATAATATAGCTAAACGTTTTAAATGAACAGTACTTAAATTCAATTTGCAAGTTACATTGCTATCTGTACTTAAGTTAAGGAACCAGAAGACATAGCGTTTAGTGCTCAGTGTTATTAGATTGATAACTTCAATCTTTTTAATTTGCATATTAACACATACTTTCAATTAATTTCTAAGTAATATCAAAGTTGGGAAGTGTTTAATGATTAAAGAGTTCCTCAAAACAAGTGAAGATTCCATTATTTTACAGTTTTAGGCAAGAAATTA
The DNA here is from genome assembly GCA_013389785.1 of Helicorthomorpha holstii. NCBI lineage: Eukaryota > Metazoa > Arthropoda > Diplopoda > Polydesmida > Paradoxosomatidae > Helicorthomorpha > Helicorthomorpha holstii. The sequence continues at coordinate 3,767,939 of JAAFCF010005748.1, forward strand.
AAAAAATATTAAAATGTTGACCTATTTATGTTAAAACAATTTATTCAATGTTCTGTAAGCACGATTTCGTCTGTTTTTACTTGTAATTTAAAATGGATTAAATAAAGAATTAGATAGCTATATTTATTTATTATTTGACTTTTTAGCAAAAGTATCAATAAATAAGACTAAAATTTATCAGTTAAAATGACGATTTGTTATTTTTTTTTTTTGCTATGAGAAAATCAGTGATCAAATACTAATAATAAAACTTGCACTACCAAGTTAAATGTTCCAAACAAGTATCATGTTCTAAATAAGTACCGGTAATTGATAAAAAGACGAATTTGTCTCGTTTTTTCACTCTAATAAATAAAAAGTATCCTCTTAAACTAAAGGACGTCTGGTCACACAAATAGTAGAGGATTATGGTCATACTGCATAAGACGCAGCGTGTGCTGCCCCCAAGCGGTGGCTGTAATCTTCAATTGCAGTAATGTCGCAAATTGTACCGTAATTTTAAATGGCGTTATAAAATCATTTACACGTATATTTGAACACTAAAAAAACATAAAACCTAGTGATTATGCATCTAATTTAAGAAGATTAAAGGAATGGATTTAGTCTACACCGTATCTAGACATTTAGGTGGAAAAGGACATTCTCGATTTGAATGGTAAGAAGCTTGTTTTGTTTGTATCATTTTACTGAATTTTATGTAACTTCATGTGTCACAATTTCAGGCCTCATGAACCCGGTGCAGTTTGTAGTGTTTCATGTCGTAACGCCGTGGCATTTTCTAGTGCAACACAGTTGGATGATGTTACAGGAAAGACATGGAAATGTCATGTTTACGTAGCCGACCTTAATGTTCCTTGGGAAGTTCATTTGTACGTATTTACTATTTAGGAGTAGTGTACTTTATGCAGAAGTTGTATAGACTGATTATAAATTTTGACAGAGTTGTTAGTTTGAATGATACCGTAACATGTTTGGAATGGGATTTAAGTGGGAGCAAACTTGCGATATTTACTGCTAATGGAGATTTGGAAATATGGACTATGAAGGTTTGAATATTTATTTCTTTGACTTATCATATGCGATAATAAAATTGTTTCTGAAGGACTATTTATTAAACGAGTGGACGTGCTCTACTTCATCGTCGTTTCCTGGAGAAATGATATTGCGAGCTGCTTGGTTTCATCACGGTGTTAAAGTAAATACCGATTGATTTAAATAGCTGAAAAAGTATGCTTTAAAATGGGCTTACATTCGGTTATTATTTTAGACGGTTGTGAACACGGATAAGAAAGACAGCTTTTTGTATAACGAAAAGTTTGCCAACGCAAGATTTGGACCATCGGTTAAGTATTTTGGAGGTCGGCCTAAAGAAGGCTGTTTGGCTATCAGTATTACTGGAATGGTAATTATAAGCTAACTTATTATTTTATAACTGAATAATACCCTTATTATTACTCTTAAGATTTGTGTGGTAATTTCGCAATCTGATGGGACAGCGATTACAACTGTTGAAAGTTTAAGTTCTCTTAGAAGTCGGTTGAAAGTTGTGGATATGTGTTATGGAAAAAGTGAGTTCGGTTTATTTCCTATGCTCAACTTCTAAGAATTACGTCGTTATATTGATAAATGTTGTTTTTGTTTTAAATAAGATGGAGACTTTTTAGTTGCTGCGTCCGATGGTACGGTGAGTTCTGCTATTCAGTGTTACAAAGTCACACTACGCTTACAGCAAGGTAATTTTCATTATTAATTTCTAAACTTTAAAATGTTTACGATTTATTCTATTACAGATCGATGCATTATTTTGAGCCAGCCGCTACCTAGCTTTTACTCAAATTGTTATACAAGTTGTGGTTCTATCTCGTCGCCAAAAGTTTTAAATTGTAATAAGATAGTCTATGAACGTAAAGAAATTAAGTAATTAACAGTGGTTGTTATTTAGGTACTCGAGTTACTCATCTTAGATTTGTTGTGCGTGAAGCTGCTGATGCGGTCATTGTTAGCTCTGCAGGACTCAACGAGAGTGTAATAGAACTTTGGGAGCTTCGAGAAAAGCAGATTCCCCTTCATAAAATGTTTACCAATCCAACAACAGAATCAAAATTGAAAACGATTGTAAATAGAAAATCATAAACATTTTTTTTTGTCCTGTGTGTTTACAGGAGATTAATGCAATTGTTTTTATTTAGAGTTGGCAGCATCATGCCTCATTTCGTTCCTCATCACCGATTATGTCTCTTACAACACCACGAACTTCTATTTATGATACAAATCCACCTCCATCTTATGTTTTTGCAGCGTATAAAGACAGTGTAATTAAATGTTTCTATCGTGAGTCTCTTCAAATTATTGGAACCATCAATGTTAGTCCAAATTTACAATATCGCGATGAAGCTGGTAAAATCTTTTTGTTTTTTTTTTAGCTTATGTTTTGCAGTTCGAGCTAATTTTGGCTTTATTTTATTAGGGGCGGTTCAAACTGGTGCCACTGTTATATCGGATATGCAATTGACATGGACTGGTAATGCATTAATTGCAATCGATTCGCTGAGTCAATTATACGTTTATCGGTTATGTCCAATTACCGATCCAGTATATAAATGTTCGTATTTTTTTCTTTATATTTTAAGAATAAGTGATTAATTATTGCTTATTAGGTGGCCCATTAACTATTAATCAAGCTGTAAACTTGTTAGAGTATTGTTTAGTTACTGGCATTGATTGGTGGGATATACTGTTGTCATTAAGACCAGGTATTGTATAAGAATTTTGACTTTTACATAAGCCAGTAATAAAAATCCAATTTAAAGGAATGGTCGAGTCGATATGTGAAAAGTTATCGGACAATTTTAATCGCCAACCATTACCATTTCAGCAGTACTTGTTCAGTCGGTTTCTATCCATAAAAATGACTTTATATAGGTAAATTAAAATCATCTGGTTTATGGTGAATTATTTATAATGCTATATTGTGTATTTTTATATTAGAATGTACACTATATCTTCCAATGGAATAAACAATGGACCCAGTAAAGTTGGTGATTGCTATGCACTGCTCATGTTGAACGCGGTTTCAAATTGTTTCAAATCGGTGCTAAGGCCAACTGATTTATCGGGTTTAGATAAAGGGCCTGCTGAAAACATTACAGGTAATTAGTTACAGAGGCAGTATTTGACGTTAAAATTTATATTCATCTTTTTTTTTCTAAGCTATTATGACGTGTAAGCAGTATATCGATGCTACCGATATAGATAAAGTCATAACATACTTTGAAAAAGAGAAAGATTTCTTCGTGGAGCCATTGACATTACAGTCTTTACAACCACTTATTCAATGGGTAGCAAATTTTACGTTGTACCTTTTAGCATCATTTCCACAACAATATCATAATATGGCGCGTTTTCCTGGGGTATGTGGAACATTTTATTTTAATAGAAAATATAAATAACGATATTTTTGAAAAACAGGGCGGATTGCTAGGGGATATCAAAGCCCTCTGTACATTACGGGAATTGTTGGTTATAATTCGTTTCTGGGGGTTAATTCGAGCTACCTGTATACCTTACTTCACAAAAACATCTGGTAACCATATAACTTTTCTTCATAAATTTATTTGATTATTTATCTAATACTATTAACTTGTATTTCATATTAAGATACTTTGGATGTAGTTGCTTTGTTATTTAAACTTTTGACAAAAGCACTGAACAGTCATGGAACTGAACCTGATGAAAGTTTAATAGGTAAGTGTGATAACTCAAGAAAAAAAATTGTAAATTTAACTCTTTGCTCGACTTTATATTCATTTCAGACGAGTGTTGTTTATTGCCAAGCCAGGTTTTAGTTCCGCAGCTATACTTGGCAGTGGAAAGTTTAGGAGTTGCCTGTCCTGTCCTGGCAATGAATGCATTGCCATTACAGTTAGAGTACAATAGTGAACCGGATTTTCTTAAATATACATACGAGCCTATTTCAATGGAAGGAATTATAACAACTCGACAAAAGTATGACGTGGTTCGTCATATTTATATGGGAGCGAATCCTGTCACGTATAAACAGTGCACAAGATGTTCATCCTCTTCAATGGTTAAAATTACCCCAAAATCGACTGCTATGCGTGCATGGGATCAACGATGGGCAAGAGCCTGTCCATGCGGAGGACAGTGGAAACACATGAAATCGGTATCATAATTATGTCTCATTTTTTCTTAAAATAAACATACAAGTTATATAATAAATATCTGCTTGTTTTATGATTAACTGGCATATAATCGTTTTATTTTCTAATAACTAAAATGAAAGGACATTTCCAGTGATATCTCCTTTCATTTGTTTATGGTCAATTTGATGGATAATGTAACAAGGCGTAAGTTTAATGTACCTAATTTACTTTATAATCCAATGGATCGGAAATGTAAGCGGTAGATAAAACTATTCAGCTTGTATCCAACAACTCTTCCGGAGGCAATTCACCAGGTGTCATATCAATCGACTCCAAAACTTGTCTGAGTTTTGAGTCCGATCCTGAAGGCTCCCACAATTGAGTCGGTGGAATAAATATCTCATTCTCTGGCTTTTCCGAATTTGATGCGGTTGAATTTTCATTTTGAATAGCCAGAGGAATTGTTTCCAGAATTTCAGGTGATTGGGTATCCATTTTCTCTTCAACTTCGGTTTTTATAGACTATAAAATCAACTTAACGTTATAAAGATTTTTGATGACATCATTCAAAACCTTACCTGAGCTGGCGGGGGAGGAGGCAAGTCCATTGAAGGCATAGGCGGCAATTCGGTATGTAAAGTACAGGTTCGTAAATTCAATCCAAATGTAATCGGATTCATACACTCTGGATCCTGATGGGTACACTGACGATACAGCACTTGTTTACCATCGTTTAATATATCTGCATATATCTATTTAGTCTACTATTTTTTAAAAGATTAACTTAAAAAATACCCTTACGTTTACAACAGTATTTGCTAAATGGGATCGCACGGGCTGTACATTTTTCGCCTTCAAAAATATAGAAGCATTTAGCGATAAAAGGTGGAGTATAATTGGGACCCTGCGTTAGAGCCTTCCTTTTCTCTCTCTCTTGCATGCGCAACAAGTTCTCGGCTCCATTCAATTTGTGATAGTTGAGCAACGCTTTGAGCTTTCTGTAGTGATACTCATCTTTTGGCGTTGATCTCGGAAACGGTACGCAATTACCTAAAACAATAATTACAGATAAATAAAAGCACTTTTTTTAACAACTTTAGTAAAGTCAACGGTAAACTTGCCAAACGTTTCTTTCTCTAATTTTAAATTATGAAGGTACTTTCGCCGCTTTTCTTGTAAAATGTGTTGCAAACGTTTAAACTGTGCTATGTATAAAGACTGAAGTCGAATGAGTTTATCCCTGGCAATATGAGTAGCTTCCTCTACAGTATACACACCAGCATGCCTACAACAAATAAGACATTAATAAATTTAATAAGTAGTTATATATGGAAGCACATCTATTCACAGTGCAATATTCGTTCCACTTCAAAAAAAACGATTTTATTCAAAAATATTCATGCAAGGTTTAAATCGTACCTATTAGCTTTAAGGTTATTCTTAAGGCTGAATAAAGCTATTCTTTATCATCATTAACCAACTTCATTTAATTATAGCGTACTGTACTAGTTTTTCTGGAAGTGTCGCAAACATAGCATTGTAATAGAATAATAATTATACTTTAATGTTGATTCTTCATGTTCACTGTCGATACTTTCAGCATCACTCTCAACAACTCCACGATACGTTTGGTCAACAGATAAAACTTCGATTTCACTATCAGTGTCACTAGCATAGTCTATTGATAAATACCATAGATTGTGTTAATGTTCATTAAGAAAAAAAGAAACAAAACACAATTGAAATAATCATTTTAAATATCCGTTTTAACGAGTATTATTTAACGATTAATAATTTATCAATTCCAAATTTAAAAACGAATCTAGATATTATTAACAAATTAAATTTAATTAATACCAATAATTTTGCTAATCCGTGAAACTGGAGCTGCCAATGGAAGCCTAGCAAGTAGTGAAGAATTAAATTCACTCGGTAACCCTTCTTCATGACTGCTATTTTCTCCCAAAACATTATAATGATCTAACTCGTCAAGCAAACTAGGCACCGACTCTGGTGGTTTCTTTTTTCGAAACGCATTCTGTCGCATTTGCGCATTTCTGCGAGAATGCTCCATACAAAACCTATTTAATTATATGTTTTAGTAAAAATGTATTACACAGCAGTAAAACACAACTTGCCCATCTCTCCTGTCCAACTTGCATGTAGTGTTTGAACATTTTCGACCATTTTTTGGATTGACATAATTACATTGACGATATGGTGCAGTTTTGTCTTCCAAAATATGCTTACTACAATATTCATAGTCACTTAAACGATTCCTCATGCACACACGATGCGGATAACTGCATAATGTTCCTTCAGTAGTTGTTGGTGGTTGTGCATTATTTTTCTTTTTACTAACAGACTTCCCCCTGTTCATCATTCTCATGGGTTCAGTTGTTTTTTTATTCTAGACAAATTTGAATATAAACAAAAGGTGTACAATTTAAAATTTAAAACTTACAATGAACGTGTTCATGGCTCTTGTTTAGACTCGTAAGCGAATAAAGAATATTGAGTAAGACGTGGTCTTCTACCACGTTCCCATAAAAATTACAGTATTAAAATGGCGGAACGTACTGTAGTCACTGCATGGACGAGATTTGTCATCCAAATTCTTTACGTTAAAAACAAGTTTTTACGAAATGAAATGATAAATATAACTAACCAAGCGTTTTTATGTCAAATAATTTCGATTAATTTTTGTACCAACTATTCTAATAATTAATTACAATGATATTAATCATTTTATAATAACAAAGCAGACGCTCAAAACCATCCCATAACATCCCATAATCCCACACGTAATCCTCTCTGGGGTCTCCATGTTAGCTAACATCTCTTAAAAATGGGCATTTTGAATTCATTTCGAACAAGGAATGGAAGGTGCGGTAACTCGGTTATGTAAAGTCGGATTTTTTACGGTGAATTTGGGCTTATCATGCTCATGTTTTTATGTGTATACAGCTAGTTTTTCATAAAAATCGTTCATTTAAGTCGTTTTTGTGGGATATATTAGTTATTTTTCAAAAACGAAATATAAAATATTATATTAAATGGAATTCTGCACAGCCACACCAGACGCCCCTGTTGGAGGTTAGTAGACTGCGCAACGGCAATGTTGTATTGATGCCGCTTATTAAAAAAAATCTCTAAGATAAAGTTATTTTATTAGACAATCTTAAAATTTCTTTTTTTATTTTAAAATTAATTTTTTTAATTACAATTTAAATTAGATTGAATATTTTATTTATTAGTTGTTAGTAAGTGAGTAGGTACATCAAGGGAGACAACTTTGTTATTACCGTAGTGTAATTTTCTTTAGGGTCCGTACTTAACGTTCAGTATACACTTCGCTGTCTGGCATCACGTTGCTCTATCGAGTATGCACGCTGTTGCTGTTGGTTTGTTCTGCTGTTCGTGCTAAGTAAATGGCGGCTGAAGAGAGATGGTATTTTACAAAACAACAAATACAAGATGGAACTTTCCGGAATGGAATTCCGGAAACCGACAAAGATCTCGAATATAGGCAGCAATCTGCCAATTTAATCCAGGATATGGGACAACGGTTACAAGTGTAAGTATTTTTATAAAGTTATGCCAAAAATTGGTTTTGGGGGGCACGGGGACTCATTCATCTGTACGCACAATGAACTCAAGGAATTTATGATAATTGCTGTTTTATTTTGATTTTTCTTTTATCATCTTAGCGTAGAGTTGTTTTTAAATACTTAGAGAGTGTGATTATTTAAATTATGTCTTAATTTGACTAAATAAATTGTGTTTCACATCGTGTAACTGTTAAGCCTTGTTAAAGCCTATGTTCACGGTTAACGTTTATAGGATGATAGGCACGTGATCATATTTCACAAATTACTACCGATTTCGTAGACACAAGTTTACTGGTTTTCAATGTTACAACCGTTTTTAAAAATAGATTAGTGTTTTAGTTTTAATTAAGTTGATAATCCTAATTCTATGTTGTATGATTTATATGTAAAGTAGGTCAGATTCTTGTTGGTATTTTACCACGTTTTTATTGTACAATAGTAGTTAGTGTTACCGATAAATGCCTAAGTCAAATCACATTTCTCAAGTCCTGTCGGTTCTATTATTGTGCACAGAATGATTGGGATTGTGTTTTTGATTTACAAACATGTTTTACTGATTTGTGCTTTTCTTAACTTGATACTGTATACAGTAGCCAGTTGTGTATAAATACCGGAATTGTGTACATGCATCGTTTTTATGTGTTCAATACTTTTGAGGCATTTAAACGAAATGTAAGTATATTTTTGCTGTTTATTATTTGATGTCGGTGTTTTGACAATTATTTTATTTGCGATATAGATTGTCTCAGCGGCTGCGTTGTTTTTGGCGGCAAAAGTCGAAGAACAACCGAGAAAATTGGAGCACGTAATTAAAGTTTGTAATGTGTGTCTACACAGAGATGCCCCGCCGCTGGACGTAAAAAGCGAGGTATGGTGTTTATCATCAGAAATGTAGGATTTGTTTTAGACTTAGTTTGATTTCAGACATATATGGAGATGAATCGTGACCTTTCCCTTTATGAAAATATCATGCTGCAAGTACTGGGTAAGTTTTAACAAAACAAATTGTAATTAAGTCTTCTATAAAATTTAATTTTTGTGTAATTAAGGTTTTGACGTTGCTATCGATCACCCACATACGCATGTAGTTAAATGTTGTCAACTTTTGAGAGGAGGTGGTACAACGGTTCACCAACATCATGGTAAGCTATAACATCATGACATGTTATACGATATTAATGTTCTTTATTTTTTCATTATAGTAAGCAAGGATTTGGCTCAAACGTCATATTTTATGGCGACTAATAGGCAAGTATTCTTTACTGTATTGTGTAACGTATCGGTGAAAATGTTTGCACTTTATATAATTAACAAAATCATTATTATTATGCAGTTTACATCTGACTACTATGTGCTTGCAATACAGGCCTACGGTTGTAGCCTGTGTTTGTATACACTTAGCTTGTAAATGGGGAAATTGGGAAGTAAGTATTAGATATACGAATGATATTATTTGTATTACTGCAAATAATATTTTTGTTAAAGATTCCCATATCAAAAGAAGGAAAAAAGTGGTTCTCGTACGTAGATCAGACGGTGACGGAGGAACTTCTAGAAGGTATTATCTCGTTTACGTTTGATATTGTTCTTTTGCTTATGGCTGTTTTAATATGCATTAGAATTAACCACGGAGTTCTTGGCAATTTTGGATCGTTGTCCTGGGCGTTTTAAGAAGAAAATTATGAGCGCATCTTCTTCATCATCTGATGTGAGTATAGTTGAATGTATATGGTAATCAATCGTTTATTATATTATTTGTGTTTAGATGCTAGAATCAAGCGGTTCCGATCACAGTAAAGCTGGCAGTTCTTCAATGCCAATCGGTTTTAATGTGCCTTCGAGTTCATCTTCAAGACATGTTAAAGCCGTGGACAAACACCATGAACGAGATCGTAGTTCTAGTAGAACCGGATCAAGACCTTCGTCTTCCGCTTCTATCGATGATAAGAATGGAGCGCCTGGCAGGCCAACATCAGATATGAAAGATCGCGTTAAAAAAGAACATACAGTAAGCAGTAGTTCTGGAACTGCTGCTGCTACTACTTCTAATTCTTTATCAGTATTATTGACTGACAATGAATCGCTACAACAACCGTTGCCTATTAATACGAGCTCACCAGTCCCTAGTCGTTCCGGAAAACCGGGTAAGTTTTGATAGATACCTTAATGTTATATAGGCGTGTGTTATATTGTGTAAATAAATTTTGGTTTTTCATTTACGCATGCTGGGTTTTGGTGTTTTATATAATTTGATTGCTTTGTAACGTTTTAGTTTATTGGTTGTTTATTTAGCAGACTTAGTTAAGGTTGCGAATGCTACGGATAACGCACAGCAGTCGTCAGCTTCCACCAATGATGATGCACTTCATAATTCCAAAAAGATGCGTCTGGAAGGGAGTGCTCGAGGTATGACGCCTAAAGAATACCATGAGTATAAGGAGAGGAGTAAACGAGAAAGGGAGAAAATTCAACAGGCGTCGATGGAGAGGATGCGCGAATCTAAACAGGGTAAGACTGGTGGTGGATGGGAAAAGGGATTAATACAAGAGTTAACGTTAAGCAACACTTCTATATCATCGCTTAATTTACAACCAGTCGTTTCACTAATACATCTAAATCTGTCACAACTTAATCACGCTAAGCATTCCCAATTATCAGCAGGATCTTCCAACTCCCGGCAGTTTGCGAAAGTTGATGGTCTCAACACAGCATCAGGTGAAGCATCCAGTTCAGTGCAGGGCTTTGGTCGTGTTGTTGCAAACGTGAAGAGTTCATCGGAGGCCGAGGTTAAAGATATCAGCTTTACATCTGGCAGAATGGGGTCTATCAACGACGGTGGAGCTTCTCAATCTGCAACAGAGCACAATACTGGATATTCGATTGGTATTATACTGACGCCTTCTCCTCCTTCAACGAAAGATGGTGACCCGTTTAGCATGGACGAAGAGATGGCTGTGTTTTCACCCTCCGACTTGTTGGTTCCTGTTGCACCATCGGAAAGTGAGCCAGTTTCACAGTTGCCTGTTCAATTTACTGCGACAGAGCAGGTCAAACACGGAGTCTCAAAAGGTGAGCACAGAAAACAACGACGAGATGAATCAAATAGTAAAGCTAAAATCTCATCATCTCTTAATATTAATGATGAATTAAAACACTCTTTAAATTCAACCTTTACAACTGCAGAGCACAAGAAGAGAGAAAAAGTTAACTCGGTTTCCGGTGTTCCTGAAAGCGGACTTGATTCTGACCAGACACTTCGTCGACACCACAATTCCGCGGAGAAGTCTCAGAAACATCGAACCAAAAAGTCTTTACCAACCAATAGTGATTCTACAGCGGTTGGTAAAGAAAGTTTTCTACCTCAATTAGGATTTGGTGTTCCTGTTCGTGTAAATGAAACTCTTCCAATTGCGTCGGATGAATTATGTGATGTTGAAGGGTCTCCAGTTGATCATTCTCGTTTGGCAGCTGAGCAATTTAATATGATCCAACCAAGTGCCGCAGTTCCAGAAACTATTTTTGACGTGGAACCGAGTCAAAGTTTCCAAGAACAACACCATTCCAATCTAAAACCGAACTTTGTCTTAGAAGAAGACAGTATCGTTGTTGAAAAGCAAAATTACGAAACAGACATAACTCCACAGCTAGCTGTAAAGAATGCAGGCGAACATAAGCGTATGAAGCGCTTAACATCATCAGCTCCATCTAAACATAAAGAAAAACGTAAAAAGCACGACAAAAAAGACAAATCGAAGGATCACAAAGAGAAAATTCCCAAATTTAAACTGACAATCCCTAAAGAAACGCTAACTTCATCAAAAGCTGAAAACGGTGGCGGTGGAGATGGAACAAACCACAAGCCAAAAGAAGAATCTTTAGTGGTTAAAATTAAGTTAAACACTAGTGCGGTTAGTGGTAAAAGTAATAAAAATGGAAATTTGGCGGAAGTTGTTCCCACTTCACAACCAGTGCCTGAAGCCCTTGCTGTGAAAGAAAGAACTGGTTTGAAGTTGAAAATAACGAAAAATCAGGAATCTTATACAATTGGCAATGATGAGTCGAAATCAAAAGACAAAAACAAATCATCCAAAGAGTCTAAAAAGCGATCTCGGTCAGCAAGTAGTCCAAAAAGACAAGATGGGTCAACTGTTGCTGATGGTATACCAGCTAAGATTCCTAAAACGGTGTCTTCAAAATCGCCCAAAAGAAGTAATAATCAGCAGGTAGTTAGTGCTACGACGGTGTCGTCCAATGTTTCTCAGGCTTCCATTGTGCCACCAACAGCTGAGTTTCAAAATATATCAGATTCGCGAAAATCAAAAAGCGACGCTTCTGGGTTCCCTCAACATCACGTTCAACAATCGGTTTCAGCTAATCAAAAGCTGCAACAACCGTCGGCTGTAGTAAATAATAACGTTGATTTCAAGCACAGATCTGGACATGATCGCGAGCATCGCAGTCGAGGGGGTCGACGTGGTAGAGGTAATATGAGAATGGGAGTTCCTCCGGTACCATCTGGTCCTCCGCCTATGCCTCACCCTCAACCACCTCCAATGCTGCCATTCCAAAATGTTGGTGTGCCAATGTATGAACGAGGTGGTGGTGCTGGAGATGCTTATACGCAGTTTTACAATTTCGGACAAAATACTTATTACAATCAACAGATGTATCAAGAAGATAATCAGATGTTTTTCAATCACAGCGGACCGCATGGACCAATGATGAGGCATCCACAGTCACTTATGCCAATGCCACCGTTTCCACCTGCACCTCATCAGCAGTCGAGAAGAGGTGGAAGTCATCATTTTATACGACAGCAACCAGTTATGCCTCAGAGGCCTGCAGGACCACCTTTACCTTCAATGCCTCCGCCAGTCAATCCACCTTTGCCTCCAGGTTCTTGAGTGGCCAAATAATGGTTTAGTTCATTTTTTTTTGTTTGAGGAAATCGTTGTGTTGATTAATTTTCAGGTTTGAAAGGTGATTGATTAGAATAAGAAAAAATGTTTTTCGAACGTATGAAACGTTTGTCAGTGAGACGATTCGCGTATTTTACTATTAAACAAAGTGTTTTGTGTGCAAAGTGAATCGGTGGCGTTGTTAAAAAGGTATATCCAATTAAGAATTTAAGAGTCGTGTGATTTGCCACAAGTTTCCTTTTAGCATTGTCGTTGTAGAAAGTGTGAAAACACTTGTGTACAGTCAAATTTAAAATAACTTCTGTATATAAATGTAAATTGAATAGTGTCTAGTACTTTAGTAGCCATGTTAAGGATAAATATTTCTTAATTGTGAGGACGTTATTGAAGAAATTATGTAAATACGTTATTTAGAGTTTTAACTTACTCCACATTTAATGTACGACGAACAAGATGTTTATACAGTATTTGCGATTGTATAGTTAAAATGTTTTTTTTTATTTTTTGTTTTGCTTAATCTTGTATATTGATGGTATTGTCTCTAATGGTGGAATGCAATCGATAAATTAAAGAAGTCGTAAAATAATTTGCTTTAACATTTTAACTGTGGAGTAAGGTATAGGAGTAGTAGGTGACTCTTACGTTGTTAGGTTTAACAGTTGTTAACTATACGTAAAAGTTTTTTTATAATTGGTTTTTTATTTTCATGTGCATTTTGGTGTGTTCATAAGCTGAGTACTCACATTTAAAAAACAGTTTTGCATCAATCATGTTTTGTAGCCAAATGATTTACATAAAGTTAGTTTGTGTTTGTAAATAATATATTAGTGATTGCAAAATATCTTATTCGATAATGCGGTTTTTTTGTTTGTTTTTTTTTTTAGATTTTTTGACTTGAATTTGTGATTAATCGTATACGGCATTTGGCTTTTTGAATATAATGTAATCTTATTAACTTCATAAACAAATTTAAAGTTTGAATTTGATTACTGTTTTGATTAAGTCTTAATATTGCGTATAAAAGTAACATTTCCAAAAATTATATGATTGATTGCTTAGATTTTCTCTTGTTTGTATTTCTAATGTGGATTGGCGAGAGGACATACCAGAATTAAACTAATTTTTTCCGAGTTGGAAAACTAATGTTGTATTCTAATATGCAATTACAGAAATAAGTCTTCTGTTTATTTAATTTTGCCTGATAGTTTCGCAAAATTTTGGTACATTTATATAAATGAATTACAAGTGATTTTGATTATGCAGTGGAAAGGAGTGAATTTCTATTATATAAAATTAAGTTATTTCTCTTGAGAATCCTATTAAGTTACTATAACTTCTTGATTTCGTTTTTCTAATTTAATAGTTTGAGTTAAATCTATTTTTTATCTTTTTTATTCGTTTCTTCTCGTTTTATGTTTATGCTTTTGAATTCTATTGCTGTAGAAATTTTGGTTTTCAACGGGATTGATTTATTGCGATATTTAAAATGTGTAAAATAATTTCCTGGAGAGTTTCGATTTTATCTGTTATTTTATACGCATAATTAATTATTCGATAATTTATACCAAAAAGCCAAAACAAAAATTGCAAAATATGTCTGAACTTCCCCTCAAATTTTGCGTCATTTTTATCGAAAATCCGTTCCATCATCAGTATGGCATTGTTTTCTACAGAGATACTGATCGATCAAACTTTTCTTAACGTGTACCTTGTATATTAGTATATTGCGTCTTCAATTGTACGGTTACTAATACATTGTTCTGCACTTGTTAATTTTCATTTCAAAAAACGGTATAAATGATCAAATATATTATGTTAATACTGTGTAAATAAGATACTGACTTGAATACTTTGTCTTATAGTAGTTGTAACTGTGGTAAAATTATTCGTTCATTGTTTATGTTTTACAATGCCTCATTATTTAAATATCTTTTCAGTTCGATTTAGGTAAAGTGTTCAATAAACTATTTTTTTGCAAATTAATAACGCGAGTTTCGAGTTTCTTACAGCGAATGAGTACTGGTATTGGATTCTACGAGTATATTTTTTAATTAAGAAACTGTTTCCGACAACTCGCACTGGAAGAATGAGTTAGCCTGTAATATATTTTAGCATAGCGATCCGCAAGTACTGCAGTTGTCTATGGGGCCAGTTTTTGAGGCTTTACTTGGAATTAAATTATTTATTACGTTACACATCAGTAATTTTGTCAAAATCTATAATTTCGACACAGCTATTCGATGACACTCACGAATACCGGTACTTGAGGTACGTGAATCAGTGAATTCTCTACCGCCATTATCGTATTTTTTACTAGCTGGAAATAAGCTTACAGTACCGTACTGTAAATGCATACCAGTGCCCAATATTCATATTCGATCAGTCAGCGACATTGTTCATCATCAATCAATTATTTTTACACATTATACATTACTGTAACAACATATATAATAACACTTACTGAAGTTAAATGACACCACACAATTCAATGATGTTTAGATTCTTCAATCAAACTTCGACGTTTTTCAGCCGATGCATCTCGTAACAGTAACGGCAATACAAACACCCCCTTAATCGTGCTTTCCTTTACCGTCAAATAGTTAGTTGATCAACCGCGCACTAGTACTGACCAACATTATTTTGGGGTTCATTTTACCGCCAAATCATCTACAGCCAATCAGAGAAAAGATGAAAAAAATATTTTTTAAAAATAGCTCAATTAGATGATGAATATTATACTCCGTAGCGTACATGACGTCATCTAGAATTTGTAAAAATTCAGTTTTTATTCAATAAAAAATTAATTTATAAGTTTTAAAAGTTGAAAATAGTTTGATAAATGTTTTTTTATTGTTATTGATTGGCTGTATGCATTTTGCAAAACTAAAATTAAAATTTTTAAAAAATTATTTGTTTCAAGTCTAAAACATATCAGTAGGTATATGAACTTGATATTATATTTTTACTTTGGTTAAATAATTTTTGATAAACAATTAAAATGTCTTTAAAAATGTTTGCAAATTACATTCTAACTGTTAAAAACATTAAAATAAACTTATTTATACAATTTTCATGAATATTGATCAAGTTAAACAATTTTTATTTGAAGTTTAAATTTAACGTGAACATTGCTGCCGTTAGGGTTCGGTGCATGCTCGGCATAACTCTCTACAAACTCCATACTTTGGGTACCGTCAATTTTCGTGGCAATTAGGCGTTTACTGGTTCTCAACGAGGAGCTCGTACTGTACACGGTTCACGGACTCTTTGGCGAAAAGTCTTTTGTCGAAAATATATCGATGCCAATATTATATCGTCTTTGTGTGTATCGTCAAAACGTCTTTGTGGTAATTGATTTGAATGTAAAGTAAGGCGATCAACATATCGCGATGTTTGCCACAATATTGGCATCGATTAATTGTCGACAAAAGAGTTTTCGCCAAAGAGGTCGTGAACCCCCATGAATATAAAAATATTTGGTCGTAATTATATAGGATGATTAGCCCGAGGCTTTTTCGCGAGAAGGGTAAAAGTATTAGGGCATGATCTTACGGAGCTGTTATTTTAATTGGTAAATTCGTCTAACCATTAAAATGACTGCGTAGTGCACACTTCTGAAAGTTTTCAGAATTACTCTCCCCAAAAGTATTGATCATTTTCTATGGGCGCCCTCTTTGAGCCTAACCTACGGGTCATATAGCTCTCATACGGTCAATGTAAATCTACCTAGTAATCCAAAGAGAGCACCTATAACAAATCGGCAGTTACGTTTGGCAGGGGATTTCCAAAACTTTCAAAGTGTGCAACGGTTATTTATAATAAAAGTTCATGGTCAAACTTACCGCCAATTTCAAGAACAATTGAATGGAAGTTGACGCTTTTCACATACAGTATGTAGATTAGTTTGCAAGTAATATTTTTTCCATTCAAGACAAAATCAACATTGAATGAACTTCAGTTTTTCTTAAACGGGTAAGTGACTGATTTAGAATAAGCAGCCAATGAAGCCAGGCGTCATTTTCCTGAAGTGTTACTAAACCACCGAATGCGCAGGCTTAATCATTCATTAATGTGTTTTACGAGGCTATAACGTTATTGCTCATAATCGTTTTCGTTAAAATCAATCAATCTAGAGTAGCTTTTATATGTCTGTAATGCTAGCGTACAGTAATTTGGTAGCAGAAATATAGGTAAGCTCAGGAATCATTATTAACAGTGGATCATCACCTGTAAGACAGCTCTAAATGTAAAAGTAAGCTTTCACCATCATCCATGATTTAAGGTAATTACACAAATGAGTGCATCAGTGTTTAGTACTGATTTTTAATTCAGTATTATTATATAGTCTATGAAGTAAATGCTGATATTGGTTCAGTCCATTAGTTAATATGAATACTGTACTAAATCATCTAAAAATCGATGTCCAGTAAGGTTATACATGTACACTGATACTGTCATCGCGTATCAGTTCATCTGCATCACAATTATGATGATATGACATTATTCTCGATGCATTAAACAAATGGGTTTTGTATTTTTGTTTTATAGTACTATCGTCCACTGTACTATACTGAATTTCTGGATTATACAGTATGTATGCTATAAACCATGCTCTTTTGTTGTGTTACCGAAAGTTTTTTGTGGTGGAATCTTCATTTTTATATTTACACTTTTTAAAAATACCTATAACATTTTCTTACAGGTGTTGGTATTGTTAAAGGAATTTATTAATTATTCTTTCTATCGTTTGTGCTAAAAATTTCTCGTTAAATGGAATGTTCAGTCACTCATGGATTTTAATTTTATGATCTTGGTACACAAAATCATTTTCTTGTATTATACTGTATTTTATCATTGTAATACGATACATGTTGAAATGGTGTTGCCTGTCAAGTAAGTGGTTTGCTGATTTTTTTTCTAATTGAAAATGATAATGATTAAAACCTATAAGTTATTTATAAGTTACCGGCAGTTTCTTTAAGCTTTATAAACATTTTAAAGAAATTTTTAGAATCTTGATGGGTAGATGGACTTTATTGCCAATAAAAGGTTAATAGTCAGTTCTTTTGATTATATTTATTTTTGTTCTTTACTTTTATAGATTTGCATTTAAGTGAAAGAGTGCGGGTGCAATTTCTTACGTCTTTTGAGTGACATGATGACAGCTCGAACAGTGCGTTTCTTCACAAACACGGAAATTTGGAAAGAAAAAGAGATTTAGCAACAGCAGAACCGTTTTAAGGTACAGATTTACATGTTCTTCACTTTTCTTTTACTGAATTTTACGGTATTTTTTCGGTGGCGATTGCGCAAACATCTCTTGACTTTTTAATGATCACTTTTCAATGATGTAGCTAAGCTAAGCAAATATTTTCTTTATCATTTTATTAGTTTAACGCATATTTGAGTTTGACTATTCACGATAATTTATTGCCAAGTAAATATTAATTACCAAAATCATCAGAACAGTTACTCCCATAACAAATTCCAAAGCACCTATTATGATAAGGTTTCTGTTCTCTGATGGAAATGCAGACATAGATACAAAAGCTAACATTACCATATTAAAAACAACAGCAATTGCCCATAAAGCACTTAAAATAATTGATTGGTGATTGCAGTCGCCGTTGGCTGATGTTATGGAAGGTATGTTGACATATTGAATAATCCAGCGATTTCTGTCCTCGTTTCGGTCGTATCCATTGATGGTAGCACGTATGCTAGCAACTGATGCGACAACAGACATTAATCCAGCCACCACACCCGTACCAACCTTAAATTCCCCATTTTCCTCTATGCAAGCTGCTGCACCAAGAATAGTAGTCATTATTCCACAAACTACTTGAGTCACTTTTAAACGCAGCACTATTGCTACTGGATAAACGATGTTGCTTCCAGTGGAATTGTTGCTGCTTGATTCCCCTAAAAGAGCTGACACTGGGATGTCGAGATTACATGGGATAAACGGCTCATTGATTTTAACTGAAGCAGAAGAATATGTGTTTGTTGTAGTAATGCTATCTGAAGTTACTAGACTAGTAGATTGCATGATGAGCAGGTTAATTGTCAGTATTTTATACCACTATTAAGATTTAATCGATTAAGCGTTGCCTAAGTATATATTGTGTTTAATTAGACTGCTTTCTTGAGGCTAAAAAGAAAATCAAAAGTAAGATATATAAAAGAACGTTAATTAAAACGTTAAAATGATTATTTACAGGTAGTTTATGAAAGTAATTCAATAATAACATTGGCATGTTCTTGTAAAATGTTATTGGATACGGTATTTGAATTTAGTCAACCTGACAGATTCAGTCTTTACAGTGACCACATTTTGTATTTTTAAATTTCAATTATTGATAGTCGGTTACTTAGAAATGGTTTTGACGTCAACTTTTTTTAAGTTGTATTAAATTGTACGTTTCATAAAGATATAAACATGTCATACACATTTAAGATAACACTTTTTACTTCAAATGCAGCGTCTAAACATCTGGAAACGTTTGGATTAAAGTCGATGATTTATGCGTTACAGAACTTTAAAAATAGATCTCGTTTAATATTTTAGTTTTGAGAAAAACATACCAATTATTTTTAGGCACTTGTTTTGTTTTGAAACCCACAACACCAATGTTATTAAATGAAATTTGGGTGAAACACAATATAAATCCCACGTTTCAATGACGTTTATCTAGTTTATTTTCAAATGTCAAAGTATTGATCATAAAAAGATGGTGTGTGAATTACGAGAAAAATTTATTCACATCAACATGTTTCGTGTAAAGGAATGAACTAAATCATTCTTGCATCTTAATTCGATTAAATTTGTATGGAATAGAATCCATTAAGTTCTTAAACTATTGAACGGTTCTGATAACTCGATTAAAGATGAAAATATTACACAATCAATTTAATATACAGTATTTAGTCTAAAAGGTTTTTCACGACACTTACTATATCTTTAATTGGTTTTGCACTTGAGAAATGAGAACAATAATTATATTAGAAAAATAAACACTTTTTACAAGTGGTACAATAGTTTGCACTTGTTTACGTACTGGCGAATTTATATCGTTACCTGTAACATTATTCGTTATCTTAACATAAAGTGGACTATTTCCTACATACGTGCTGTCTTATGTCATAGTCGATTATGAACTTTATTACAGTAATTTTAAATTTAATCGTTCTGGGTTTTTTATTAGGAGTAAAATATGTGACGTAATGGTATGGAAGTACTGTATACCTATAAAGTCAATAAAATGTACTCTACTGACTTGCTGGTCATTAAAAATTAATTATGCATGTGCTAAGCAAAGAAAAACTTTAATAACAAAATCTCAAATTTCATATTGCAATAGAACTGCAGCAAATTTCATATCCCATTAATAATTCAGAAAGCAGCAGAAAATCTTGAGATTCACTTACTGAGAATGACAGGTCTATCAATTTTGGATATATTAATATTATTTTTAAGGTTTGGTTGTTTATCTTATGGAAGTTACGAGTATAGACTAATACATGAACAAAGTCATATTGCATAAAGTAATACTCTATAATAAAATTTGCATAACAAACGATTTATTTTATGCTGATTTAGTAATGTTAAACTTCAAGCTTGGAGGAGAGGGTCTCCTGGTGTTTACATTTGGTAATAAATTTATTATTAGACAGGCTACCAAAGATATAATCAGTAAAATATATAAATTTTAATAGCTCAACGTATCGACTGTCATAGTTTGTAAGTTAAATAATGTTAAATCTGTTATTCGTTACATAATGTTTTTTTATTTAGTCGATCAATATTATTATTTTTATTACATTTTATTCTAAGAAAAAAATTCCTTCGTGATTTATGATAATTATGCTAGCATGCCATGATTAATATCTTATTGAAGTACTGTAATTGTATATCTCGATTATTGACACCTGCTGTTTGAAAACATGATAAAATAATAATAGTTTGAATTTGAATATAAGTTTACTTACAAGTCTTCAACTTTCTACTTCATTCTAATCTTACCTTTCTATTGAATATTCAGTACTGGTAGCTGTTATGCTGTATTTGCAGATTATTTGATGTTTCTTGAATAATCATGATATATCGACTTTCAGTTTAAATTATAAACCAAATGCATTTGATATTGTATGTGCAATTTTCGATTTGCATTTAATTTTGGATTATTCAGTACGATTGTGGTGATTCTTTAAAATAGTTATTGCAACTTAAAAATGTTTGTTTTATTTATTTGATGCTGAACAAGCATCATCTTCGAAATCGTTATACCAACTGATGGACTTTGTATCGCCACTGCTATAAACTTTATGCGCTGTGCTTGCTCAAATGTAGCGTACACAAAGCTAGATTGTGGTATACTGTACTGTAGATCATATACTGTAGCTGAACTATGAAAATACAGTATCATTTTATTGTCAATTTAAACTAACACTGTAATATGCTAGCTTACTCCAGGCTAAACTTTGTTTTAATTCCTTTTTATTATGCATTATTAAGTCTTGTTCTATGAGCTGTCATTAACAAAATAGAACAGTAGTAAAATTATATTAAAATCGTCGCTAAATTATAGCAAACGAAACGCTAATGAATAAATAAATAGTGACAGAGCTGTAAATCTTACTTTTATTGATCAAATTTACTATATAGTACAGGTATATAGTAATTAAATTCTTGCGCGTTTCATTAAGGTTTTATTTGATTAACCGACATTACACTTTGCTACGAGCCTAACAGTTTAATTAGATTTGATCAAATGTACACTAATAAGGAATCGTGCGGTATTTAATGCATTTACATGACTACGAATTTCATATGAATCAAAAGCTAAAAAAATTCATTTTAAAGGAAAATTCAGTAACACAATGAAATCAAATGTGTGATAAAAAGATTTACTAAAGTAGTTTTGATTTACTTACAGTACAATATTTTCTTTTCAATATTACTATATAGTACATTCACGAGTTAGTCAGATTCACGTTTACTAGCTACATTAGTATTATTATTATAGGAATATTTTTTTTTAATATTTTCTATTCTGAGCTGGTTAATGGGGGTGGTCGTCTAAAATTAATATTAATATCATGCGATAGATGTTTGGAATTGTTTTATTAATCTTTAATTTGAAAATACGTACATTAAATTCTAGATACAGCATTTAAGATGTTATTGTATTGGTGTTTTTATTAAATTTGATCAAACTTACATTGTTAACTAATATGTACCCTTTAGTTTGCTGAAATATCTTAAAAAGCATTTATGTCTTAATGAATAATGGTTTCATCAAAATCCTATTTATTCGAGCGTGGAACAGAAACTTTTGAAAAGCCCTACTCAGACTATAAGTTTTTTTATTTATTTAATGTATTTAATAATTTATCAACAATAAAAGAATTTTTTGATCTTATTTGGGAGGGGGAACCGTTTACTGAATATACTGTACAGTACTATACCATTTGACGTCGGTTTGAATAATTCTTTTTTATTTCTGACTGTTGTCGTTTGGAGTGTTTATCTCGTATTTATTTTATACATCAATATCGCAAATGGATTAAGTTATAGCCGAAAATAAACGGAAGATCTTTGATCGGATTTTCCAATTATCACAAAAAAAAAACTATTAGAGGACATTCATTTGCTGTGCTTTATTTATTGCAGAGTCAACATACTGTAGAAAATTAGTAGCATACATACCGATTTTTTGATGTGTCACTTTAACCGAGTAAATACTGTATCTAAACTCATGATTTGTTTTTTTATTTACAAATCACAACATATTGAACTACGAATGTTATTTCTGTGCAAGGTTAAACTTAGATTTCAAATGTAAAATATTATTTTGCGATAAAAAGCGCATTGCTTGGACAATTGAATGACAAGTGTGCAAGTGACGCGATAGAAAAGTTCAGAAATAATTATAATTGGCTTTATTTCTCAGGATTTTTTCACACCAACTTTAGTCTTTTATCGATTGGCATGGAGTTTAGTTATTTATATATTATCGTACTGTAGCTTTTTTTTTTTTTTTCATGGAAAGACTTCTCATGGTTATTTTAAAAAAGTCAGAAGCTAGGAAAAACTGTCACCATCGTCTATTGTTTAAGAATTGGAAGGAGTTACATTAAGTTGTTGTATTTGCTTCATTTTGAATTCCGGATTTGCATTTCCTGTTTGTTGTGAGATTTGAGTCGCGAACATCACTGCGACTCCTCCCAAAAACTGATTTAAATAAGAAACAGGGAGGTTTTTATTGTTATAAATAAAGAGAAACGAGGAGCTTATTCTTGGGTTATGCTGATTTTTTTTTGTCAAAATGTTTGTTGATAAAAGTAAGATTTGAAATGAATACCCAAAACACCTTGGTTGTTGTCACATAAATTATCCATCTGATGCGTTTTAAGAAAAATAGTTTTTGTTTATGAATGACATTTATTTTCAAACGTATAATATTTTAATATAATATTCTATATACAGATTTATATAAAGTAAAAATGGGGAAAGTAAAATAACTACATTAAATATTTTTTATATATATATAAAAGCTCAAACATTATATGAAAAAGCGATTTGGTTGAAGAATGATAACATTGATAAGATTTACGCTGATCAACAGCGTAATAATTATGATATACGAACTTTAGGGTAATAATTATACCAATTAAATACACGAAATTAAATTAAACCAATCTAAATTTCAAAGCTATATTGAAATTCGTCATTGGTCTCCTTTTTCAATGGTTTCCAATATCCATTGTCGGAACTTGGATATTCTTGTACATACTCCTGGCAAATTTGGCTCGCCACAGCCGATTCCCCACGATATTATTCCAGCTAAAAACCAATGGCCATCTTCACTTCTAATTTGAAGTGGACCGCCTGAGTCACCCTAAATGACAAGAACATGATATGATTACTTAAGAAAAAGTGATCGAGTTAGGAAATGTCAACGCACAGCTATATCCACAAAAAAAAAAACCATTTTAGCAGAGAAATTGATTTTTAAAGTTGACGTTTCTAGGCTATTGGATGGATTTTAGAAAGCAAACTTAACTTGCACGTTGCACAAAGCTGAGTAACCAAATTAAGTATTGCCAACTTAAACTATACATTTTAAAATATAAAACTTTGAATGTAGAAAGCGACATTTTATAGGAGAAAAATCAGTTTTGACATAAATCCAAGATAAATTGGACAGATGAGATCTGAAAATTAATGCTTGCACAAGAAAGTCGTAAAATGCTTGCAATAAAATTTGGGGACTGTATTGTTAGCTCAAACATCATATAAAATTATTTTTTAACGACAGATTTTAGATTTTTAAGTAAAATTAATTATGAAAAGTTAACCTGTCACTATAGGTTTTTTTTCAAATGAGAATCAGTTTACCATGATTTTGTTTAGACATTTCTTATATTTTATTAATATTTAAAATGTATATTAAATATTTGGAAATTAACTTATTTCTGCTCACAAATTTTAATTTTTGTCAGGTTCTTATGGACGCCCAAAGGGATTCCCCTGGATTTCAAGTTTCGATTTTTTTAGTGATTTATTTGCTATTTCTAACTAGTTCTAATGTCAAAGTATCGATATTTTTAACATTAAAATACGTTTTATTCCCTTCTCTACAGGAAAAATATATGTGGGTGTTCATGGGCATGTGGGGGACAAAATTAATACAACTTCTAATTTTATAGGGTCGTTAGACAAGTTTGCTCCTATCAAGTTAGCTATTTCTTCTTTACACTTTTAACGTAAATTGTTGTTTATACTATACACATACCTGACATGAATCTTTGCCTCCGAATTCGTACCCTGCACATACGAAGAAATCAGGAATACTTTCCCGTCTACCAGCCGTCAGAAACATCTGTTCACATTTTGAATTGCTAACAATCGGCACATTAACTTCCTGTAAAACCGATGGCAGTGTCCCACCTGTTTATTGAACAGCTATATTATAGAGTAATTCTTACATACAAAAAAATATAATTAGCATTGGACCTTCTTTTAGTCGACCCCAGCCGGTAATTGTGGCAATTTTACCAACCAAATTATCGTCGGTGTTGGGAAGACAAATGGGAGCAATATTTGGCGTTGGCTCTAGTGGTTTATCTAATCTGACCAGAGCCAAATCATACTCATAAGTGTCAGCATTATAGTTACTATGAACGAATCGTTTTTGAACTCCACGTTCCACGTGAGGATATACCTCGGAACTGCTGCTCAGATCATATTCACCAACACGAATTCGTATTTGTGGCAATAGCAAACTATAAAAACATTAACAAAACATTAAATTATTGAAACGATAGAAAACCCTTGAGGCCAATTCTTACTCAGCAACACAGTGTCCGGCTGTAGCCACCCACATTTCATTAAGTACTGCTCCTCCACATCGATGGGTACTGCTGAAGCCAAAGAATGTACTTCTTCGTACTGAAACCTTAAATAACCACATCTTATTTAATTTCTTTTGCTTCATTTAAATTTTATTATATAAAATATTTATAACCTGCCATGGCCAGTGACCCATTCGAGAGTCTTTTCCTCCCACTATCCTCATTTGTGGAATAATAGATGGAATACCACAGTCTGGAAAGATAATTGTAATTCAGCAAAAATACTTTCATTTAAAGCAAATATTTTGTTTTAAAAGTTAAATAATATTTTCCTTTGGCTTCAAATTTTAGTTTTTCTAATTTATAACTATCCTAAGATATAATTTTTGAAGCAATTTACCATGAAATATTTTTGAAGCAATGCGAAAAGTTGGCAGATGTTTAACTGTTGTAGTAGTCGGTGGTCTTGTGGTTGTTGTTGTTGGTTTGGTCGTTGTAGTTGTTGGTTTTGGCGTTGTAGTAGTTGTACTTGTGGTCGTGGTTGTTTGTGTCGTAGTGGTGGTTGGCGTTGTAGTGGTTGTTGGCGTCGTAGTGGTTGTTGGTGTCGTAGTGGTTGTTGGCGTTGTAGTGGTTGTTGGTGTTGTAGTCGTGGTTAGTGTAGTAGTAGTCGAAGCTGTTGTTGTTGTGTCTTCAATGACACTGAAATTCTCATAATTATGATAGTCATTATGCAACTCGAATGAGTCGGTAGAATGATGAATATTAGTGGAATTAACACTGGAATTGTTTGGTGCTCTAGAATCGAGCGACTCTTCCTCGGTTGAAACGTTGAAAAAAATTGTCACCATCATTAGAGGTGCTGTAGCCAACGATGCTACTGTTGTGGTTGTTGTACTAACAGTTGTACTTTTTAACGGTAATGAAGTAGTTGCCACCGATGTGCTGCTGACAGTTGGTGGTGGCGGTGGTAATGGAGATGACGACAGTAAATGTTTATCATTCAAATGACTATGTCCACAACACGTTCCAAATAAAAATCCATCCACGCATGTTCCCAAATGATTTCCAAGGCCCTTTATGCAATCCCACACAAACATACATTGTCCTCGTTGACCTTTCGAATCTAGACACGGTTTGGGTCTGATCTTCAAAGGAGAGTCTAATGCATCATATACAGTACAAGTTAATACATTTCAAATTGGTTTAGTTATTTAGTTTTTTAACATTTTTTTGTCAAAGTTGCAATTTTTTTAATATTATTTACATCAGTGTAGTATACTGTACTTTGCTGGAAAGTTGTGCCTGAATATATCTGCATTGGATAAGTTATTAGTTTGCCATTTGTAACACTTATATTTACATTAATCTTTTAAAAGCATTGGGTATAGTAGGTTTTTTAGTTTTCTTATTTTTGTGTAGCTACGTCACTATCTAGTTAATATGTGGCAAACCTCAATTGACATTTAAAAACAAAACATTTATTATACAGATGCTGTCGATAACGTTAACATGTTATTGATCGACTTTATTTTTATTATGATGTTTGTTTCTCTAGCTGACACAGTTTCCCAATGTTGTTTTTTTTTAATTTTTTTTAAAACTGATTATGCTGTGTTAAATGAAGGTCATTCGAATTTTGATATATGATATTTACATGTACTCATACACAGGTCATTGCTATTATTTATTATAATGGCCAAACTTATTGTGTCTTATCATTCTTACATGTTATGAATTATGACAGTAATTGATGGAATAGTTCACCATGTCAGAGTGATTTGCAGAAGCATAAAAAAAGATATTGGGCGGTTAACAAAATAATAAAAAAAAATCTTAGGGGAAGAGAACTAGTAAACTTGTAAGAAATTTTTTATACTTCAAATTTCGGTCAAGTTTATTGATATACTGTAATTTGAACGGTAAAAAAATAATCTTTGAAAGATTGTTCGTTCTTCTGGAACATGATCGTTTTTAAAAGCTAAAAATTTTAAATTATGTAGTGGGAAAATATTTCTAAAGAATTAGGATGGCAAACTAACACACCTTAGCAGAAAAAATATATTACAATACGTATACGCTTCATGCATACAATTTTTTTCTCTTCTGACACAAATGTCTGCTTTTTTACAGTTAGCTTTTTAAGTCAAGAGGAAAAATATTTTTTTAAGTTAACATGATAACATTAACACCCGGAAGTATTTTATTTTATTATGGTTTGGATTAGCAAAACGTAGGCAACACCCTTATGGATAACAAACTCTTCAAATCACTTGAATGCATTTTTGAAAAAAAAAAATAAAAACAAATACAATTGTCGTTCTTAAATCTTGCATTACCACTTGTTTTGTCTTGTACGAGTATGTTATGTACAAGTTTAATGTATCCAGGTAAATTTGCCTCGTTTGCGAACTTAGTTGTGTAATGTCAGACAACTAATATTGTTATGTCTGAGAAGTGAAAAGTTGGCCAAAATATTCGGGTTAAAGGACACGGTGGGGGTTTAGGAGTGTCTGGACGAGTTATGCAAGCGAACGAAGAAATAAATGGGACACTAAAGCGATTAGATGAAGGTTAACTTTGTGTGTATACAAATAATATACGTTAAACAGTATACCTGTTAAAAGCAACTTTGTATTAAGGTGGGACAAGTAAAATTTCGAAAGGGGTGGTGAGGTAAAATTTAGTTCAGACAGAGGCGATGATTGATGGAACTCACCTCTTCCTGTCTGCCGATATAAGTGAAGTGGGAGATGAGAGGCCGCCAGGGTCGTACTGATGATGGTGGTTGAAAGGAGCAGCAGAAGCCATCTGGTGGGGGACATTTCTTTAATTTGACCGCACCGCAGTCTCCTATAGTGACAATAATCTTGATTTTTATCATAGTAAATTAAAAATATTATGTTTTAATGTGTGTACATTATGCCACGTTGGAAGTACAACTTTTCTGACAAGTAGTTATTGTTGTAAGCAGTAAGAAACTTTGTATATTTGCATAATAGATTGGTAAAAAATATATACTGTATGCGACAATTATTATATCAATTAACCTGACGTCAGCACTTTACCTTCAGGAAGTGATACTTAACCGTTGTCTTAAAGTACAGGCATAGATTGCCATTTTTAAAAACAAACATTACATGTAATTTTGAAACTAAAAAAAAAGTTCGGTGCGTATAATTATTATAACATAATAACTGTAAAAATTTTACAGCAATCGATTAAATTTAATAGCCCCTCGATTTAAAATTTTAGTAGTGCAGCAGGTTTTTTTTTTACTTAAAAAGTAAATAAATTAGCTAAAAGGGCAGGTTTAACAACTTTATCAGTGATGTAATTTTTTTTTTCTTAAAAAGTTAAAATCATTGTATTTTGTGCTTACACTGTAAAATACTACATAAGTTTGTAGATCATTGTTTTTTTTTTAAAAAAAAATAATGGGAGCATCTAAAAATATTTCCTTGAAAGATGTTTTACTCCAGTTAATTCAATGTTAATGGCATAGTATTCAAGAATTTTATTCTAAATGCAAGTCAATTTGATTAAATTGGTGATTAATGTTAATGACATTGAAGATAATATTAGCTGAAAAGTTTTTTTGTAAATTTAAAGTTGCATGTTTAAGACTGTGAGCAAAGTTAATGACATTAGCTGGGTTTCCTTGAATGAGATTTTACAGTTTATTAATTTTTAGTAGTCAGCAGGAGTTATAAAGTTTTATTACAATATTACTAAGCTACAATTAATACACCAATAATACGAAAAAATAGTAAAAATACAATACGCCGTTGACCATGCATTAGATACAATATAAAGTTATTATTTTTCAAGGTTTTAATAATACTGGCTGTTCAAGAGCTAATTTATTGATGTTTATAATCCAGTAGACTAGTTAAGTAAAAATAGACCTCCAGTTCTTCGACTATTAATTATTAAAAGAAAATGGGTTATTCAGCTCATAAGCAAAATGTCAAGTACATAATTTATTAAAAACGTAAAAGCTGTATTTTTTATACAGTATTTTAATTAAGTACGCAAGTCTGTTTTTATATACAGTATTAAGCTGTAAAAGCAACTGTAATGAAAGTACATAACGTGACTGAACAAGCTATAATAAGTCAATTAACAATTGATCTTTGAATTTTTAATTACATCACGCAAGACATAATTGTGTTGCAGTTTAATAATTATTACAGAAAATGTTATTTCTAATATAATCTTTTGCCCCTGTTGAACCTTGACATTTAACGACCTGATTTTTTTATTTATATATATTTTTTTGGAAGAACTTTTATTCATAAACCTACCACCTTCTTTTGTTGGTGAAATGACTATGTAGAAATAAGAATGGAAAGTCAAGGAGAGGAGAAGATAGCACATAATGTATAAGAAAAATTGTTACCTGTGCTCCTATGTGTAGTAAAATTAACCGCAGCTGCATTGCTTCCTTATAAAACGCATAAATCCATATATTTCAATGAGAGAAATGACTGTTGTGGACGAAATGTTTTCAACTTCAGATGAATAAATAAAATGAACGAGACTTCACAGCAACAGCTTTTTTTTTTGTTTTGGGTACTTTAGCACAAACTTTTCACTAAAGTTAATTTTTCTGTAAACTTCAACCAACCATCTGTTGATATGGTGTTAATAGAAATCGTTAAGCTCAATTGCAAAAGTGATGTTTGTTAAGACCGTGCCACAAGTGGTTGGTTGGTTTCTGTAAGCTGACTTGAAGTTGAATGACTAAAATATACGCTGTGATGGGTAAAAAGATGCTTCGGTGTTGTTGACCTACTCAGCCGGCCAACAGGTATAGGCGAATCACGTGACCTTAACAAGCACTGTTCTCTGATGTCACTACCGGGATCTTCCTTCTTCCTAATTTTCTCCTCCCTTATATGCGTATATGCAACATCGCCCACTTACCTTAATAGATTTACTGCAGGTTTAGTTAAGAAAAAAAAATATTGTATTTAGATACGGTATTAATTATTATGTAGTGAAAGAATAAAATGTATAAGGGGTACTTTGATAAAATATATACTTTTTAATAAATTATGTTGGAAGTTATAGCAAATTTGTAGTTGATTTGTTTGCATTAAATCAATATTAAATGTAGTGCTTTAAAAATTCAGAGACAGTACAATACGGTTCTACTTGGCATCATAAGTTATGACAATTTGCATTTTCGTTTCCCAGTTTTTGTGGCATTTGAATCCACCTTTTTTTTTATTTAAGAAATATGACAGTAATTGAAAAAAATTGATTTGAAGACTAATTTAATGTCAATATAGACCTGGTTTAGAGCAACCGACATTTTTAATTAACTTGGAAACCACATTAAAAAAACTTGTCATTTATTTTGACATGTATGACTTAAAGTTGCTCAATTTAGCTTTTGGGACATTGAACTTGTTTTAGTAAATTATTAGACACATTTTGCAAAGTTGGCTTAAAACGAATAAGGTTGGTGACTTAATCTGATTAAATATGTATTTTTAAAAACCCCAGATTATGATAAAGAAATAAAAAAAAATAGAAGTTTAAATGGAAAAATGGGAAATTTTTCAAAATAAATACTGTATATAAACTCTAAAACTTATATAATAATTTAAATTGAATAAAATCAAATATTAATATTTAAATAACCGTAATTAAACGCACTATTGAGCATAAATGGTAGTTCTGCTCTACATTGCATTCCTATCATCGTCATAATTGTTAGTTACAGTTATAAGTTATAACTTAAAGTACAGTAGTTATTGTATTCATAAAAATTCTTGAAGCTTTACTGTAGTGTACCGAAGCGTTTTACTGTTAGTTTTTCGTCATTATGACTATCACCTTGCATCATTGATCATTTTTACCGATTTCCTCAAGTTACAACAGCGTGGAAATCAATGATATTTTAAAAGATAATTTTTGAACATTACAGTAAACTAGCTGTGAAAAATGCTATTTAGAAGCTTGCCTGCGGTGCTGCTTTGATTCAATGGTGAAAGCTTGTGTAACAAAATAACAATGCAAAGACAAGTTTCACAATAACTTACTGTAGATACTTTTAAGCCACAATAACTCGTTGTTTGGTTCATTCAGAAATACAACAGTTAGTTACTTAACCGTTATTGTAGTAAACGTAAAACGTGAATGTTGTTATAATTAACTTGAACGTTATTTAATATTGGTAACGTTATGCTATGCAGCGAATTAGCACATTTGAGTGTACGATAAATTTTTAAGGCTTTTGACGTTTACAATAAATTTTATATATGTTTTGGCTGATAACTAACTTATTATTTTAACGTTTTTAGTTATTTTCATTACCACATGAGTCATTAAAGCTAATTTGTTTTTTATTAAAAAAAAGTTAGATTACAGTAACTTTTTTCACATATTTTTATGAACTCTATCAACCAAAAAAAATATTTGTATTAATATAGCTGCATATTTACAGTACATGTTTTTAAAGGGCAATTTTTTAGTTTTTAGAGCATACTAAGAGCCAACTTTTTTTAAAATATTTTTTTTTTGGTTTTTTTATAGCCCTAGTTGCTTGGCTAATCATTGTTGTTTTTAATATTGTGCTTTGAAAAATTGTGATAATTGACTTAAGAATCATATTAATGCTGTACAGCAATATGTTAAATTATATAATCGACTTTTCAATTTTTTTTCTTTTTCAAAATTATTTTTAAAGCATACAGTACGTTAATGTGACAGAAATCAGTAGTATTTAATGTCAAATTTTCACTGTACAAAGAATGAAGTGCTGAAGCTTATACCATGCCTACAGCTGTTTTTATTATTTAAAAAATAAAAGATTAAATATTTTATAGACCTTAAAGAAAAGTTTTCATGAGGTTAATACATTAAGGATAGCAAATAAATTATTGTTTGACGTTTTAAAGTCGTATTTTGTGTCGAACAAACTATTATTTTTTTAGACTGCATCTACTATTGTTAAACCTATACTAATGTACTGTAGTAAATGCTATAATCTTTATTTTTTACTTGAAATTCTTATGTAACTTTTAACTTTTTTTTTTGCTAACATTTAATATCGTTTTGAACTTAATTTTATTGGATGACATTTATTATTTCCGCTAATTTTAGTACAGCACAATAGTAAGTTATAAGTTAATAACTTGTACCTTTGTAATTTAATTTCTTAATAGTTAATACCGAGAATATTATTACTAAAATTACCATTAACTATAACGGGTTAAATGTTTGTTTTTGTGCATGCAGTTTACTTATATTAGTTTTTACACATTATTCATGTATTTTTTTATGTGATCTTGTTTGAGTTTCACATGGATGTTACTGTAGTAAAGCTTTTATTTTACGGTTGATTATGCGTGTAAAGGTTAGATAAGGTAAAGGGTAGGGTAAACGACATTTATAACAAAAACATTAGTTCCATAGTACTGTATTACATAATGTAATTGTAATTCCCATTATAGAGTTTGGAACATTGCACACCTGGTTTGACATTGGTGATTAAGTTATGCCATCTGTACAGCAAGGTTAAGTTGCACATCTGTGAATCTCAGCTGGAGTGGTTTTGTCTAATCGGTGGCAAATATTGTTATTCTTAGAAATTTGACGGAACTGAATACAAAGAGTAATTACCGACTAGCTAATTACCTAAACAAAATCGATTATTTAATTTTTTTAATATCATTTTCTGCATTTATAATTACACTAAATTGATACATTGTTTGTTGATGAGAAAACTTTCAAAACACACCTGCGGTTTAGAGTTTGTTTTTTTATCCTTACGAATAAATTAATGATTTTGTAATTAATTAATTTAAAGTCGATTTATTATTTTCGCTCTAGTTTCCAAATGAAAAAGAAACAGACTTTGTGAATCACCATTGAAGTTTTTTTTTTAGACATTATGTTAATTTTATTTACTTTGTTACATGTGTTTGTTTTTTTATTAGTTATTATCAAATAGCCCATCGGGTTTTTACAGTTATAACTCATTTTTGTTGAAGTAAGATGTATAGAGTGACAATTGTTTTTTGACGAATAGTATATCTTGTTTCGTTTTTTTATGCCAATTGAAAACTTTCCCAAATGTCATGATGTCGTTTTATGTTTTCTTTTTTACCGTTATCACACTACTTACATCTATAAAGAAAAAAGTCGATAAAAGATTAACACTTTATGTACCTGTACATGCACATAAAACATTAGTATTTTTCTCTTTTACAGTTACATTTGCCTTCTACCCGGAAATATAGACAATTGCAATCACTATTATTTTTTTTAAGTCATAACATTTACCCCCCTCCCTCTCGGCAACCCCCACAAACAGCTGCTACACCACAAAACAAAATTTATTTCTGGGAAAAATGTGGAGGGAAGTTTTTTTCATGACCATTCTGTTAACCTAATTTTTGTTGTCTAATAGCTAGGCCAAGTGCAAGTGCGTTGCTTTACATGCATTTAGACGTTGTGCATAGTCACGAGCGTTATTTACAACGCTCTGTCTATTGTATAAGCTTACGTAACATAAGACAACACACGTGTAACTTTAATAACTTAGACAGTTAATGTGTACTTATTGTATACTGCAAATTTTTTTTTCTTCTTCTTTTCTCATCTAATTTTGGGTGTGTGCGTGTGTACCACTCTCGAATATAAAAGTTGTTTAGGTTGGGTCGCTTACATTATACAACTTTAATTTATTATTAATGGTGAGCAGGAGGAGAATGTTTATAACTTTATAGTTTTGCAAATGTCCAGGTGATGCTTGAAGTAAAGGGGAGGAACAAGTCAAAGAGATGAAAAAAGAAACAAGTTGACTTGAAAATGATTGTAAACTGTTTAACGGGAAAACATTTCACACATTTCCTTGCACACAGGTGCGCTGTTCCACTATTATTTCGCCTCCTTCACAAACCAAAGTCTAGTTTCGACCATCAATGTTTTTTCTTTTAAGTGCAATTTTTTGTAGCAATATGTTAACAGTGTAATATACAATCTCATATGCATACAAATGATACATCTTAGAAGTGAGTGTATGTTTCGACGTATGAGAACACTTGTTGAAACATTTACATTGAAGCGGCAATTTATAACTTGTACAGTAATTAAGTCTGAGACGTTGATAAAATGTAGCAAAACTTGACTGAATATATTTAACGCTGCAGCAAAAAGTTGATATGCGCATGCAAAAGTTTGCAACACCTGATTTGAATGGGCTTAACGTGGCTAAAGGGTGTTAAGCTTAAGTTAAAGTGAAAAAAAAATGAACTTAAATGTAATATGATATCTAGCCAGATGTAAAAGTGACTAAAGTCGCTGAATTAAGATAAACCCTGCATTTTAATTAACTGTTAACATAACGTCATTTACCTAATGGAATTGTATTTGGGATGTTGAAATTTGTCTCTGAACTTTGCGGCATGTTTACGCTCTTAAAAAGTTTTATAGTTGTAAAAATCCAAAAAAACATGAATGAAAGAGTAAACTTAACATAAGATATAACAAGGCGGCTCAATAATTTGATTCCGTTAAGGTATGCAGACAGTTGTAAACCTTTGATTTCACCTTTTGAAATCAAGTGAGAAGATTTTTTTTTATTATTATTATTTTTCTTGTTGTTTTTGTGTGGACAGGTGCAGAAAAAAAATGAACAGAGATAACTTACGAGTTAGAGTACATATGACCCCTCTGGCCAATTACACGACTTCAAGTAACTTCTTTACATATATTATAGCAATACCTAGACCTTCACGAAAATGATGAAATTGGCCATCTATTCTGGAGGAGAGAGCTTTTTTGGAGATCAAGTTTTCATTTTGTGGCTATATTATAACGATATACTCTATGCCACGTAGAACTTGACCACCAAGTTTATAGAATGCAATGAAATTCAAGTGCTCATTGAATTTGCATGGAGCCTTATAGACTCGGTGTTCAGGTTTTACGTGGCATAGAGTGTATAGACATATTCTTCCGCTTGTACCGTCTTTAAAAAAAAGAGGTTTTTAGACAGTTATTATTTGCTGTGATGATGTTGATGATGAGCAGGTTTTCTTTTCAAATCAAGCGGGAATTTTTCTGCCGGCTAAAATGATAAAAATGATTCGAACTTTTCTCAGGTGCGTGTACCGGTGAACGGTGGGCGTTAGACCTGATCGGAAATTGTTAAAGCTAGTAATTAAATCTTATCAATTTTAAAAAATCTTGAAATTTTTTTTTTGAGTGTGTGTTGGTTTTGGCGTTCGCATATTTTTATGATATTGCCCGAATGAGCATGATGATGATCTTACAATAGTTTGTATGGTGCGTGCTATTGCTCAAATTACAGCAGATGAGCGATCAGAGGTTCATTGCATTTCTGATGTGTGTGCTTGGGCGCCGGGTCACATACATGTACAAAGGAAGAAGGTTGGAAATTGGCTTCGAAAGGGCAAGTTCCCAGGTCACCAGGTCACATGAGTGCCTCTAGCTGAATATTTGACCACTTCTTTTTAAATGTGTCTTGCTATTTGAAAGTGGGTCATTCTCAGTAAATTTGTTTTGCCTAGTTCTTTTAAACTTCTCCGACTCTCTAAATTCGTAGTAAATACTGTCAAGGTGACATTTAGCCAGTTTTCACATGCACTTGTCACTTTACTACAATCACATAATCAAAGAGAATAAAATAAATTTTGTAAGGTGAATAAGAAAGAAAAGGATTAAGTTGCTTTTTTAGTTAAATCTAGGTATAGCTAGTTTCAAATTTCGTGCGCATTAGGCGTGGATTGTTTCTTTTGAATTAAGAGAGCACCATCTAGTGGAGAGAAAGATGCAAGGCATGAAACATAATTATTAATGACTCTGTAATTATAATATTATTTTATAACATGAAATAACTAGTAGGATGACCGAGAGTAATTTTCTTCTAAATTTGTAAACTATACACTAATTTTCTTTTACTGGAAATAATAATTTATACGGAAGTGCTGTAGTCATGTTTTTAGTTTGCACTAGTTTAATTTTTATAAAATGTTTGCCACATCACTTCTTTCAAAACCGTAATTTAGAATTAATTTTCACATTCTTGTAACTTGTAATATTATTTTAACATTTTCATTATCACAGTTGTCAGATTGCTTTAAATGGCTGTTTTCAAACATATTGTTTTTTATTTGTTTTTGGTAGCTCACACTTGGATACACTTAAAACTATTTTATTTTCATTCATGCGGGCGACGTACAAGACACACGGTATTTAACTTGTAGTGCTGCTTATTATAGCTAATTAGTAAGCGTGACTGAATTGAAAGAAAATTTACTGGGACGGAATATCTACAGCGTGTAGTTATTTACTGTTAAAATATGTTGTAAATATAGTACAAACATACTGACAAATCAAAACATTTAATTACCGTACATGCATTGTAAATATACAGCATGTATAGTTTCCTGCCACACTATAGGAAACATTTCTTCGGAAATATCTCAAACTTCTCCCCATTATGTAGTCTCACAAGTTTTAAACTTCAGTTGTGACAGATAATTGCCGTTAATGATGTTAAAGGTTGTTTCGAAGTTATTCTGCATAAGACGTAAAAGTACACAATACCATAGCATTTATCACCAGGAAAAAAAGACCACTTTCCAATGTACAACGGATTGATGAGTTCATGTAATTACCCTGAACCTCGACAACTAAACAGCCATGCGTCCTTTTTTGTTAGAATACCAGCCATTTATTATAACAAAAGTTTAAATGTGTATATGTTTCTTTAATTTAAAATTCTATTCAAAGACAAGAACGAGTAACTATAATGTAGTTTATTTGGTACAGTACTACTGTAGTAATAAAAACCGAAAGATAATCACTAACATTAAGGTGTTCAGTTTAACAGGTTAAAGTTTGAATAACTCAACATTATAGTAATGCTGCTATATAAAATAAACAAAATGCTGTACTTGTATAAAGAATATAAACATAAGTGTGATTAATTTCAACATGTTGCTATGATCACTTGTTGATAATTGCTTACACCATCCATTTCAAATGTTGTGTGATGATCTCATTATAATTTATTACTAAAATATATAAAAGTCATGTTAGCCACTTATAATGTTTAAAGTCACTAAAAGTAACTTTACCCAAGATAATCCAAACGCCCAACAATTTCACGAACAGAATTAATAAGTGATTCGTGGTCCTGAGGCGAATCCAGAATCAAAGTGTGCAGTTTAGACATGTAACTTTCAATACTTTCCAGAGATGGGATTTCATTTGTGCCTAAGAAATACAATTATCAAATTAAGTATAAATGTTTCTACCGTTTTGGAGTACGTTTCATAAAATAATTACCAGGAAGTGGTATAGACGAAAAACTGTTGGTTAAAGTAGCTTTAAGATTGTCCAAATGTTGTTGTAGGGCAAAATTGTTATTCCTTTGTTGAGTAGTTTCAACTTCTAGTTTCTCAATGGCAACTTTCATGTTATCAATATGTTTGCTTAAAATGGAGTTTTGCTCTTCGTATTCCGTGTTTGCTTTTCGAAGTTGCCGTAGTTCAGTTTCTCTTGCTGCAAAAGCAAGAATCAAATTAAGTTAGAGAAATGTGTGTTTGCTTAAAGTTTAGTCGGTTTTAGTGCCTTTATTATGATCCAGAAATTCCTCAGTGAAAATCGGAATGTCAAACCCAGGAACATCGTCTTCTCGCGAACATTCTTCTACCGTCTAGTAAAAATTTGGTTTTTATTTAGACCATTTGTATTGAACGTATTATCGTACCTCAGTATAAGAGTTGATTCCTCCATTTTGTCTGTTTTCTTCTGAAAGAACAGGCGCTTGATTACTTAATCAAAACATAAATTCCCCAGCAGTAATGGAGTTATACCTTTGTATTTTTCTTCTTTTTGTTTTTTTACAAATATTTTATAACCTTCCGTTTGTTGATATTGTTCAAGCTCCTTCAAATATCTCTCTTTATCCCTGTCAGCTTCGCCTAGATATATCTAAAAAAATAACAAAAATATAAAAGGTTTTCAAAAAAATTATATATTAATATGTGTATGGTACTTGTTTTTCTTCTGGTGACATTTTAGTCCATTCGGCAGCTAACATTTTGGTTATTTCGGAAAAAGAAGCGGTTGGATGATCTAACCGTACTTTTTCGCGACGTTCATTTAAATAACGAACGTAACCAGTTAATGGTTGGCGAGGAGCATTCGAATCTTTTGGTTCTCTCTTTCGCTTCTTACCACGGGGCCACCCGACCTTCTTCTTCTAGAAATTTAAAAATTAAATTCCATGAGCACAAGAAATACAACTCACTTTAATGTCTACAACTTACTTTACTCACCTCATTTTGTTCTCCGATATTGTTATCCAGAGCAGTATTTTCGTCGTTCATTTTATATTTTGGTACCTTCAATGAGATAAATTTCAATAACAGTTACAGTTAAAAAATGCACATTGCCTGATATCAAACTCATTTTGGGGCATTAATTAACTACAGTAAAAAGCTACAATACACATTTAACAATAATTAAATACTAAACTAAATGCCATCATAATAGATTAACAATAATGTAATCAATTATACAGTAGTTAATAATACAGTACTGTATTATGGTCATTTGTTATTATTAAACCCACTCATAATTCTTACTGGACAATATTATTCTCGCAAAAAAAAAACCATACACCATTACCGTTTTTAGTGAAACGGTAACAAAAATAATGAATTATATTATTAAACTTAATCATTTAAAAGGTTCAATAATTAAATAAATTACTTCACTTACTCAAAATTATTTTGGACGCTTGCACCTTTAGGCAAATTCGATACTATGACTTTATTGGAATAATCGATATCTAAGACGAAATTTATCGATTTAATTTGGCGGCGTTTTTAAATTTACCGATACTGTATAGTAGTAAGTTAGCACATCAATCGTATTAATGAATGATAAATTAATAATATTGTTATAATTTTAATCAGTTTATAATAATTAATTAATTGAATTAAAAATTATTGTTTACTATAATAATATTTATTATGAAATTACATTAATTATGAGCGATTTTATAAACAGGCTAACACGTAATTCACAATAATGAAAAAAATATTTTATTGAATAAAAATATGCTACAATTTATAAATTTGTTGTTGCATGCCTTTCGTTATCTGAAATATTAATCGATTTATTTTTAACAGGTCGTTTCGGGTAATACAAGTATGGTTGATTAACTCCAAACGTTTCTGCATCTTCCAAGTTTTCAGGTAAATCTTCATACAATGTTTCTGGTAAAAATACTGCTAGAGCAGCTCCAACAGCGGTTAATGATCCAAAAATAATTAAGGGATATTCACGCATGTAATGACCCTGCAATAATTAAACCATAAACTATTAGAAATATTCCAACCACATTATTGTTTTATTTAAGTAGCTTACCAAGTAAACAATAAATGGACTGGCCATACTCCCTATAAATCCCACCAAATGAGCAAATGACATTCCTTGAGCTCTGACGACAGTTGGAAATAGTTCAGCTTTATATTGCATCAACACATTCATCATCATAGTAACCATTAACCTAGCGATAACTGCTAAGGTAACAAATAGCCAGGTCATTCCTATAAATCATAATTAAATCAAGTTAGAAAACACCAATAATTAATTTTTTTTTGGCAAATAATGCTGAATTGTATTACAATAAAATCAAAATGATGAAACTTTTGGAGTACAATTGCGTTATATAGTACAATTGCGTTATATAGTACAAACTTTTAATAATTACTGTAACGCATTATCACGTAACACTATAAATACTACAATTATCATCTAAATTGGTGCTAATTGCTACTATTAAGTGCTAACTTGTACAGTATGTAATACAAAATTCATGAGATTTTTATGGAAACTTAAATAATGTTCCTACCTGTTGGCACTAGAAGTACTGAAAAGCAAAATATAGTGGATAATAAGAATCCTCCAATTGAAGTTAATCTTCTTCCAATTCTATCCAGCAACAGCAGCGGAAATATGGCAGCTGGGAGTTCAGTTGCATTTCCTAAAGTGGAAGATAGAAAAATATCCCATCCTAAATTTTCTGTATTTCTTACAAGACCATCGTAGGATAACATTACGATAAACCTAAGATGTAATAGATGTTAGTTATAGACATTGGACTAATTTGAAGTACCAGTACTTACCACATTAGCGTTATTATTACAGTTCTTACACGTAGTTTTGGTTTTTTCAACAAATCTAAATACGTATATTTCTTTGTTTTCTCTTGCTTAGCTGCTTCTAATATGTCTCGTTTAGTTTGTTCCCATGTTTCTTCTTTTATTTCTTTTTTATTAAACTTAGCAATTACTTTAAGTTGATCGATAGCATCATCAATTCGATTACGAACAACCAACCATCGAACCGATTCTGGAACAAACCTTGATAAAAATTACAGTAAGGTATTATTATGAATGATCATATTTTTACAAAAAAATACTTACTTATAAAATGGCAAAATAAGTAAGAAAGGAATGGCGGCGATTCCACTGAAATATCTCCAGTTTGGTGCTAGCCATGCTAACCATGGTAATATTACACTACCAGCTGTGAAGAAAACTCCAAATGAAAAATTACTGCATGCCGTCCTTTTATTTGGTTCCAAATATTCCATTACTATTGTATACCAATGAGAAATTTAACTTAAATTCAATCGATTGTACGAATATGCAGTGGGCACTTACCTAAGATGTAGAAAGATATGTGCGATAAATCAAAGGTTAAACCAGCAAAGTATCTCATTATGGAAAATGAAATAAATTCCTGTGAAAATGCGGTGGCTAGATTTGCTAAACCAGCAACAGCATTTGCAATCAATACAGTTGGTGCTCTTCCATACCTAAAAAAATTGCAAGGTTAGAACTTAGGTATTACTTTGAAATATTTGATAGAAAAGTTGAAATATGAAATGTTTTAAAGAAGTTTAAAATTATTGACACTTATGTGGTTAATACTTAGAGTAACGGGTATTTTTTTTATTATTTAAACAGTTATTGGGGTCATTGACATTTAAAAAGGAAATGGTAGAAATGAAAAGTAGATAACTTATAAAATTATAATTATTTAACAATTAAGTACGTGGAATTTCGTTTTTAAAATGATGAAATCCTCTTTCTAAGAACTACTTTCGTAAATAAATATTTAACTATTTGTAACCTTCTTCAGTTTCTATCATATACCGTAAATATTTGTTGCTAATTATAGTTTTAATAAATATTTATTGAAACTTACGCATCGGAGATGTATCCAAAAATGCCTGCTCCACAAACACTTCCAACAAAAAATATTGCTAATGAGACATAAGGTTTCCAGTCTTGTTCGCAAACCCAATCATACTGAAAACAAGGGAGATTAGTATTTCATTTACTTGGGAACAAATGAAAGTGTAAACTTACATCTGAAGCAATAGTTGGCCTGAAAGTGGTGAAATCATATTCCCATCCACTAGTACAACGTACAACACTATCGTTAACATTTCTCATAGTAAAATCATTGATAACACTACTATTTAAGACCCAATTGGAAACATTGCTTCCAAAACGCAGGACCAGTTCAGTGTAGTTACGATTGTACATGTGACATTGACTAAACCCTAGGCCGTCTTCAGTTTCTTCCACCGGTATCGACAAGGTCTTCCGGTCGTTTACCGATAGTTCCATTAACTCAGGCACATTACACCAATGATATGGGATTAAGGATTGAAAAAGTTGCCCCATAAACGTGTACGGTAGAGCAAATGTTATAGGAAAGCATAGTAAAGCTAGCAAAAGTTTCTGGTAACTTCCAAAACTTCCCACTTCCTTTAAAATCGAGTCGACATCCATGGCTCAAATTTAACTCCTAAATGACAAAAATCAATGGATAAATTAATTTACAATTGAAAACAATAAAATTAAATCACACCTTAAGCTACAGGTTAAGAGATTATATAATTTTAAATCTTGTTATTTAGTTAGAACCTCATAAATCGTTCGTCCTTGCTTTTTCTAATGATACAGCTTAATTTTCACGACAATGTGTTAAAAAGATTTTGCTCAGGAACTCGACTAATATAATGTAGCCATTGTGCTTCTTGGTTAAAACTGATGAGAGAACAGATTTCATAGAATTAAATGTTGTTAGCATTTGCTTCCTACTCTGTCAAGGGAATCCTCGCATCTGAAGATGTTGGCAGATAAAAACTCAGAATTGAGCGAAATTACCTCTAAAATGAGGTAATCGAAAA
This sequence comes from Helicorthomorpha holstii, assembly GCA_013389785.1. NCBI lineage: Eukaryota > Metazoa > Arthropoda > Diplopoda > Polydesmida > Paradoxosomatidae > Helicorthomorpha > Helicorthomorpha holstii. The sequence continues at coordinate 3,810,252 of JAAFCF010005748.1, forward strand.
GAAATAAAAAACCGTCATTTTTATGACATATTTGCATAGCAAAAGCTTTAAAGATACAAAAATGAAATGGTGTCAAATGTTCATTGTTTGCCATTAAGCACCTTTTATAATAGTTTTTCCCCCTCTCTTAAGAAAATTGTAGGTCATTATTAGAAAGTTTCGTATGTTTAATTGTGGTTGATTACATTTTTTGCAATACACATGTTTATTGTAAACTTTGCGAGGTTATGACCTCAAGGTTAGCAGTAAGAACGTTAACATTTTATCAAATGAAATTTCGAGAAAGTATATTAAATATTAATTATTTGATTAACATCGTTTTACGAAACTAAGTTATTAAGTTTATACAATATGCAGTAGTGGTTTTGATTACAAATTTTTAGTCCACTTTTTTTTTAAAGAAAAAATTGTTTATGGTCGTGGTAAGTTTTTAACTTGTGAATTGCAGGATGTTTAAAATTAATCGATTTGTATGACAGAAACGAAAAAGTAGCATCATAATTATCACGCATTTATTTAAATGTGGTAGACTGTTAAAATATTAATATTAGTTTACTACATTTAAGTAAAATTAACTCGTTTTAAGACTTACCACGTGTTTTATTTGTGAAATTTAATAACAATGATTTTGGCTTTTTAAATCCTTTTTGTGTGAAACAGGAAAGTGAAATACTTTTTTAAAATTCAGATGGGTAAAATATGTGTAATATAACTTACTGGGTAAATTAAAATACAGTACTGTACTGTAGTTGCAAAGTTTTTGAAATCATTTACACTAAAGCATGGTAAAGTTACTATCTAATAGATTCTGCTGTATAAAATACTGTCTTTTAAATATTAAAAATTTAACCATAATAACTTACTTTATCTGTCCGTGATTTTCTTTTTAAAAAAAACTGGTCCTTTAAGATTTTACGAAATAAATCTAAATCCAATCCATATACCATATATCCACTTTTTTTTATGCAGAACAGTTTTGTACATCTGCACTATCAAACTTCTACCTACTCACTGTGAAAGTTTTTGAGGTTTTGCAGTGTATGAAATTTTTGGCTTTACATTTTTTTATTGTTCAAAAACAAAGGGGTTTTACGTTTTCTGAAGAACCAGCTATAATTGGTACCAACTAGTAAGCTGTGCTACTACAGCACACTTAAGAGACGTTTGTAGGTCATTGGCCTTCAAAATAGGAAAAATGTCGTTCAATCTCAATGAAAGGACCCCTCTGCAATTCCTAAGAGCCTAAGGACATTCATTTTACTTTTTTTTTGTATGTTGTAAAGAATAATGCAGTGGTTAAGTCATTATATAGTACGTTGGACTTGGGGGAAGTGTAAATGCAGGTAGTAAAAAAGGGGTTCTCGATTGATCGAATATGTATTTTACGACTTACTACATTGTTCTTCAATTTATAAAATTAAAAAATAATAAGTAATAGTCAAGTCATCAAGTGATAGTTCAATGGACTGAATTAATAAGTTTATTTTAAAATTTTACTGATGACAAAAGCAACTTGTCAAAGAATTTAATTTAATGTATCTGGTACCTATTATTTATGTTAATATAAAATTCTTTATAAAATTAATAAATTAAACTGTACAGATAAAATAAACAAGACTACGAGGAGAATAGGGTTTAATGATGAAATTATTTGAGGGAAAATTTACTTTCTAATGTGTCATCAATGTTGTATGTTAACAAATATAAAAACATTATGGTAATTAAATTTAAAGTACATAAAGTTATGACTATGTACTGGCTTATAAATTGTTGCATGTTTTACTGCTGTATTTTTTATTTTTTTTACCGATCTTATAATTATAATAATTATTATGCTTATGGATATTTACCCAACAAAATTTTAAATTACAAAAATGCTTGATGTACGATCTAGTGTGCATCATAATAGGTTTATTTGAACAATAGTCAACAGCTGATCAATTCAAGTTTGAATAAGATTATGGCATTACAGTAGCATATGATATTTTCATTTGTCCTATTTTTAAGTAACAAATAAAATGATGTAGACTTTAGTTAAAATCACGATTTTCTGAATAGGTTATGTACTTTTCTTTTTTTTTTTAAAAAAAAGTGAATGACTGTTTTAAAAGTACTGGTTATGCATTTATAATATATGACTTACTTATATATTATCTCGTATAAATTAGTGTATATGAAATAGTAAAAGTATAAATTTGACTTAGCTCAGTTTGATAAAAATTTATTTTTATTAAATTTGATAATTATGCAATTGGAGTGAGCAACTGTGCTGTGTAAGTTTTATAAATATCTTTAAAGTGTAGTAGGCTGATGCTAATTAGGTCGTGAGCACTTGCATGTTAACTTTATATTTAAGTCTTTACTGGCTTATCTTAATGGGTCTAATTTATTTATCAGAACTTAATGACTATTCATAATTTAATTTGATTGCAATTTATCATGTAATTATTTTCATCAGAATTGTTTATCGATGGTGACACACTGTCGTCTTTGTATCTGACAACGCTGTGCTAACTGTAATTTGACATCTTTTGATCAGGACAAGGGATGCTGGCCTTATATAGGCTACGGAAAACAAAACCGGTGATTGTTTTGTAGGTTATCAATTTTTTCAAACTTATGTCAGGTTTATTTTATATGTGCAATTGTAATATTTAATTAAACAAGTTAGGGCAATGATAATTGTAGCGGCGTCGATATAAACGAAAACGAAGAGATTGCATAAGTTATAATAATTTAGCAGGTAATTTTCATCACAACTCTTTCTGTGTAAATTCGATGTTTAGCATTTTGTATTTGCGTTTCCGGGATATGAAGTGTCATTTCTATTAAAGAAAACCGGGCACAACTACAAACACAGTATTTATTTCTTCTGTTTACAGATACTGGTTGTGTGGGATTTTAGAATGAAAAGTTTCTAGTCACTGAAAGCAAAATACTGGAGTTACATCATGTGTTATGTAATTGTCACTTCGAGAACTTTATTATGGACCTTGCTAACCATCACTGGGGCATTGGGCATGTTAGCTGCTGTCGTGACTCCTCAGTGGCTTGTGGGGATACCGATATCTTCACTTCCAAGGAATAAATCTCAACTGACTACTCAAGATGGTAAAATCTGTTGTTTTAAAGTATTGCTGCAATGACAAATTATTATGTAAGTTACTATGTAACATAATGGCATAGTAACGTAACTTAGCCAATGGAGTTCATTAATTTTTTATAAACTTAAAGGTAGATATTGCATCTTAGTGTTATTAGTTATTTATAGAGGTGAGACTGGTTGTGCGAGCTAATTAAATTCAATCATTGATTCCTTTAAACAAGAAGCCTCAATGTAAGCTTGTATAACTCCTATTCATTCAGCAACCTAATTTTTCTTTCACGATTAAAACGACTACTCAATTTGTTTTGCGATTTTTAAATAATGGTGTATTGTTATTATTTTTTTTAGAAACCATTATGAAATATCAACATCCAAGTCATTCCATTGATGAACGCATTCCCATCTTAAATTCCATAAACGATGCATCATCAACTTATACGCCTACAGTTGGCATTTTTAATCGGTGCACTCGCATTCAACATACCAGTCGTTCTTTTCAGTATAGTTGTGCACCGTTTATCAACCATTATTCAGTGCCTTCAGATTCAGAAACTTCCGAAGATTTGATCGATTTTCCTGGGTTCTGGAAAGCGTCACTTGGGTTTTTTTCTTTAGGATTGGCTCTAATGACGATTACCATTGGCACTTCCATCATTGGCTGCTGCATTCGTGCAATTTTTCGGAAAAGTATTTTTACTATATCGGGCACTATTCAAGCCTTTGCAGGTGCAGATTTTTTAAACATTTTAATTGGTTAAATTCAGTAATAAATTTGATTTAAATGATTGTTTTGGTTAGGACTATTTTATATATTCGGTCTAGTCTTGTATCCTGCAGGATGGAGTTCCAAACGAGTGAATTTACTTTGTGGAGACGAAGCCGATTATTACATGATAGGATCATGTTCTTTAGGTAACAACTCTTTATTATTTTGATGTGATATAATGTAATATGGCTAACTATTTTACTGTGACTTATTTAAGGCTGGGCATTTTATCTGGCAGTGGTTAGTACTTTTATCACCATTGCTTGCGCGATTTTGTCTGTTTATGCAGATAGCTCTACTTCCAGTGACAAAGTTCAAGATGAAATATTTGAAGGAAAAAATCTTATTTGTTTACTTTAAGAAAACAAATACTAAGTCATGTGTTGTGTTTTTGCATTTTTTTTATTATTAATATTGAGGCCTTTATAAAAGTGCCCTTTACATTCAGATACACTTTTGAGCAACATTTTTACCAGTCATTTTATATTGTATATTTTTATATGCCAGTATTTGGTATGTTTTAATCGTGAATACCGAAAGCCGGCACTGATGTTATTGTACTCACACTTGAGATTATTATTCGATGTTAAAATGCGAATTGTAATACTGCATTCGTTTTGAGAAAAAAAAGCAAACTACTACTGTACTTTACTGTAGTAACGTTACTCAGGGGTATTGCTGGACTTTAATACCTCTCCAGCCTCCCAAAAAAAAATCAAAACACTATTAATTTTGGTCCGTTGTATCGCTTCATTATAAAATTGCGCTTACAAAAAAATTTATGAAGCTTCTAAAATTATTATCTACTTGTCTTAAACATAATTTTGATGAAAATATTATTATACAACATTATATCGTATTTGTGTAACTGAAAATCCATGCTAACTTTCATATTGCATTTTAAAAGTGTAAGTCGTTAATAAAGTGTACAACGTTTTTATAATTTTTTAAAACTTTCCTCATTATTATATTACAACGTTAAGATTATTGATGCAAATTTTGTAAATTGCGTAGTTTGTTTTTTTTTTAAAAAAAACAAACGAATTTTTTTTTTTAAAAAAACAACAGAATTCCGTTGAAAAATTTCGCTCCCAGTTTTACGTTCATTTACTAATTTTTCTTCTCCGTTGGTTTGCCATAACATAAGTAAACTCTATCAAGGTTACTTCACATTGGTATGCCGCGTGGCGTTTTTTAGAGATACGCACGTAAAAGTGTTTTGAGCCGCTCTGTGTTCATTGCTCTTTGTGCCTGCTGCTCAATTGACTCAACGGTCAACCATGATCTTCTATTACAGAACATGGCTCAACAAAGCATTGAGCAATGTTATCACATGAGCACAAACGATGATTACAGTGCGGTTCTTAAAAACTTGAATTTACAATGTAGTTTGTGATTGCTTTCCATAATAATTGATATTTCTTCGACTGAAATTCACAGGACGAGGCTCAAATAGGATCGTGAATTACGAAAATATTGCTATTCTGTATTCATATTTCCTTCAGCATAATTCTTTAAACACAACCTTCAATCAAATAGTATTTTTGACACTTCATAAATATCGTCTGTTACCAAGTACAGAATTATTAAGTAAGTGCAGATAATTAAACGTTGTAAAAATAACAGGTAAAGTTAGTACGTGAACACACATGTACAGAACGGTATTATTGTTCGATGCTTATTGAGCACTGCGATTGGCTGAATAATTTTTTTCATTCAAAATAACATAGTTTCTAATTTGATTAATTTTTCGTTTGTGATAGTCTATATTTCAATTAATAAGTATATTTAAGACTTGGTTTATACTAATTATAAGTTGTTATGTTTAGAATTTCAAGGTCATTAATCATTGTTTCAATTTATTATTTCTCAGGTGGGTTCAGTTAAGAAATGTCTTCATCAGCGATGAAATCGTCAAAGGAGAGCATCAATTTTCTTTATCGAACGATGGGTAATTATTAATTCAAAGATTTACTGGTAACCGGTAATAACTAGTATGATCAATTTAGCTGAGCGAGATCCGAAAAAGAGGCGAGTGAAACCGGTCGACTCTCATCTTCTTCAGCTGAACTTTGGTGAACTTGACGACAGTTCAGACGACAGTGATTTTCGTGTAGAAGAACACGAAGGTATTGTATATGTCAGTTTTAATTTATTTTAATACATTTAAGCCGTGTTTATGGTGAATTCGAGCGATTACAATTTGTAGCAATACAATTTGTTTTGTTTTTATTTTATTTTTATTATCAAAAGTTAAAAAATGTTTATCGGTGGGGTTCAGTTTATAGATTGCCATTCAATTAGATTTAAACTGTATATTACCATTAGTAGATTTTACAATAAAATTACTTCAAAATAAATTATTTTTTTTGTTTCGTTTATAACACCTAAAGAGGAACCAGGTAGGTTCAAAAGAATTTTTCACTAGTATGTAAAGTGAACCGAATCGTCACTATTAATTAATCTAACGTGTTTTTAAAATTAATTCTAGATGCTGATTCCGACAGTGATGATTCCAACATATCTGATGACAAAGGTGGTGATAATAAAAGCAGTGATGAAAGTTCTGGGGAAGAAGATAAAGCAAATGGATCATCTGATGACAGTCAAAGTGATGGTGGATACAAAAACAAAAAGAAGAAACCAAATCTATCATTAGCTGAATTGATTGAAAAAGCACGAATTAAGCAATCTCAAGCCAGACAAAGAGTAATGACAAATTTATTTATGCTGCCAATTTAATGTTCATTTAGAATACATTATTATTTTTTTTTAGATTGCATCAAATAGTGGTAGTGCGCCTGAATGCAAAATATTAATTTGCGCTGTTTGTGTTGGCGACATAAGGTTAGTTTTCTTTGGAACCAGTGCATACTCGTACCATATTATTCTTCTCTAAAATATGTTTACTCTTTAGCGAACAAGACGATGAGATTGTGGAGTGCGATGGTTGCGGGGTACCAGTTCATGAAGGTATTGCATTAAAAGACTGCAATAACTGGAATTATTAAATGAATATGCTGTAACTGTTTAGGATGTTACGGTATTACTGATGCTGAAAGTGTCAGTAGTTCATCATCATCAAGTTCAACAGAGCCTTGGTTTTGTGATGCTTGCAAAGCAGGAAATAAGGATCCGGTATACACTTTGCATTTATCAATATTCAATAGTTTCGCTTTTATAAAAGTTATATTTATGATGACAGGTGTGTGAATTATGTCCAAATAAAGGGGGTATATTTAAAGAAACCGACGTTGGGAAGTATGTTTAGTACAATTTGAAAATAACTTATTTTTGGTATTAATTGTTTTTGAACAAAATAGATGGGTACATGTTGTGTGTAGCTTATACATTCCAGGAGTAGCTTTTGGTAATGTCGACAAATTGTCTCCAGTTACTCTTTTTGAAATGCCATATTCCAAGTGGGGTGCTAAGGTACAACTTTTGGGAAATCTACATAATATTTTTGATCAATAATTAAATGTGTTGATATTTGTAGTCTTGCGTGTTGTGTGAGGACGACAGGTTTAGTCGAACTGGCGTTTGCATTTGCTGTGATGCGGGCTTATGTAAAAATTACTTTCATGTTGCCTGGTAAGAATTGCATGATTCTGATTTATACAGCATTTTTTTCACTTACATAATTGTAACAATGATTATTTAGTGCACAAAAAGAAGGATTATTATCTGAAGCCTCACCAGAAGAGATTAAAGTAATACTTTTAATTTGAAAGATTAAACAAAATTTAGCATTATGAACTAATTAAATTTTATCTAGGATATCGCTGACCCATTTTTTGCTTATTGTAAACTACACGCCGATAAATTTATTGTTAGAAGTAAAAGGCGGAATTGGTTAGCGTTACAGTCGCGTATAAAGCAGAAAAAAGAAGAAATTTCTAGAAATTCACCTGCTCAAGTAAGAATTGATTATCAATTACCAAAATATACTTATATATCAACTTGATGATAGATTCGAATTAGCAAGAAATTAGAAAAGCGTCGTTTAAAATACCTGGAAATGAAAGCAACTAGTCCTTCGCCATGGGGTAATTTTGATGGGATATTTTATTTATTTATTAATGCCGTTGAATTAAATTGATTTCAATAGTTCCCACTCAGAAAATGTCGCGATTATTAACATCAAGTCCATCAGCCTGTAGGAAACTTATAATTAAATCAGAATTAATGGATATCAATACTCGCGTAAGAATCTTTAAATAACTTACTTAAATGTATCATTCTGGTATACTTACATTTATGTATTTAGGCCTCTAGTTTTGGTATAGAAAATCTTGGAGATATTCGTAGGAAGTGGCATATAACACCAGCATTTAATGTAGAATTTGTTAGTTATTACTTAGGTAATTAATTTTTTGTATTTTTTTTTGCCTTAATATTTATTTAACAGAATTACTTTATAGATCGAAATGAGCGAATGACTTCTATGCAGTCACGGCTCGATAGTCAACTACAAGAAAATCAACAACTACAGGAAACCGAACAAACAACGAGGAAGAAATACGAACAAGTACATATATACGTGGCAATGTTGTGTAATATATTAACTATTGTTTTCGTAACAGTTATTATCGGAATCGGAAAGTTTGAAAAATGTATACATTGATTTACATGACAGAGCCATAAACTTGTGGAAAACTTTAGAAACTATTAGTGGAAAGGTATGCTATTTTTAAGTTGAAATAGGAGGTTTAATTATTCATGTTAATTGATCAAGGCAGGACAATAGTATATTGATTCTGTGATCAGTAAGTTTTAAAGGGTATCCAAGCTTTGCTTTAATGTTTTGACTTTTTAATTTTTAGAAAATTGAACTACCAGCTGTTTTAAGTCCTCATCAGTCGGGGAAATTAAATTCAAAACAAGAGAAGAAGTATGATGGCAAAAGCTTTGGATCAGTTACACTAAATAAGTAATTTTTTTTTTTCATATAATTTGAAAATGTGCAGGATCTTTAGAATATTAATTATGGGACTGTTTGATTAAATGCATAATAGGTGTGGATTATGTAGCAAATCTAAAGATCAACACTTACTGGCTAAATGTGATACCTGCCAGTTGTATTATCATTTAGGATGCCTTGATCCACCCTTGACAAGAATGCCGAAGAAAAATAAATCCCAAGGATGGTTAGACGATTATTACACATTACATGAGTTTGGTTATGGACTGTTTTATTTCATTCAAATAGGCAGTGTTCGGAATGCGACAAGACCGATGACGGCGAAGTTGAAGAAGAAGTCGATCCAAATGCTCCGCGCAAACTGAGAGAACACATTAAAGAACCCAGAAAGTTCTCACCGCCTGCTAGCAACGAAAGCAGCAGCAGCATTAGCAGTAGTAATGGAAATACAGTTATTAACGGGCATTCCAAATCGGAGGATGGATCTTCATTAACTAATAAACGAAAAGTAATGCAATTGTATCAGGTAGTTTTATCACTAAATATTTAACAATTGTATATATAAACTGCAGATGAAACATAGTAAAAAGAGGTCTTTAGTTAGTAAGAAGTTAGCAAAGAGATCCCTATTGGCAGTAAAAAAGAATGAAAAAGTGGTAGCTGTGTCGACTCTTACAAACTCGGCAGGAGTTAGTATATTAAAGAAACAGTTAACACCCGAAAAACCAAAAGTTGAAAAAGAAGCAACAGTGGAATTAACCAAAACTAAGGTAGCACAATGTCTAAATAAATTCTATTTTGTCTAAACTAATTTTTAAAATTTATGATTAACCAGTCGCCTTCAACAAAACAGCTATCGATCAAATTATTAGTAAAGCCAGAACATTCATTAAAATGCTGTAAATGCAGTCAGTCGGGTTCTAAGTCATCACTTGTTCGGTAAATGACTTGTATTAATTTTTTCGTCGCAATTTTATAATACATAAGTTTATTTTAAATCAAGCTGTGATTTATGTGGAAAATATTTTCATTTTCTGTGTCTTGATCCCCCGGTTAAAAAATCGCCTAAGCAGCGTGGTTACGTTTGGCATTGTGAAGAATGTGATGATGATGACGACGATGACGATGGAATGGAATCGGTAAGTAATTAATACAAGTAATAACGTAAATATAAGGATTGTGCGTGGGTTTCGTTAAACTTGGATATATAATAAATGAAGGAAAAGGAAGAATCGGATAAAGATGTCGATGATATACCCGCTAAGAAAATAAAGAAAGCAAAAAGTACCATGAAGAAAACTAAGAAGAAAAAGCGATGCAGTTGAAAGGCAGCTGTTTCCAATGAAATACAAGGTATTCGATAGATTTAGTGTGTTTAACGTAATTGCTACAGTATTTCGTACGATAAATTTGTGGATGTGACAATATTTCTTAATTTAAAAACGCGCGTTTGCTATTTACTTGGTGAAGATCTGCGGTCTTCAACTTATTATTTTGGGACATGATTACATTTCATACCGTTTATTTCATAATTTAATAGAACATTAAATTACAATTGTATAATAGTGGCCCGATCACTCGTTGCCATCTTTAGAATTTTGTCCATATACTTTAGTAGTTTCATTATGTAGTTCCAATAACTGCCCTAATTGATCCTCTTTGAAAAAATTTAGCTGATCTTCTGTTAGTGGCATACCCAATTTTGACTCTGATTGAAGTCCTTTCACTCCAAGTTGGTCGCTTAGTTGACCTCCATATTTCTAACAAATACAATAAGAACTACTTAATTTTTATTATGCATATAGCAGATGGTATCGTTTAACTACCATCCACTCCTCTAGAAACTTTTGGGTTTCCTCTGGCTTTGCTGTTTTATGCCTTTTGAATTCATCTTTTACATACTGATCACCAATGATACGTAACTCAGCTGGTAACCCTCTATGAAGCCTTAAGATGCTTTTATACAACGTTCTTACAAACTGTACATGAGATAGTGAGCTTTGTGCCATTTTGCATTTCTTAATTCCTGTATTGGGCTATTATTCACTTTAGATAACTTCTGTGCATTATTTCGCACAAGACATTAAGTTGCATAGCCATTTAAAATGTGTATAGACACATGAACTCTCCATTGATAAGAATTGAACTTCACAATGTACTTGAAAACTGTATTTAATTTCCCCAATAGATGTCGCAAGTGTTGATTCGAAGAATCTGGTCCCAGACTAGATTTCTTTTAGGATAGGTTAGTGCCCAATCACCAATGAATTTAAATGAAGGGCCCCAAATGATGACACTAATTCTAACGATTATTTATTTGATCGCAAAATTGAGATATTATTCAATACTCTTGTTCAGTGTCGATTTTAGCTTTGAAACAATTGAAATAACTTACTGTACCTCTAGCATCAGAATTAAGTTCTACAAAACAGATTTTGCCTAACATAATTAAATGAGCTGGGTGAAATAGTAAATTTGTTTTTTAATGCACAACTTTCTAGGCTAAGTTCTAAAGCTTAGTTATATACAGTATGATATTTAATCACAATCGTACATAAAGTTGGTGAAGAACAGTACCAATAAATTGGACGATTACTGTTTTCAAATGAAGTAAGATTGAAAAGCCAATTTGACAATGTCAGTTTTTATGGATTTATAACATGAAATTATAACAGTACTCAAATGTATAAATTCATCAAGTAGTCATCACTTTAAATAATTGTTGTTGCAATCATGATTCTTCTGCCGCTTCTAACACTGAATGACTGAATGAAAGGTCCCAGTAATGCTCCATACCACTCTTTTTAAAATGTTCTCTGGCCATTGTCTCAGTCGGACATGCTTTAAATTTCATTTCTCCAAAGCTTCTCACTTTAGTTGTACCCTAAAAACAAAGATTATGCCGAATTAAAACAACAATACCGTCATCTAATTATCAAATCAATTACCTCCCAAACTAGCGCGCATTTATTTGGAGTTTTATCTTCTGATTTTTTATTCAGATCTTCGCTCCACTTAATACGATGCAACATCAATCGCTTAAATTTTCTCTGCTGTTTTGGCCCTTTAATAAAAAGATCAGTAGGTATTATTGTTAACAAGATAAATTACGCAAGTATAAATTACCTCCTTCAACAACCACCACATTACAATCTCTGTATAGCACAACACAACCAGTCAGGAAGAGTTGCTTTGAATTAGTTTCAACTTTAAATTTAAGAGCTGGATTAGAAAGATCCCTTACTCTAAATATAGAAAATAAATGTGGTAAACATACAAAATAAATTAATATCAAGTTAGCAAATATACCTGTACACAGCAGCATGAACACATAAATGGGTATCTTCTTTCATTTTTCGAATTTTCTTCTCTCTTCTTTGATCAGTAGTTAGTTTTCTGGCAGCATTAGCTTCTTCATGAGCCCTAGACGGAACCGATTAGTAACAATCATTATTTAATCAAAGTTAAAAGATTAATACTTTTGCCGCTTAGCCATTTGTGCTCGAACTTGTGCTTCCACTTTTGACGGATCTTGAACAGCTTCATTACCCAAAACTCTCATCATGTTTGCCATTTTCACTATAAAGTTAAAAAAAATTATAAACAAAAAACACTATATAATTTCATTAAAAATCGGTTAACCTTTGGGCTCTGGAGGTGGTTCTAAACCAAGTCGAATTTTTTCCTGTTTTTCCTTCCAAGCTTCACGCCTGTTTTGTCGTCGTAATTTTTTATGTTCTTTCTTTGTTAAAAACACAGGAATGCATTCAGCTTTTGTAGATTCCACTATGAATAAAAACTATTAGAATGGATGTATGATAAAAGTTAAAAAAAAAAAAAAAAAACTTACTGGGAGCTCGCATCTGTGTTGGATGTTCAATAAGATTAGTAACTCCATCAAATTTCTGAGTTTTTGGAACGTCTTTGCCAATAGCTTGATCATACCTGCGCAATTTAAGATGTAAGTAAAAACTTAGTAGAACGAAAAAAAATTAACTTACGATTCACAGCGTAAAATAACAGAGTCCCACCACTCAACTTCTGGAATTTCATCTTCAAACTACAATATAAAATTTTAAATCAGTATCCAATTATAAATTTACAAATATGTAGCCTTTACCAACTCTTTTCTTGGCGCGATCAGAGCTAGTTTGGTAGCAGATGTAATACCAGTTTTTTTAGCAGCTTGAGCAATTTCTTGCTGAAGTTTCTCAAGTTGAACCTAACGGCACCATCAATTAATAATGCCAAAAATACATCAAACTTTAAAATCAAAAAATGCTTACCTTTGTTCGTAGTCGCTGGGCAATCGTTTCAAACTTTCCTTTTTCGTGAAACTTGAAAGTTCTTTTATTTCGTTGGGCTCCTTTTGTAGACACGCGAGTATCAAAAAACTTGTTATCAGATGAATCTTCTTGAGATTTATCCTGTGTCATTTTAAACTGTTCACGACGCTTTGCTCGAATGTTAGCCTAAAATACAATTAGTTTTAGATTAGTTTAATGTATTTAGAGAATTGGAATTGTAACGTTACTTTTAATGTGGGTACACGATGAGTCAACTGTATCTCTTTACCCATTGAATCCACTGTGCGGCCTTCTTCATTTAAAATTAAAGGAGTTGGTCTACATAAAATAAACATCGCTATAAACATTGATAAAAATTAAAATTAATTGATTGTCTTACTTTGACAGTACTGATGTAGAAGTATCAGCAGCTTTCGTTTTTCTGAAAACAAAGAAAAGTTAATTAGAAATTGAGAATTTTCCATCATTATAACATCACTAACATTTCTGAAGTCTTTTGCTGAATAGTTGCCAAAAACGCCGTGTTGAAATAAGTGGATTTACTACTCAGTCTTGAATGAATTTGTGCCTGCAATTCTGCGATTCTTTTTTGTGTATCACTAGGAACATTAGCGTTGGTATTTGTAGCCGATTCTGCAACACTTGGTGTAGGAGGCACCGGAGGTTTAGATGGAGCTAAGGCTTTCTTTCGTTCTTCTATCATTCTCTGAGCATTTGCCATCATTTCTTGGATCTATTAATAATTTGAAAACAATATAACTTAGGCAGAAATAGCATTGCTAAGATACGATCACCAATTTATTATTATCTTGAAAATTACCTGACTACTTGTCATTTGTCCAGTTGTGGGTTGTTGTACTGGTGGTGTTGGAATAATCTCCTGTTTAGATTTCTTGATTGATTCTCGATCCTCATACTCATCTTCCTGCAAGCCATTTTATAATCAATTTATTAGTTTAAAATCAAAATTCCTCAATACATACCTTATGACGTTTTCTTGATTTCGATTTAATTTTGAGATCTTCTAGCGTTTCATACAATTTATCCGCCAATCGTGAAGCTTTTGATTCGTCCATTACAGCAGATAGTTTACCTATGTTTCAAAGAATAAAAACCAAGCTATATAAAACTGAACAGAATGAAAATAGTATTACAAGTATACTTCTCGTTTTGCTTTTTTCATAGCCATTAGAAATGCAATTAGCAGCCGTAGAAACGATTGAAGAATCACTAAATCCTAAAAGTTTGTGAACCGTTTTTTCAATCCATGGTTTCAAGTCATCACTACTGTCCCTTTTCGACCCAGACATTTCCGATCTATAGTCGAGAGAAAGAATAAATAAACTACAACAAACACGTATTTTAAAGTTAAAAAATATGACAAACAAAATGGTTGATAAATACTCACTATATTCAATATCTTTTTTTAAAAAAAATATGGTAGAAAACAATAAACAACGATGCAGATACGTTGGTTTACACCGCAAGCAAACCGTAGCAGACGAATAAATCTGAGGTTTATCAACGCGCATGTGGAGATATAGTGACGTCACGCTAAAGTCTTTGGTCCCATGCTCCCAGCTCTTCTAATGGATAACATCATATGATTTATATGATCCATCTTTCAAAAACTCTTCTCAAAGTCAGAAAAGTACTTTACAGAATCAAATCTACTTTATTTGATTAGGCTCTCCACTTTACTGACTTGGCTCCCTCCAAAACATATTAGGGTCTATATGCACCTTATTTTTATGAAGTTTTATCAGTTTGGAAGACCTTGAGTCCTTGACCAGGAAAACCGACATGCGCGGCGGTGATTGAAAGTCTTCATGACAGGCAAGCAGATAGATAGTGAAAGTTTGGCACAAATTACAAAATGCAAATAATATTTCTTGGAACTGGATCTCAGTGTCCATCAAGAAATAGAGGAGTTTCAAGTATAGCTTTAAGACTTGAAAGTAAGTTACAATGAGACATTGAATAGTATTATATTTCTTTCAAATGTTAAAGTTGTGAACATGTGGTGCAATAATTGACAGGTGGTGAAGTTTGGTTGTTTGATTGCGGAGAGGGTACTCAAGTTCAATTACAAAAATGCAGCGCCAGAGCAGGACGAATCTCTAAAATTTTTATAACTCATCTACATGGAGATCATGTAAATCAACGACAAAACAATGTGGCAACTTATAGGAATTGTTTAACTTAAAATTTTAAATGTTATTGCAGTTGTTTGGCCTCCCTGGGCTACTGTGCACTATTGGTTCGTGGAATCAGGATAAAGACGACAGTAAAGTGATCGAAATTTACGGTCCAACAGGAATTAGAAACTACTTGAGTACAAATTTATGGCTTTCGTACAGCCAATTGGAAAACTTAAAATTTACTGTCAACGAATTAGTTATATCGGAAAGTAATCAAACCGAACAGTGGAAAGTAATTTATTGACAATTATCACTTTCAACAACAAAAAAAATGATTAAAATCATTAATTTTTTAGACTTGGTCTAGCCATTATATCAAGGAAACTCTTGTACAACATCCGAATGAAGTTCAGGGAATCGATATATACCACGATACATCTGGAATATATAATTGGCAGGTTTTCTTATTTCAAATTTGCATTTTTAAGTTTTAAAGTTATTTTAATTCAATGTTATAAATGTGAATAGTTTTGAAAGTAGTTTAATTGGTGTGAAAGCTGGATTTAATAGCCACAGGATTCCTTGTTATGGATATGTTGTAGAAGAGAAATCAACACCTGGCCAGTAAATTTAGATATTTTTTATACTATTATTAGCGATTAAGCTTCGTCTATGAATTTAACAGATTGAATACTGCTAAACTTGCGGAGCTTCAAATTTTACCAGGACCACTATATGGCCAATTAAAATCGGGACGTAGTATTACCACGCCAGATGGAAAGACAGTAAAGCTTTTCATATCTGAAACCATTTTTAAAGCATATTAGATAATTGATTTTTATCTATGTTTAGATTAATCCAACAGATGTGATAGGACCGCCTGTCCCTGGTCGCAAAGTCACTATTCTTGGTGATACATGCGATTCCCGAAGTTTAATAAGTACTGCTATGGACTCCAACGTATTGGTGCATGAAGCCACACTGCAAAACTCACTAAAAGAAAAAGCAATTGAAAACGGGCATTCAACACCTGGTAAATCTATTTACTAACTATCTTGAAGGTTTTGATTACAGAAATTTCAAAATATCATTTTAGACATGGCTGCAATGTTTGCCA
Source organism: Helicorthomorpha holstii (assembly GCA_013389785.1). Taxonomy (NCBI): domain Eukaryota; kingdom Metazoa; phylum Arthropoda; class Diplopoda; order Polydesmida; family Paradoxosomatidae; genus Helicorthomorpha; species Helicorthomorpha holstii. The sequence goes on from JAAFCF010005748.1 coordinate 3,826,613, forward strand.
AAGAAATACGGGCTAAAACGTTAATTTTGACACATTTCAGTCAGCGATACAAACAATCTAAACTCAGACCAGGCAATACAGACAGTACAGACGATGAAGATCAGGTGAACAATTTAATATAAGTTTAAAGTGTAAAAATCTAATAATTGTTATGTCATATTTAATCCGCAGAAAACCGATTCTGTGGACATATTATTAGAAGAGGCTCAGGCAGTTGTTTGTGACGAGTTTCCAGTAATATTGGCGGATGATTTATTCGAGTTTGATGTAAAACGGATAAAATCCAGTTAAGTTAAATATGAATTCCTTGTAAACCATTGAAAAAAATAACTTTGGGGGAAAAAGGCACTAACTTTTGAGATATTTTAGTATTCTCATTGATAAACTAACTCATCAGATTCAGTTTTATACAACAAGCATAATCTATCGTTACAGTTCCGATATGAAATTAATTTTTACAAACTTAGTTTTTTATTTATTTCTTTCAATTTAAAACGCAGATGATAATTGCATGTACGTAACATACCAAGCGAATGCCGTGTAAAGACTCCCCCTTGCGGTGGTTTTGAGGCGGCAAGTGAGCGAAATAGTGCGTGTTTGTGATGAAAACTTTTATGTTTACTGCCTGCGGACAGCTTCACCTCGGAGTAACTCACTCTGAATGTTGTGCTTGTTGGCAGTTGCTAAATTCCCGAGTTTCGTTATAATAATATTATTGTGGAATACACTCGAGAAAAATGTCTCAGAGCTTTTCTAGAAGACTCTTGCATAGCCGAATTTTTGCGGCGCATATTGCTCGACACGTGGACGACTGTCATCAAAGGTTTTAATGAATTATTTGTGTGTACAATTGGCAATGGCGGTGCATGCCAAATGCGTATAATGACAGTTAACTAAGTTTTCAACTTTCAATCTTTTTAATTCTGACGGTTTTACGGGTTTTTTATGTGAAAGAATAACATCAGTTATCTACATACTGGTAAGATCAATTTAAATTAGCGATAAAAACGTTCATGAAATAAATTCTTTTATGATTTAAAAATATTAAACAGCTGTAGCGTGGACCATAAACAAAGAATTGTAACTTTCAAGTGTCAGCATTGCTTTTTAAAAAGTTTAAAAACATCTCAATTAAGAAATTATTTATACATAACATATATTTATACGCTGTTATTTGTAGGCTTTTTAGAAACACTTAAAAACTTAGAAAAGCAATACTGTACCACTGTTTGCTAATAAAGAAACGAGACTAAACTACATTGGTTTCAAGAGCGATTTGTCTCGTTTCTTTATTATTTCGTGGTTGCAAAGTTTTATGGTGTAGTCGACGATTTTTCTATTTAAATTAAACTATTTAAAAAGCATGCTTATCCATATGTACAGTAAACATAGCCAAAAACTAATTGTAACGTTTATTTTTAAAACTACTGTATTATCAGTTTGTCGTTATCATTTATCAGCTGTGCCATTCATAAAGCTGGCAAGTAAATGAAATAATGATTTATTTCCTTTGTTTATCATTTTAATATCCGTACATTTTAACGTCAGGTCAATGAAAGGGACTTTTGTCAGCTTTAACAATTAATTGAAGCGGGTATTGATTTTTTTCTATTGTTGCTAGATTTTTTGAAATGGTATCAAAGTAAGCTTATTGTTGAAAATTACAGGTTTATCATATTAACAACCATGCTCTGCCACTGTATTTGACATCTAAATACGTGTATTTGACGTGGACATAAAAAAAGACTGTTATTGCGTTTTAAAGGCAACATTTTAACTCTTAGAAATCATCATAATAACTTATTTTATGTTTGAAATTATCTGTTCTTGGAATCGCGTTGAGTAAGTGAAAAATGCATCATAATGGATATTTAAGCTTGTAGGGAACAGATAAATTGACTGTAGATAATAAATTCTAGTAACAGTGTGGAGGCAGATATACCACCGTATTATAATTGAAGTTTAATAAAAACGTGATTTGCATTTTTAGTGTTGCAGGGGGTAAATTGCTATTCGTGGTTTCTCAATTCATCACGTAAAGCAGTGCTGATACTTACTAATTGATGAAAAATACGCTTTCAAGGCTGTTAATAATTACTTCTAAAGTATATACAGTATACTGTACGTTTTCGGTAGAAGATATCTCTTTTTAATAATTGTTATTTCGACTATTAAAATCCAGTTGAGCAACCGTTTGATTAAAAGGTAGCGATTTTTATTTTAGGTTGGGTGAACTCCACTCAATAATACAATATGGCAATCAGTTTTTATTAAAACTAAATTATAATCTAAGCTTCTTTAGACAACGCTTTAATTGTTAACAAAATAATATGTTCGTTATGTTCAATTTGTCTGATGTTATCATCAACAGTTTGCGAGCTAAATAGAAACGATTAAATATTTATTAATTTGTGGTAACTTATCGATCGACTTTAGATGTTTTGACGCCGGATTAGAGACCGTTTTGTTGCTAATTATTTTTGCTTTTTTTTTGTTGTTGGTTTAAACACGTAGTTGCTTTGTCAGTTTTGGATATAAACATATTTTTTTGATGTTTATTTGACTTGAAAATTGCGCGTTTTTTGTACATGTTGAAATCTTAATTTAGATCAATTGAAATGGGGAAAATATAGCATTTAAATTCAATTATTTAGTTATGCCATGAACACTGAACTTTTGCATTTTTATTATTATAATCTTCAGGATTATTTGATACAACTGTTGATATAACTTTACTACTGTATTTACAATTGCTTTTCAATAATGACGATGTGACAGTTAGTGATACGTTTTGAATAACGTAAATTAGCACAGTACATACAGTAATAAATTTTATTTGCGTTATTTACATAGTTTATCAACTTCAACTTGAGTTTGTTGCCACCATTCCTATCGCCAGTTTTTAAAATCATTGTCAGCGTATAAATAGAATTAAGCAGCTTAATTTTCAATTAAAAATAAATTTAATCAATTCACTATTGGAGGAAGGCGTTTGTTCTGTTTCACTATCATAAACATATTATTAAAAATGTATAAGCAGCTTATAAATATCCTTTTCTGTTGTTGTTACAACGTACAATAATACACAGTATTTCTGTAGAAACACAGCATTAAATTATTTATCGGTAGTCATTTTAATATCAATCCTCAGGCCTTTTGGTTGTGTCACCAATTCCTAGTACCCAAACTCCAGTTTCTTGCTTCTTAAATTACACTATATTTTATAAAATAAAAATCCAGATACACGATGTTATCGTGTAGGTGTTTGTAGACGCGTAAACTTAAGAAAATCATTCTTTAAAGTCTGTTTGATTTTTGCATAAAGCTTTTTTTAACTGTTTGATTTTGTACTGAAATATTAAGCTTTTTTACGTCATAGTATAATAATTTTTGTATTATAGTCATAAATAATGTATGGCAACGTTTGTTTGTGTCGACATCATTCATGTACTGAAAATACGTGCAATTTATTAGCCAGCGATCATTTTTAAAATGGAATGACAAGTGAATGAAATGAAATGCGGAATGCTTTATTTACATGAATTTGGAGCTGTTGTTAAAGAAAATTAACATAATAATGAGTCGTTTTTTTAGATAAAAGAATCTTTATATTAATATTATAAATTTTTTGTGGAAATTATTGATAGCAAGTAGCTTGTGATGCACTTCATTGAATAAGGTTTATTAAGGAATTTTAATAAACAAATGTTGAAGATTGTTGTCTTTTAATGAACGTTGATGCCGTCAAAAGAATTATTAAGAATAGGAATTTTGTTAAAGATTTTACTAAGTTATCTTGTTAATTAGTCATCGTTCTTATCGAGATTTTTTAATTTTGTACGCGATAAATTTATTGAAAGTTGAGAAGCAAAAACTATTCTTTTAAAAGCATTTTTTAAAGCTTTATTTTATTTAGATCTAGCACTATTAGCAAAGTAATAATCTTTTACAAAATGATATGGTATTACGGTATAATATTATAGTCATTGATGGTGGTAAGCATTTGTTCCGGTCAGCTGCTCCTGAAGTGCTTTGGTTTGGACGCTGACACTGCATTGGGCTTTCCAATTATAGCGTTGATTGTTTTGGCCGGAACAAGATCCTCCCATTTTCTTACGCTTGATATTTTCCAATTTTCTCAATCCCTTAATAAGTTTCTCAGACTTGAATATTTTAGCTACTGTAAAACATAATGATATTGCTTGAGTTTTTAAGAAGATTATGACCAGGTTACGGGGACATTGTTATTCTACTTGTAACAGATTAGCTCGAAAGTTATAGTATTTTAATTAAAATCTAATGCCGTAAATTAAATTATTTATTCTGGATTAAGACAAGAATGGTATTATAAAGTTTATGAACTGCTTTTGAGAAATGTAGTAAAAAGCGTTAGAATTTTGTTGTCAAAGAGAGAAATGTTGCAATAATGCTAATACCAGTACTGTATTTTTTTGAGTAGAAAATGATAATAACAGTAATTTTAAAATTAATTGAGAAAATAGGATAATTATTTCCATCATTATGCGTAGTTAAGGGCATCAATTTATTTGATGACTTGATGCTTGAGAACAAAATATATAATTTCTAAATTTGAATACATGACATTGTGTTAATACCTCGAATATGTTGGCAGCTTCAAATGACCGTTTCTTGTAGGCTATTTTCTTGTATGTCATAGAATTTGATTAGATTTATTAAATCCACTATAGTAGAATATGCCGGGTGAGTTCTAAGTTGGAGCACTATTTTTTTCCTGGACAAATCGCTATTTGAACAGATAAAATGTAATCTTGTTTCTTTATTGACTATTTTTTTCTCAGTGGCAAAAAAATTCGAAACTTTTAGATTTAGTTTTTTTATTATTACCACTGTGTTCCAATTTAAAAAATCATCCGGTATAAATACATGAACGTTACGACCGTACATAAATGAATTGTTTAGCCATTCGCAAGTTCGCAACTGATTAAAGATAGAATAGGCGAAACCGAATTTAACGGTTAAATAGCATGAGAGAAAATTACTTTTTTCCCTTCACTCTCGTCAATTTCGCGAACTTGATTGATTTCCGGATAAAAAACAAAATACATTTTAAATGTTTTTCTTTGATCTTATCTATCTATCAATAGAACACGCACCATCAAATCGTTGCTGTTTTGATTTTATTTGCTTAAAATGCATTTGAAGTTAGTACTGTATGTTTAGCGTTGCAAAATTTGTTTTTGGCTTAAAATATCGATCTACAGTATGTTAGAAGCTTCAATTTCTAGTAATTGTTTTATTTTTGTGTTTTGGTATTGAATGCTATTTGATTAATGAAGAACAATAATATCATTTTGTTATTTACGTGTTTTGGCAAATTTAATTAAGCTGCATGCCATTCTTGTAAGAAGATATACCGTATTGTTGCTGCTGCTTTTTTTAAACGTCTTTGCTGTTTCCTTTTGTCTTGCATTTTATTTTTAACAAATTTTGTTGGATTTCAATGACAAATTATGGGATGTTTTTATTGACTGTTTTTAAAATCGGTTTCTCAATTATCTCAGTTGTTGAGTTTTAGCTATGTACATATCAAATAACTGAAAGTAATACTGTAGAATTTCTATTGTATTCATGAAGCCATTGAACGATTAGCAGTAACAGAAAATCTGTAGTTGGTTGAGGTTAATAGGATTTGCCGACATTTGAGATGCCTCACTGGTGCTATAATACAAAGCGAGTGATCGTTAAATATGTATAAGTATACTGTGTACAATATTTATGAAGTAAAACACAAGTCAGTTCTTGCACGTGGGAGATGGCGTAATTTGAATGTGGCTTTAGTGTAAATATTGATTATATTATTATGCAATAGGGTGTAGTTTGAGGATGAATCATTATTTGCACATGTTTTCAGCGATACGGCTTGTGAATCGAATAATTAAAAATTGCTTCGGATTATCAACTGAGATTTGAAATTCGTTAAGGTTTTATTGAAGTGAATGACCGACTTGTATCAAACGCCAAGAGCAAACATTTACAGTAAATGTATTTACATTTCTTTCTTTGTTTTGTAAAAATTATATATTCTTAATTTACTTTTAAATCTTTTATAATTATTCAAGCTGCAGATTATAAAAAGGAAATCCGTATAACGATGAGGCATATGGCAACGCTTTTTTTTCTAGTTTTTCAATAGATCAGTGAAGTGCAGATCATTTTAATTAAGTGGTGTGGTAAATTATTTTTATAGCAAAGGTTTATAACGTGATTTTAACATAATTGACTGCTTTTACGTGACGTAAGAGAATTCAGGTTGACCTAATCAGCATCCATTATGCGGCCGTTTATAATCGTAAGCGTTGAAAAGTTTACAGAAAAATACGTGATGAGAATAACAGCGAATAAAAAGAGCTCGTTCAGACAATGCAAAATTTTTAAACCCATACACAGTTTATGTAGAAACACATTATACTTTAAATTTACGTCCTAGAGATTAACCATATGTTCTTTTGGAGTTTTTAATGGATTTGGAAAAAGTTTGCTAGACATTTTTTTAGTACTGTACAGTATTTGTTTACGTCTTAGTAAAACAAAATAAGGGAATTTTGCGATTAAAGAAAATTTTTATTATTATTATTATTAAAAACGAAATTTATTATCTTAGATTCTAAATGTGGGCAGATTTAGTTAACTTAAACGTGTACGTGTACTTCAACATTTCAGAAATCGTTATCACCCAACTGTATAAAATTATAGAGCCTCCTGAAGAAAAAATCATGTTGCATTTAAGTTTATTTCAATTTAAATTTTATGAAACCAAGATGTTAGCTTTCTGTTGTTTTAATATATCATCATAAATACTGTATTTGACATTTTTTTAAATTGATTTTTTCACAATTTAAAGCCACGTTTGCAAGTGCCCATGTTGAGATTTTAGGTTTGATTATAATTAGATTACATTTGACTGACATGAAACATACTGTAATTTTGCAAACGTAAAACGATATCATGTGTCGGGCTTATCCATACTTTGTGCTTCATTTAATATGCATCTGTACATGTATGATTGCAGTGTATTTATTTCAAGTACTTTGAATTTTTTAAGAATGTGTAAATATATTAACATTATACGGGTGTATCTGTAAAAGTTGAATATTTGCTAGGAGTCAGTGGTGTGTTATATAGTAGTATGTTAAAAAAAGACAATGGATATCTCTTGAGAATAAGTTGATTTGATTTTTGTCATATTGTAACAGATGACATTTCTACCTTTGCGCCGTGTTGTGTGTCGCCGTCAGATACATGTCTTTTTCTTACAAAATTGATGCGTAGAAATGGAAGATTTCCTGTCTAAAACTGGCAGCTACAAAACCGAATGTAACATGTATGTTTGAAAGTACCATAAATTTAACTTCTACTTTAAATCAAACTTTTTAACTTCCGTTCTCAAAAGTTCGGTGAGTGAAATCAAGTGAAAAGATCGACGGTTTATGGACAGAATAGTGATTGAAATAGAAAACTAATTACTCTGTGATATTATGCCACCGATAACAAATGAAATCTGTGGGTAAAATGTGAGCATACTTATTCGAGATCAAGGAACTTTTAATGGAATCGTAGTCATTTACTTTTGTTAATTGATTTCCATTATTTAAAGTAAATGCATCGTGTTTTGTCTCTTTTGATAATTGATTTCGACTGGCGAAGTTGACATTTAACGTAAAATAATATATGGAAAAAATTGTGACAAGAACAATACACTTTATGTCGTCCTCAGCTTACCAAGTAAATAAAAAAGCTAGCTTTGACATGTCAAATTTTAAAGAAGTATAGTTGACGTTAGGGATTTTTAGGATTTCGCTTAGTACATTTTTAAAAGAAACATTTTGAATGGCTTTTTTATATATGTAAGTTTAATTTTTAATGAAATTGATGGCTATTTAATAAGCCAGAGTTTTCTTTCTAAAAAGCCCATTTAGTGGTTCAAGGTGATTTTCATAGTAATTCCACATAAACCATGACCTTTATCGCTTTTTACAATTCAGTAATTTAATGAAAGCAATTCTTCATTGAAGAATATCATAAATTCCAACGTTAAAGTCATAATTATGTGATGTAATCAAATAAGCGTTTAATGTGGGCATGATTAAAGTATATACTGTACATACACAGTATGTAAATTTTTAATTAAATTGAAACTTAATTTAATAACGATATAATTGTTCGTAAACATTGTGTTTAAAGTTAGAGCAAATACCACTTGTAAAAGTCGTATAAGTTGCAGTAATTATTACTGGGAACGTGCGTCGGCAGCTAAGGGACCATTTTGAGGATTAATATAAAAATGCTGTAATAAAAATGGCTACCTTTCTTGAGAAAATGTAATAAACTTAGCATCTCCTTAGTTTTGCAAGGTTTATATACGAGTGCGGTATTTTTGTAGCTCTGGTTAAGTACCACCATCGTTAGAAGTGTAAATAGGCGATAATTTTTGTATATAATTATTATGGATGTTTGACGCAGGAAGTTGCTTATACGGTAGTCTTTCTTTGTCAACACTAATATGTAGCTGCCATACCGTATTTGGTGTTTATAACCATAATGGAATTTTTCAGCCCAATGGAATAATGAAAGAAGATTAAAATGTGGTACTGTGCGAGTACTTGTATATTTGGTAATTGTCTTAAAGATTAAAGCTTAGTTTTTGTTTCTTTCATCATAGATAAAATCTTAAAAGTGCAAAGTTTTCATTGATATGGGTATAAATAAAGTATTTAGATGGCATGGCAGCTGTGTTTCTTATTTTTGGAAGAGCATCTTAGGATTAACTAAGATATCAAGACTGATGAAATTAAAAGTGTTATCGTATATCTACTGCGCTTTCATGTGATAATTAGTCTTTTTTGATAATAATTTTATGTACAACTGTATTATTCCGTACAATAACATCATTATTATTGACCTAACTGTATGAAATTGTGTTATCCTCCTGGGTAAATACTGTATTGTGTGTATACTGTATTTACCAATTTGACAAATTTTTAGTTTGTACTATTTTTAGTACAATTTTGTAGCTTTTATATAAGAAATTTAATCGCTTTATATCGATTTCTGCAATGTCATGAAGTAATTAGGGTATGCAACATGATTTTGAATAAATGTTTTTGACGTTGCAACATTTCTATGAAACCTGTTGTTATCATCGGAAGTTGCAAATGTGGTTTTATGAGCTTAGTTTTATTTTTTAAAAAAAAATTGCTAAATTTACCTGACGAAGTTACCGTATTTCAGCGTGGAATGACATTAATGATGGTTCATAACCATAAATGGATGGTTATTACTATGCATTATGTTTTATGTTGCATATTCAGTGCATACTCATAGTATTATGTGTGGAGTAGTCTGTGACAAACGGCGCCGATATGCTCAACCGTATATAGCGTATAAAAATTGAGACATCTATGGTTTACTGCAATGACTAGTTGCTCGTAATTTATTAATGAATTTTTGCTAGCATTTTCTCATTGATGCTAGAAGTGTGTTGCTAAATCTGCATGATTTAACATTTAATGACTTACTGAATGTTTATTCTCAAATTTTGTTTTGGTTTATTTTTGCAGATTTTGAAGATATACAGCCGTTTCATCCAAATGGACAAAAAGTTATTTTTATTGGCACAGAAATCTATACTAAATTCTGAATCTTTAAAGATGATGTCGTAAAGGTTTGGTAACGGCTTTTGCTACAGAATTGTTGCCAATTTATAGCGGCAGCCAACAAAATCTGTCAACGAAACGCACTTTCTTCAAGACGTCTTGTGAATTAAAATAACAAAATCGGTTTGAAAACAACCACATTGTGCGTCGTAAACTCGGGATTGCAAATCGCAAACATTATATTGCTATCGTTAAATCATGACTATAATATCTTTTAGTGAAGTGGAGGAATGGCTGGATGCCAATCCATCCTCCACGTACGATTATTTCCTGAGGAAAGCTGAGCTGGACTTAGTCAATAAATGGCTGGTAGCGCACGGATTTTTGTCTATTCATGAGTATGTGACTTCACGCCGAGGATCATGCTCATTGGGAACCAGTGGCAACAACTCTCCAAATTCACCGATTGAAAAAAATTCTGATAGCTGCTACTTTAACGACAACGATATGCTGACTCCTACTCATCACCGAAGAACCAACTCCAAAAAGTATCTGAGACATGATTTTGCTAAAGCAAAGTCCAAAAGCGTTTTCAGGACTTGTGAACCAATGCCAACTTGCAATGCTGATACTCATAGTCGTCGTTCCAGTTTAAAGGGTTTGCGAAAATATTCATCGCTTCCGCCAAATTCTATTAACATTTTGTCATTGCTAATCGAATCCAAAATAAGACTTCCCAAGTACGCTTGCAAAGGAAGAGATTCGAAGGTACATGTAACCGTAATCAGTATTCAGTAGTGGCGGATTTTAGTATTATTTCAAATTTAGAAAATGTTTTATAAAATTTTGTTAATATTTTTGGATATTTAAACAGGCTTTAAACAAATTGATACTCTGATTTTAGGACATTTTAGTCTTTTTTTTGTAGATTTTATAGTTTATTTCTCAAATAAAAATATATTTTACATTGTGAAAATGCGATGCCCTGGAGGCCGCAGAGTTGAAAACGGTTGTCTTGTATGCATTTTTGGATAATCCGCTACTGCATATCAATACTTTTTTTTTTTCTTTTTTAAATAAAATGCTAATATTGTATTTCTTGTGTATTTTATCTGGAAATATAGGTGGACCTTCGCTATCGGAATGAAAGAGAGTTTTTGCTAGACATTGTGAAAGATATTGCAAACGATTTGGACTTGAAAAGTTTGACGCATAAGATTATCACAAATCTGTCAATTCTTCTCGATGCCGATGGAGCATCTCTGTTTATTGTGGATGGACCCAAAGGGAAACAATGCTTGGTGTCCAAAGTATTTGATGTTCACTGTGGAACGAACATGCTTCCTACTATAGGGGGTGATAACATTATACAAGTTCCTTGGGGGAAAGGAATACTAGGATATGTCGCCGACACTGGAGATGTAGTCAATCTCATAGACGCTAGCACGGTAAGACATTTTGTTATATAACTAAATTACTGTATGTAAAACTTGGCAGCCAGTAAGGAGACAATGTACAATCTTATCCAAAACGCTTGCTTGTTGTAATAGATTTAATCGATGTTTTTTTTTTGTTTGGATATGTTTTAAAACGTATTAAAATAAAAAAGCGGATGTTGAGTTAATATTAAGCAAGCAAACATATTTCGTGGTTGGCTGCATATAAAAATACAAATACTGTATGTCAATAGGTTTATACTGTATATTGTGTTATTTTATAGTAAGTTTAGTATGCAGGAAACGCTGAGCCAGTTACAGAAACTAAAATTACGTTTTTGCTCCGACATTGATGACTTCTATGTTTAAAATCCTAAATAAATTAGCTTAGCGCATCTTATAAAGCAAATGATATATTCTAAAGTTAATCATTTTAAAGTTTGTCATAATAAGAAAAATGATAAGTTCTATCTTTTAAAACATGTACTGAACTTGTACATGTATTTAGGTTTTTTAACTACATTACTAAATAAATTATTTGAACGCAAATTCAGCAAACCCAGCAACTGAATTCTCTTTATCATTAGCACATTGAAATTCTTATTTAGCTTATACAGTATTTGATCACTATTAAAATCGGTTGATTTTCTAAATAGTAACATTTTTTTTATGGCAAGAAACCTAATGTAAAAAATTGCTATTGGAACTTGTAGGATTTCTTCAGTGGCACTTTAGGAAAGCGTTCTAGTTTACTGTTGAAGTCACCCGGTATAACATAAGTAGATTTTGTTGTATTTTTAACTCTTTATACGAAGTTACTAGGAGATCATTAGTTTTTTATTATTTTCAAAGAAACATTGTCTACTTGTACTGTATGCTTTCGTGTCTATAGCTACTCTTATATGGAACCATGCCCTAAATTCTTTACAATACAATATATATTGTCAAGGTAGCGGAAGTTTAAAAATATTAATAAAGTCATCGAAGAGTTATAATTATACAGTATACACTATTCAGTTTAGCAGAAGACGTTTTGTATTTGCTACATGAATACAAAATACTTTAACTGATGTTAAATTCAAAACACAGAGCCTTATTTGGTGCCGCAGATTTACAGCTATTTTTGGCAGATCTTTGATGCCGAATACAACAGAAGGATAGAATGAAATTTATTAAACAAATTCCAATTTTTATTAAGTTTGAAATGTTTATTTTAATATTTTAAAGGAATGCAGTTGAGACGCATGCAACTTATTGGAAAAAAGTTATGACTTTAAACTTTTAAAGCATTTATATTTTCGAGGAATGCTTTCGTTATTTTAAAGATGTGTCGTGTTTAAAAAGATTAAATTCTGTCATGTACGTCAGACTTTATTCTGCCGGCTATATCGCATAATGAACCGAATCCAATTTGGCTTTGGTAATTTTATTGTGAAGTATTTTATTGCTAACTAGATTTAGAGAGTCGAAATTAGATGAGCTTCATAAAAGTAAGGCTGAAATTTGAATTTTCTGCTTCAGTTCTCATATTTTCTTAAAATTAAATTAACACCGTTTCAAAGTGTTCGTATACAGCAAAAATCGAAAAGCTGTCTCGTATTCATTGAGAGATTTTAGCGTTATTTACATAGAGCTGTGAAACATTTTAGTTGATATAGATGAGCCTGTGAGAATTTGCATAACTAGAAGTTATTTTCGCTTGTCTTTTCGTTCATTTCATTTAGTTTTATCCCCCGTATATTTAGGTGCAATTTGCTATTACTGCAGGTGATATGTGGAGTTGGTGACATCCGTAGAATTGATTTATTTTTAATTATATGTAGCAATATAAATCCTATTTCGTGCTTTTTTATACAGTCAAACGCACTGAAAGTTTTGCGTGGAATTTCAATAAGAAGTTTGAACATTCTATTGAAATGCTGGTTCTGATTTTGGCATACGAAGAAGTACGTTTACAATTCAATCAATTTAAGTTATGAGCGATACAGATCAGATTAAAATTGCTGGCATTGAAAAGCAAAGGTTTGCTGTTTATTCAAATTGCGCTCAACAGAAAGTTCCGTTATAGTTTAAACGTGATTGAACGTTTAATCTAATTTTTGATTTTGAGTTATATTAGAGGATTTAGTTTAACAGCAATAGAAGATAAAAGACTAAAGTATAGGGAAATGTAATGATCTGAAATTTTATACTGTATTAACGTTTCAAATGTTAATTTGTGGTTTAATTAATAAGGAGTGTGTACAACAGCGTTTATGAGATATTCAATACATATTGTCATTTTGCGTTTTGAAAACTTATTTGTAAACAAATGGAGAAAAATTTTAATGTAAGTGCTAAAACAAAATATTGCATTGGGGCATTTATAAATTTATCTTGTATAAGAAAAACATTTTTTAAAAATTAGCAACAGTACATCTCCGAAAATGTATTCAACGCGTTAAATAATAGGCATTTTAAATTGATTGAGGTTAAAATAGGAAAAAAATATATTCATCAAATTTAATAATGTGTAAATTTGAGAATTTTATATCGTCATAAAGTGTCTATCAACACATTTTTAATACAAGTATACCTGGTTTAGAAATTGCAATTGAGGAAACAATAATGGGTGACCACTGAAGGCGTAATTTGTAATATTGTTTTAAGCTTTGAGATTTAACAGGCTGTAAATATAAGGGAAAAATATTTCAACTTTTTTTACATTAACAGTCATTGTGCCGTTGATCTCAGTGTATCGATCGGTTAACTTAGCAACTGTAGACGGGGTTTTAAGGAATTAATCTTACAGACTGAACGTATTAGTATATCTTCTTACAGTGGATTTTACTTCTTCAAGCTGGATGTTGATTAGAAAAATGCTTTGATTGTCGAGTAAGTTATTGTGTGTCTAGTCATTCCGACTTCTAAATTAAAAACTTCAGTTGATGAGAGATAACATCGGTATCTAAAAATAAAAAGTTTTAAGCAGTTGAAATGTTTTTCCATGAAAGTTTTGAAGAGTTAAACACACTTTTTTTTAGGATTTTAAAATCAATAATAAATTATCCAAATAAATTGATGTCATACAGTGTTTTACTTTTTGCTGTTTCTGTCGTTAATCTTAGGTTGAAAAATATTATTAATACAAGTTACCTATAAAAAAATTGGGATTAGAGACATGTCGTTGATTAAAAACAGCACAGCAAGCTATTTTATAATTCTTTTAAAATGCTCCAAGCACAAATCTTGGCTTTTTGATTCGCCTGTTAACACTTCATTTGCCATTGATTTTGCAATGACGAATTCTGAACGTCATTATGGTAGTCCACTGCCACTTTTTTATTTAGGTTTTTTTTACTAGAAGTTTATATACCGGTTATATCTGGCTGATGTACAGTAGAGTATGCATGTCGAGTAATGATTTACAGCATGTTATATAGTGTTTGAGAGCGTAAATAGATGAAATTGTATGATGGTCTAAGGCATTCAATTTGACGCAAATGTCGAAGGTTAGTTGACGTGTTAAGGGTTTGAGATTAATGTTTTATCTGCCCATGAACTTTCTTTAAACGATCGACATTAAACTACTGTATATATCACTTCCTAATTTTATGGACGCACGCTATTATACAAAATCATAAAACGCGTGTACAGCTAAAGTCGTTTTACTGAGCAAATAACACAGCGGCGCATAAATGTAAGCTTATGAAAATGCTGTGACCAATAACTTCTTTAGCTTCGTAATAACCAGCATCAAAAGAAATTCAATAAAAGCATTTTTAGTGTTGGCTTCCTTTGTTTATGTTAGAAATGGGTAACTGTAATGGGAAAGTATTTTTAAATAACTTTCTGTAAGACCATTGATATTTGATAGAATTCGTAGGAGGTAGTTTAATGTTATTTTCATATATAAGGGATAATTTATTGCACATACTGTATATTTTTGGTATATCGGGTGATTTTTTAAATTGGAGCATTTTTTCCAATGGCAAGAAGAAAGTGGTATAATTGTAATTGGAACTTTGAGGCACTAAAAAGGTGTTCTACTTTAGAAAATTTCTCTGTAGTATTTTTTTTGTAGAAAATTTAAAATTTGTTATGCACCGTATTTTACTATTCAAAGTACTTAAATTGCAAATTAATGTCCATTTAAATGCATGTTTAGCTGAGATTGACTTAAAAAATACAAACACAGTGGTTGTACTGTGTTGCATAAATAAAAGCGTTGGTGTTCCTGCAATTTAACTGCTGCTCTTTATCAGTGTGAATTTATAACGCCAATGTGACTGTTTAATGTGTTAGTCGACGTAAAATGCCGAGGATACAGACGTTATTTCCATTTAGAGAGTTTTGAAAATGACGAAATAACTTGGGTCTTTTTTCTTCATTTTGAATGGGAAATGTGGATGTAAAAAGAAGTGTTTTCGTTTGTGTTTGTTGTGGGATAAGCACTGCATTTTGTTGTAGACAAATTCCATCAATATTGAAGAAGACAAAATAAACGCTTTGGTGGAATCGAGTTGAAAAAGAATTTTTATTCTACAGTTAATAGAAAAGTAAAAGTTACCAACATTCTCTATTCGACACGGTGTGTCTTGATAGTTTGTAGAGCATTTGAAAATGTGTATTTTAGCTTGTCACAACTTTGCAAATGTTAAGCTATGTAATATTTGCTTTTACGCCAAGCCGCGTGAAACTTTTTTTTTTTGAATATTTTTATTTCTTGTTGGCGTGCTTATCCCTAAGGAAATTCAGAAAAGGTATGTTTCCGTCTTTTATAGATGCTGAGCACGATTTTATCATTGTTGTAAGGGGCCAGGGGGCTCTGAGGATTCTAAATATATTAGTTTGTGCATAATAAGGTTTTATGCGATACATTTTTTTTAAATTTTTGGACTACTTTGAGGCACTCTTTTAAGTTACGACGTTCCAAGAATTAAGTTTCACAATTACAAAGAGGGGCCTTTTTAACACAAAATTCTATTTTAAGTTTAAATTTCTTTCATAAATTCATACATAATACTGGTCAGCTATTGAAATTCTATTCACGCGTAAAGAATGAATATTATTAGAAAAGAATGATAAATAATGGATTTATTGTATCTCCGCTGTGCTTTACATTTGACACTGTAGGACGTAATTTCACATAAAGATGACAAGAGTAAAAAGATAATGCCAGATTAAATAAGCTTGAGAATGGCGTTGAATTGAAAGTGATCATACTGATGTATTAATTAATCATGATTTTTTTCTTTATAGGATGTAAGGTACAACGACGAAGTTGATCGCATTATTGGTTATCATACTGACAGTTTGCTGTGTATGCCTGTGAAAAATGCTTATGACGAGATCATCGCAGTTGCTCAAGTCATCAATAAAAATCCCAGAATATGTTCCGGCGAATTCACGAAAGACGACGAGAAGGTAGGTCTCAATTATATAGCTATTATCCTTTGAAAGGGTCTTTTCGAAATTGCAATTGAAAAGCCTGTTTTCTGATATAACTTAGTTCTACTCTTCTAACAATACACATTTATCGAATTAATGACTATACTCGTATGTCAGCTCTGAAATTAAATAATGGGCTAGATATTATCGACCAAATTCAACTTAGTGTATATTTTTGCATTTAATAATACTGTAGTGTAGTTGGTGCGCTGTCATTCTTTATATTTATGTCAGTTATAAGCTATGCAGTGTCACTATATGAAAGTGGCATAATTAGAGAAAATTGCGTCAATGGCAAACCCTATAATGACGGAATACGAACAGTAACGACCAAAACAACAAATTTATTAAGAGTATTGTATTAAGTGCTTTTTAGTAATTGAGATTGTCGATTAATTTCTCAATTAAGACACTAATTTTGAAGGCGTTAAATTCTAAATCTAATTTTTGCGTGAAAGCGTCTGTGGCGACAAAATTGATTTGTATTAAATTTAATTATAAAATATTAATTTAATCGTACAATTAAATTTTTTTCACACTAAAGAATGGTAAATTGCATTTTATCAGGTGAAAACATCAAATGTAATTAAATTTAAAATGGATTTGCGTTGTCTACTTGCGTGTCTATGGAATCCCACATGCGACAAATATCTATTTTTACAGAAATTTTTAATTGTTTTTAAAAATTTCATTGCGTGAATCGCATATACTGTATATCTACAGTATTTTAGTTATAGAAGAGAAGAATTCTTAGAATTTGAACTGGAACCTATACCGTAATTAACTCATTCAAATACTGGTCATGTTTTCTGTCACTTAGTTTCATTTATTATAACAGGTTCCTAGAGGAATTGGCTATTTTAAGTGCTTTACAACTTATTTAAAATTTTGAAAGTGATTGCTTGTCAAACGTGATTTCACTGTACATTGTGCAATGTCAATTCGTATAAAAATCTCATTAGCTTCTTCGTTAAGTTTCATTAGTTAAACGAAAATGTGCTGAAAGTTTATTCAATTATCCGGAAGATAAAACTTTTAATATATTTTTTATAATTTGACAGTAATTAAGATGGCTGTCTAGCCCATAGACATTAACTTCTGACATTCTGTTTACTTCAAGTTTTGTTCATCGTTATGTTCAATAATTTTACAACGTTATTAAAAAGGAATGTGCACAGCTGCTCTGTATGCTGTGGGTGTTCAATGCAAGACCATAGTTTCTGTGGCATTACCAAAACGTGTATTTAATTCACATTTTTAAGAAAAATCAGACCGTTAGCAACAGATGAGATGAAATATCAAAGAGCGACTTTTTGATGTTTAGTTTGGTGATTTGAAAATTTATTTGTAGTAATCAACAGTCAAATTGGATTTAAATTTGTTGGCAAAACAGCATGAAATTTCTAAACTTTGGTAGATTAGGTACAGACATGTAATTTAAAATAGCTTAAAATTGGGAGAAGCATATTGGAAATGGTTTAAATTTTACTTAAAGACATGGCATAGTTTTAAAGAAAAATCTTAAATTTTTTTTTAACATGTTACGCGCTCTTATGTTAAAAAAAAATTGTTTCAGTACGAGTTAGAACTTAGGAGACGCCGACCTCTTCGACGCCAGTGTGTATATTTTAGTTTTTTAGTGAATCGATTTGCTATTAAATATGGATTTTCTTGAATAAGTTTATTTTTGCACTAATGCCGGTATGCTAAGTATTTTGTCATGTTTTAAAGTCGTACTGTAGAGTACCTAAAAGAAGTTAGCGAAAAGGACGTTACCCTTTAGATAACAATTGAAACAATTTGAATGAACCCAAATATGATTTTGAAGAATGAGGGAGCTGGAATATATCATTTTTGTATTTCAATTTGTATTTGGACGTGTCTAGTGCAATGTAATTGGCATACGAATGGGAGAAGGTGGGGCTTATTTTCAGTTCCCAGATGTCGTTTGTGATGAGTTCAAGTTGGAAACGAGTTAAAACTTTTTTTTATTATTGTAGCCTTTTTTATATTAACTATTATTGTTGTTATCCGACAGGAAATCTTTGAAATAAAAAAAAGTTAAGCAAAATCACTATGGGTGCATCTTGAAAATATACGTTTATTTGAAGAATCTTAAGACATGGTGGCTGTTTGATGTGTCACATGGTTAAATTTTGTTTTACTTAAGGCAACTTCATTTGCTGTTTGTTAACTGAAATGTTAAGTTGCAGCAACTGTCTATTTAGTTGATTGCAAATTGTCATTTTATTCTATCCCACTCTTTCCTGTACTGTATTTACGTGTTGTTTGGTTAGAAATTTCCTAAGGCGTGGCAATTACCATTTCCTTTGAATTATATGCTCTGTCGTTATTACAAAATAAGCTGATTTTGCAGTGTTAGAAAAGTTTTTGAAAATTATTTTCCTATTTTTGGTAGTTGACTCAAACTTTTTTCTTTTAAAAATCAGTGGATTTTGTTTGAATTTTACTTACTAATGCACTTTTTTTATCATCGATTTTTTGCACAAACTTTTTTGTCAGAATGATGCTGAAACTTTCTATTTAAATGTCGCGTACTGCTTTTGCTCTAATGAAGCATGAAACTGAAAATACAAATACAGCTTTGTATTTCGTTTAATTAAATGCACATAATTAACAGTGAAGAATTAACATTTACTTTATTGATTATTTTAGCTAAAATTTATATTTTATTTTTATTTTATCGGCGTTTGTTAACCTATTTAACTAGATTAGTATACGGTATAGTCATTTGTGTTTAAAAATGAGGTTATAATCCTAAACTTTCACGAAAGTTAAAAGCGGATGAAACTGATGAATTCACGTCGAGACGCAGCTAATCTGATTAAGCTTAACATATCTTAATTAACTTTTAAGAAGTTAAGTTGGAAGAAGTTGTTTTTTGATACAATTGACATCACCGTGGTCGCTTAATTTGTTTTTCTTGACTTTCTGTGCAGTTTTTAATTGCTTTTTTATGTATCCAAGCCATTTTTAAAAATCGAAAACACTTGAGGCAGTGAAAAGCAAAAGTTTTTTTTTTTGTTAGGATTTTTCTATTTTTGTCGAACCATCGATTCAACTTTGTTAAAAGATTATTGATACGTTAGTATTGGATATTATTGACGACGTACAATATACTTTGTTTTCATTTCAGACATTTTCCCTTAAGGGTCGACTGCGTTGAACAATTATTATACTATACAGTTGCAGTTCTGAATTCTTTCCATCTTATTTCTTCTGTAGATACATTGTATTTTAGCAGTGCTTAGGACAACGGAATTTTTAAAAGCGATTAATCTATAATAGAGTTAAACAGAAATTGGAGAAATATATGATTTTTAATCGGTTTTTAAATGGTCAGAGAACCCAAACTACAATAGAAAGTTTAAAAACGTGTTGTATGGATTTTTTAAATTTATTAACTACAAAATCTGCACTGTATGAAGAATTCAATTAACGTAAATTTCAGTATTAACTTTCTCAAATATAAAAATCAGACTTAGTTTGATCAAATTTATCACTCATTAAAGAACTAGTATATTATAAAAACTTGTAGGGAAAAAGTATCAAGGATAGGAGTCTTACTGGGTACTACTAAATTACTAATGCACATACACGTACACACAAAAAGCTTTTATTGCTTTTGAAAATACGGATACTTAAGCACCATTTGGCCGGAAGGATGTCCGATGTAAAAAGTTTCCGACTTGCAGTATACAAGATTCTTTCTTGTATTTTGTACGACTTATATTTCTCAAAATGAGTGTTTCTTATAAATAAATTGCGATGTTGAACAGGATTTGCTTGACTCATTATGAGGTACAACTCGATCAGGATAAATACTCGCACTGTAATAATGTATTGAAGAGCATGTACAGTACTGTTACTATACACACAGTATGGTCATCCGCTTATTATTTTGAGGAAAATGGGACTGGTAGCTCCCAGCATGATATGTGAAGCCGGAAAATTGATTTTTATTGAATGTGCCTATAGTTTCTGTATGTGGAAAAGTGTTTGGCTCAGTAATACGATTACGAACAGCGTTTTTGTTAGAGTTTTATGGATTACTTGCACATGAATTTCATTTTTACTTTGAGTTTTATATAATAATTACATTTAAAGTTGGATGGGTCATAAATAATTCTAAGTAAAAGATGTACTGAATCGATTTTGAAATATCGGTAGTTGCCGATCTTGGCTTCTTCGACCTTTGGGAGTTCCGGGTATTGATCAATCATAAAGGAAGCTTGAAAAAATCAAATAAAAGTTGAAATAAAACTGACAAAAAAAGTACCAGAAATTAGCCTTAAATATTCAGTTAGTTAAACATGCAAGTTTAAACTTAGGTAAAGTAATTACTAAAATGACTGCAGCTACACTGTATTTACATACGTTTCTCTTCTGGTTGATGGAGTGCAAATCTGTTGATATTGCCTAGGGACATTTGCATAAAATGGAGTGACTAGGCAATTAATTAAAACATGTTGAAGGGAAATTTATGGGCAAGTTGGCGTATGGACTTCAAAAGCATTTATTGTCATAAAAATTTGTGAAAAGTTTAAAAGTTTTAGAAGCATTGAATTACATAATAAATTGTTTACTGAATTTTTTAAAATAGCCTCCATATGCTGATTGTGTACATAGGATAAAAAATGTTAACTTCAGTCTGCCACTGCTCTATTCATTACCGTAATGTTTCTCATTTAATAAAAAATGGGTTTTTTTACACAGTATTTGATTTTGAAATTGTTGGACAACTGTAATCCGCTTTTTCCAGTGCTCATTCATGGTGCTATCTGACATGCAACTTTTGATATATTAGATTTTATCTTTTGTTAGATGTACACTGAGTACATGAAGATATGTGTGATGCATTCACCTTTATTATAACTGTAGTTTTTCTTGAGATTTATCGATTTCTTATCATGTCTTGCAAGTTACAGAGAAGTATACTGTACGTTGTAGCGTAGGTGTAGTGTAGCATTAGTGACCCGATTTCTCTTTAACCAATTCCTTTGTTTGATATTAAAGTTCGAGACGAACTATTGGCGACATTTACAGGAAGACAGATGGATGTATTTCAGAAAGTGAATTTATACTTTGAAGACAATTGATGGGTGATATGTTTCGAGATGTTTTGTAATGCATTATTATCTCTTTGATGCTTTCACCTTTAGCATATAATTCGTAGTTTAATTAATGATGCATGATGCTGCTCTGATTCAACCAAATGAGATAACTAAATCCGTATCACGTGTTTATTCAAACGATTTTATTCGTAACTAAAATAAAATAATGCTAGGTTTAAAGAGAGACAGCTGTCGGTAACTTCATAAATATGCTTTATCATTTCTAGATGAGTGCTCTGACGTTTTACATTTGACTTTTTCTTTACAATTTATGACATTTGTATTCATTTACACTGTTTTCAATAGTCGCATTGAATATCAAATTCATTACATAGAGAGATTATAATGCTATAAAACAAAATGAGAAATGTAAAACGACTGTTAATTCAAAACATTACTTGTACAGTATATGCCAACATAAAGTTTGGTATGGAAATGTAGGTTTTGTTGACCGTTTGCGGATTATAATATTCGAAATGTGTTTTGCTTGTGTTGTTTACTGTGTTCTACATTCTCAATCCTTTCTTTTTTCTTAACATAATTTGGTGACCAATCTGCACCATCTGTCCATTAGAACACTGTAATATCAAATGGAATGGGTTATCGCAAAAATAGAGCATGTCCTACTTAAAAAAAAACAAGAATGCAATTTGTCGTTTTAGCATTGCAATACAAAAACATCTTTGTATCTGGTTATCATTTATATTGTCTTATAGAATGAGTTGATTAACTTTTAGATGCTGAAATTATATTTTTTATAAGCTTTGCTAAATAAGGGCATACAAGTTTGTTTATCCTAACTACTTTTAAGAGGAAAAAAGTCAGTTTTTTAGACCCTCCATCAGATTTTTGATTTTTGAAATGCTTCAAGCAATTAAATTTGATATTTTGAGTCTTGGTTATAACTTAGTTACTTTAAACACTGCTTTTTTTCTTATGTTTTAGACCAATAGTGTATATTGTTATGGCGTATATTATAGGCAACTTTTTAATGTTTCAAGTTTAAGGCCATAATGATGTTCCTCCTACATTTTGCTGTGTAGTAGCCTGTTATTTATTGATTTATTGGTCTCTAGTAAGTTAAATTGTGCAATTGAAGCAGCCTGTTTCTTTTAACTTTATAGCTATTTAGTACAACTTCTTATGGTCATATCGTTTGGGGACATTTACTACCGCACTATTCAAATATATGATCTTTCTTGGAATTTCTTACTAGTGTTATGACTTTCTATTGTCGATGTAATACTTTATGTAGTTTAACTTTAGCTTATTCATTAAACTAAGTTACTTTTTCCCTATTTTTATAGTTGCTTTTCTGTGGGGTATCTTCTCTACATTGTCAGTTTACTGTTGAAATTTGTGCCTGAGTGTAATACAGCAGTTACAAAAACTATAAACATTAAGTAACTAGAGATATTGATGACTATGGTTTTTTTAATTACATTGTTTGAACATAAAGTGATTAAATTAATAATTGTATAAGCTTAAAATTTTAGTTATTTTATTCTTAGTTGATGAAATTTGTTTTTCGACTTTTTCATTTCTTTAGAAACTTGGCATTATTTTTCTAAGTTGTGTTTTTATGAAATTTTAAGTGGTTTATTGTTTCAGTATAGTAGTGCATTTCCTTATCATTTAAAATTGATCTTTTTGTGAAATAATTTTTTGATTTGTGTTTCTTACATTATGCCATTGTTGTGAGTAATGATGGTATGATATCTCGTTGTATGAATAACTGTTGTGTCGCATTGGGAGTTTATATCAAACTTTTCGTGTTTGTTTTGTTATGTACAGTATGTAACGCTTTCCCAATGGATATATGCTTAGTAATCACAAGCTCAATTCTTTTGGGATTCATTTCACAACTCATCACAACGCTTTCAGTGACGTTATGCATTCACAGTTCTAGCTAGAGGTCATTGCACTCAGATGCGTATGTACTAAGTCGCCCTATACCAACGTCAATAGTACTTTATATGTTTGCTTGTAAGAATGTATAGCTCTTGATGTTGACAACAGTCTGCGTAAAGAAATGTGAAAGTAATCTTAAACAAATCGATTATCTGCTAAGTAAAAATATAAAAAAAAAATATTTGGAAAGAATTGCTAGTTGAGAATATACTTTAATTTGATAAAGAGTTCCATTATCTTTACATAATATCTGCATAGTAAGAAAAAACATAAAAAAAACTTGAAGCACTAATGGTTTGCCTCTTTAGGGCTAAACTTAATTCTGATAATTTTTATTTTAACATCTTAAAATATTACATGTTCTTATATCTTATAGCATTTACTTTAAATAGATTTTGGCAAATAATTTTTTATTACTATTAAATGATGTTTCAAGAATTTAAAAAACACATTAAACGATTCATTTAGTTGTTGAAAATGAAACTTGACTATCAAATTATTTTATAAATTATAGCGAGTGTTTTATTACTTTTTAAAGAGCTCTGTTTATTATCGGAATAATGGTCTATAAAGTTGAGTAGTTGGAGATTTTAATGACGAGATTTTAGCAAAATTAAAGTTTTGTTACTTTAGCACATTTATTATTAATGGATGTTGATTGCTGCTCTTTTCTACGAATTAGTTAATAAACAATAATAATAAGTGGTTGCGTTGCTAGCTTTTATCATCTCATTACTTTTTCTTCAAAAAGAAGAAAGTTTCTCTACGTTTTACGATGCATCATTAAAATGTTGGTTAACTGACATTTTAATGTACTGAGCATACACGAATTACTAGTCGATTGTTAGAAGTTATATAGAATTGTAGATCACTAAGGTCGACATAGTCTCAACATCAATAATAATGTTATACTTATACATTAGGCTAATGAGAATAGACATGTGGTTATAAATTGATTTAAGTTTTAAGAGATGCTTTCTAAATCGTAACTAAGTGATGATCGTTTTACAACAAGCGTTTTATGGAAAATCTGGAACGCAAAAGTACTTTGTGTTTATTTTATTTTTAAAAAATCGTCAACTTAGTCACCCAGTGTAATTTATTTTGTGACTAAGAAAGTGACAAACGTTCTTATAAAATTTATGACGGGGGTGTTGACATCATTCTATTAGATGAGAGTAAAAGTTGTTTAGAAAGTGAAATACTGGTGTATAATTTGATTCAAGTAATGCGCGGTTATTTAATTTTTAAAGGAGGATTTATTTGTCATATTTAACGAAGTGCAGATCTGTTTTAATATTATTTGACACAGAATCACGACCTTTTCTCGTTAATCGTGACAACGGCTGGCTTTGTCGTTGGCATGTGGCGTAATGTACCGACTAATATGCATGTCATCAAAAATGTGGAAATAAAAAGTAAAACCGCTGGCGTATTTTACTGTATGTGTGGCATCCATCTCTGCACGACATGAAGCTAATGGCACATATCGGTTTGGAATGTAGAATAACAAACAGAAATCATATCTGACATTTGCCATGTAATTGTTATAACGTGTCCACAGAAACTTTTTTTTTTCTTTACGAGTCATTGGCTGTTATCATTGTGGTTTCCGTTTTACTACAAATACAAGTCGAATGTTTTCATTGCCGTTTTACTCACTGCCATGCGTGTCGCCTAGTATCGAAAGGCAGATATCGATCTTCTCGCCAAAGTCTCTTAACATATCTATACACATACCGGTACTGTATATTTTATAGACGAACGTGACCGTCATCTTTTTGCGTTAGAGTATTATATGCCGTATATATCAATAGATACATGAATGTGTTTCTGGCAACATCTGCTCTGCACCCAAGTGGGAATTAGTGTCGATCAAAATCACCGCCACCGTTCTGTACAATATTTGTAAGCCATTATCCAATTCAATCGACAACCACTACGTTCTTACAGCCCATTTTTCATTAGTGTATTTTCCAAGTTGTTTTGGAAATCTATTTATATTATTACGTAACCTATATTCATTGATAACACGTTGGAGCGTAAATCGTGCACTTGTTAATTCGGATGATGATGAAAAACATGCTGCTTATCGATGTTATTTTTTTAGCAATAAATTACATAAGTAGATTTGCAGACGTACCAATGTATTGACATAACATTGATTTTACATTGGATTTTTTTTGGGTGCTTTTATGATGTTAGTTTACTGTGTATTGATTTGCATCTGAATTGCTAGAAATGTATTTAGAGTTTCAAATTGGTCGAAAGTTATTTAGAGAATTACATTGCTGTACTGTATGTTTGACGTTTTTAATGGAAATTGCAGCTATTTTTTATTTTATATAAAGCGATGTAACTTAATTTAATTTTTATGTAATATAGTAAAGCATTTTTTTATTTTTAAAGAAAATTACCGTAAATCAATTTACTTTATTAACTGCATTACATAGTATAATATACATACAACATTTTGTAATTCTGTAGTTATAACTATAACGTTAGTGTATTGAGCTCACAATTCAGAAACACAAATTGAGTTTATGAAAATTTTCATGCACAGTATATACTGTACATAAAATTGCTAATAAAATTGGCTTTAAATGAATTTGGTGTTGTAAAGTAATAGTGTAGTAATAGTATACATGGAACTTTTGAAAGCAAGTTACTATTAGCATTAAAAAATTAAATTAGACATTTTATGATAAATAACTAAAACTCTAGTAATTAATTGTTCGCAATGATACCAGCGACATTATAAGTATAAAATCTTTTAATAGTTAAGGGATTGTGAAAGTAAACGCTAATACTTTAAATCAACATTGAAATACTGTGTTAAACAAAAATTGATATTTGTAATTTAATAAATCAGGTGTCATAAGCTTGGTCACTTTAATGAACTAGAGTTAATTGTGAAGTAGTAGTAACCCGTGATAATCTGTTTTCATTTGATTATTAAACGTCAGAAACTTTGTTTGCTATGCTTTTGACAGTTAATTGAAGCTGAATGTCTTGACTGTATGTCTAGTGGTCTAATTCAATCATCCATATTTGTGACTATGTTGGTTTTCTCCAGTGTCAAATATTTAACCAGCTAAGCCGATCACGGTTCAATATTGGTAAACTATAATGTTGTTAAATAAAAGCAGTGGCCTTACAAATAGACAATTTGCCAATTCTGTCTAGCGCTGGTAGACTTATATATTTTTTAGATTTTGTGTGTTTGCTTAGCACTTCTAATAACTAAACGTATTAAGTACACGTTTGCTTGTCAAACTTATATACGAAAATAGACTTTAGAACGAATTGACAAACAATTGATATGTGATACTTTCTATAAATAGTGGCAAAAATAGAAATTTGATGTCCAATTGCTTTAAGCTTTGGTTTTATATGTTCTTAATATGTTTGCAGTTTTGAGAAAGCTCATGTACTTTTTTATAGTAAAAACTGATTATTTACTCAATTCTAATCTTTTTTAATGTCAATAAAATACCGAGATATAATATCACCAGTTCCAATGTGTTTTTGAAGACCATTCAGTATATTACCTGATTGTCCATTAAGGCTAAACCATACATTGTGTCTTAACAATAACGTTTGAAGGTCAAATCGGTAAAGTAAGCTTAATAGGTAATGAAGATTCAATGAATGTAGCAAAATACGTTTGTGCACAATAGCTAGAGCAGATGAGAAATGACATTTAACGTAAGTGGTTCTGTAATAAATGTGTACAGGTGAAAATCCAAATACTTGAGTTTATTGAATGGGCGTAATTAAATATGCTGACCAATGCTCGTAATAACAAAGTCACTGACTGATGCCACTGACATTTGTGATAAATGAAGCAAATACGAGCTAATACTTTTCGCCACTAGTATGTTTATTTGTTTTGGAAAAGTGTGGCTATTTTAGTTCATTGTATTTTGTGTTGGTATGCTATGTCATGTAGGCGAGCGATATTTGGTCACTAGACTCTTTGACTAGTGGTCGTTGAAACTTGATATTTGAAAAAGGATATATGAGCTTTTATCCGTCTTTTGTACGGTGTGTGAACAGATTGGTAATTTAACACTTGTGGCACTGCCTTTATGGACAAATGTGTTTTTCACGCCGATGTTAATTAAAGATTGAGGTACTGTACGAGTGGTATTGGCTCTAACAAAAAATAATAGCTTACATTGACTGGCTCACATTCAAGGACAAATTGTTGGCTGAAATAAATTTTACGTGTTACCAGTATTTGTACAGTATTTCAAAATGCTAGTAAAGGGTTGACAAGGGTGACTATGTAACGAAATTTCTGTTTTAAAACTAAACGAGAAGCATTTTTAATTGAATTACAAATAAAAGCTTTCACGCATCTAATTTATTTATCAAAATAGGCTCACAAGAGTTAGATAAAACACTAAAATCACCAGAATTTATACTTCTAGTCTTTAAAACTGAATTTTAGTGCGTATTTTACAAATATTCAGGTATATCCAGGTGAATGTACAGGGAAATCTATAACGGTATTGTACGAGTAACTTTGATAAAACTCGGCACATTTTCATAAATAAAAAAATATAAATGTCACGCCATCGGCATTTTTTTGTAACATAAAAACCATTTTTATCAATAAATATTTAATTCGTAAACTTTAATAGTAAATGATGCAAGTTTGCTGCAAACTACTGTCGAATCAAGTTTTATTTGAAATAAAAGAAAACTCATTTATTTTGTTTTGTTGGTTTTTATTCTATTTGTCATTTAAAATTAAATGAATTCCAGACTGTGTGTACGAATACGTTATTAAGTTTTCGATTAAATGTGTAAGTGCTTGTAAATGATAAGTTTTAAGTACAAGCGTCATTTATTATTAATTTATTTTGTGTTTTATACTATTTTTCAGCTTTTCGAAACGTATTTGCAGTTTGTGGGAATTGCCATTACCAATGCTCAGATTTTTGAAATGTCTCGTCGAGAGTACGATAGGAACAGGGTAAGTTTTATGTTTCGAATTTAATGCTTATAATACTTTACGATATCCACATTTGCTATAGGGTATTTCACATACAAAAACAATTCCTTAAAAATACATTCTACCGTATATGCATAATGCTGTTTATGCGTTTTATTGCAGCGTTATTTGTGTTGAACTTTTTTGCGCAATCACTTGTGGATTACGTTGCGAAAGATAAAGAAAAAATTTTTTGTTTAAAGTTAGGGGTTTTTTTTTGGACAGCATTATAAATTGACATATAAAATTTGAAATTGCAAATGTTGATGCAAGTTCGAATGCTATTGTATAATATAATGCCTGTGGTGATAGAATTTCAGCAGGTTATACCAGCATGTGATATCCTGGGATTTCAACGAAAAATATTCTGCGCAGCGTTTTTTTTTTCTTCTTTGGGGTCGTTATTTTTACAGATGACAGAATGTTAAATTCGAAACTTTGTTCAGAGTTGAACGCGGTGTCATTTTGGTTATTTAACGCTTGACTATTGCAGTTATTTATGGAAAGTAACAATGCCATTGTGCATAATATTATTTATGCATTTCTTCTGCAAGCTTTATTCTCTGTGCTCTCTTCATGATTAGACATTTTTAGCTTGCTTTTTTTTAGAGATTGAATGCAACTTAAGTGTATAAAAAATTGATGCGATGTCAAATTTAAAGAAAAAAGTGAAAGTATAAAATTTCTTTGGGAACTGAAACATTGATTTTTTTTCCAAAGCAGCTATTCAGTCGATACAGGTGACCTTATAAAAGATGCGCATTTTATGTACTGGTCCAATTGTAAAACAGCAATATGTGCAAATTTAATTCCCAATAACATTTTTACTTGGAAATTTTTCAATAAATAACTTTTATATTGTATATTTCCAAGAATTACGGTAATACTTTGAAAAGAATTCTTGGTTTTATTGGAATAGGTTTGATTTTAAATCTTAACATTATGCAACTTCATAGAACATCTTCTGGAGTGATTCTCAAATTGAATCACGTGTACCAAGAGTTGTAAATAACAAATCAAAGCTTAAAAGGTTAAACAATATTTATTGAGATTTGAATTTTTGGACTGAATAACATAAATAGAGCAATATTGACTAAATCTGCATCCATTTAAACACAAAAATTTGAAAACAGAAAAAATGGTGCTTTTTAAAAGTTTTCTTATAAAATCTTAAAATTTAAAAGACGAGTGACTTTAAAAGCTTATGCATTTGTATGTCCATATTTGCAGTAAAATAACATGATAAATTGTTTTTGCTATTTGCTTAGCATTTTAGTGGATTCTGAATAGACTGCTGCATAGGATACGGATGCAGTTTCGCATCAATAAAAAACTATATTGAAAAAGCATGACTATTGACAGTGAAAAAAAAGTTGCATTATGCGGTCGTAGTGAATTTTGTTTTTAAAAAAAGAAATTGCGGAAGAATAACATCATGTTAGCTATTGCGGAAGTATTAGAATTTTGCGAGTAGTTTTGACACTTATTATTTCAAACGAAAAATATAGAAAATGATGTGATGTTGCATCTGCTTCACTGCTAGTTATGTCGATGTTAAATGTCTCATAAATGTTCTTTTTTTATTTTTTTTTAAATGTAGAGTTTACTTGAAGTGACCCATGATTTGTTTGAAGAGCAAACCTCTTTGGAGACTGTAGTATTGAAAATAATGCAACGCGCTCAGAAACTACTTAAATGTGAAAGGTCCGCTGTTTTGCTCTTACAGGAAAATTCAGAGGTTTGTATGACGTTTTCTAATATAAATTTTTTTTATAAAAGTTTGTTTTTTCCTGCCATTATTGTCTGCTTTATAACTAAAAGCTGAATGGCATTTTGTCATTAAATCTGACTGTACATTTTGTGAGGAAAGGGAGATGCCCATTAATTTCCATTAAACATCATTAATATTTTCTATCAGTTACGTTATAAGCTCATATGACATGCTATTTCCTGGGTTACACAGAAATCAGTGTAGGTTTAATGGTTGCCTAAGTGAGCAGTCTTGGTAATATACTAAAATTTAAGTTAGAGTAATGCAATATACAGTAAGTTTCAATTTCATCGCTTTTAAAACGCTTTTTATTTCTTCTTCTGCCCTGTATCGAAATTTTTTATTACAGAATAACGTTAAGCGTACTGTGCATTGAAATTTATATTTTGTATGTTATTATTTTAATTATTTAAAGTAAACATTTTATTTATTACAAAAATAACATAATAAAAACAGCAGATGGCATTTTCTCCTACTTTCTCATAGGGTTTTTGTTGAGCAGATATGAGAAAAAAGCCTACTGTTTTGGTGCTATTTAGTTGTGTTTGGAAAATTTTAATTAGTTGAGAAGATCTTTTTTTAAATTTTTAATTATATCATTTATTATTATTTTTAATATTACATCTGCTTATGGTTTTTGTTGCTACTTGTTTTGATTGTTGTCTTGCATACGGCTAGTTTACATTAATTATTTATGAAAGTTAAGAGGAACTACCTGTGTTTATTATCATTAGAGATTGAGAAAGTGCGTTTTAAATTCTTTATTTACTTATAGTAAGTTACATCATAAATGTATAGTGTTTTACGGAAGACTAAATCGTTTTAAAATATTTTAAATTATGAAATTTGTTTATTTCCTAGATAGGCTTTAGATGCCAACATATTGAAAATCTACTTATAAAATCGATATTTTATTCCATTTTATGATATTCGAGTAACATTTTTTAATAAAGGGATTTTGTTGGCTAGAGTCAACGGACACATTTCTTAAAGTAAACAGTTTACGGAGTTTTTACGTAGCTTACATTATTGATCAATTTTTTATTACAGTATAATTCAACTAAACGTCTCATTAACGTAATCGACTAAATTAGTCGTTGCACCCTCATTGAACCACCGCGACGTTTATTCGAAGATAAAAAGTGTATTTAAAATTTTTATGGATTCTGTTGTGGCATAAGCTAGCTTTAATATTTATTGATTTCTTCTTCAACGTCTATAAACAAAGCCGATTTTTTTAAAAATTTGCTCCCTGAAGCTCAGAAATAATTTACATACTTGTACGACGTCAATGTCAATTTCGCTTCTTCCGTTATCCATGCAATTTTTTTTAAATTGAACTTGCATAATATTTTGACTATAGATCATAGAAAGTTACAGAAAGAACGTTTGACATTAATTATTTTATTATTTTTGTAATAGTATGTAAGTTAGGATATCGTAGGACATAGTTAGATTGAAATATGACTCCACTGTTGTTTATATTATTGGTATAATAGCAAACTGTTGCTGGTTTTTGTAAGGTCCTTGTTATTTGGCATGATAATTGTTTGTTTAATGACGACTACTGAGCAATATAAGCGAGCTTGATAAAAGGAAATAAAATTGTATCATTACGAAAAAAACACCTGAATATGCATAAAACATTTCTATAAAACAGGACTCATTAAATTTATATCGATGCTTTATATTTTATTACTGTAACATTAATATTATTGCTGCTGTAACTATGCACATCGTCATACAAAGCCATCATTACCAGATACAGTAACTTTAAGCCAAGTTTTTTAATGAATGTTTCCTGGTGCATACTGCATAATCGTAAAGGAAAGTTGGAATTTTCTTTAATGACTTTTTCCCTACGCATTGAATGCGATTGAATATGTAGAACACGCATGATTTAACCAAGTTCAGCATGTGTCCTTAATTTGTTCTTTGTCTCACTTGGGTGTCTTTAGAATTTGAAAGATTATTTACGTGTACTATTGTTTTGGTTCACCGTTTACATCAAGTGTATCCATAATACTGAATATTCTCTTGGTAAAGGTATATTACATTACAGTACGCGAAAGTTGTATAACTTACAAGTAAACTTTAATTTTGATATTAATTGAATGTAATGTGTCCTAATCACAAATTATTGATTTTATTGAGGTAATTAGGATTTTAGATGCACATTATAATATTGAAGCTTAAAATTAGGTAAAATAACGATCTTTTTGTTTTTAAATGAAATCTAATTGACTTCTGATTACTTCTTTGCTTAATTTAAAAGCTAAATTTGGTAATCAAATTGAAACCCTAATCAAAAATTTAAATTTAAGTGGTAAATATAATTTTTAAAATTTTAATTGCTAAATTTTAAGCAAGAATTTATCTTAAGCTGTAATTCGGTGTTGAAATAATAACTATTCACTATTTACTTAATTTTTTAAAGTTAGTTTGTCATTAATTGTAGAAGATCATTTAATTTTTAAATTGGAGCATATTCAGTGTTTAGCCTTGGTATTTTTGTCTGCTTCTAATGGTTTATTTAGTTATGATAGTAAAGCAATGCATCATTATAATGATTTGAAGACAAGTCACGAAAAAATGATAAAGTGCACGGTGTTATCTTTTCACGTCATTTATTATATTTTTTACTGTGACTTGCGATACTCTATGCGTTAATGATGATGTTTACGTTATTTTCCATTCGTTGAATCTGAGTTTTTGAAATTAATCAACGTTTCATAATGCGCTGAGTTTTACAACCGATCAATTTAAATTATTTAACTGTATAAATTTATATAAACGTATATAACAAAGCAATAATTGTTATATTCAAAAAAAAAAATTGTTTGACTGAATAGATATTTTTGTTTATACCGGTTTACAAAGATAGTTTCATTAAGAAAACCTTCAGTGCGATTTTTTCTCGATATCATTAGTTGAGCTTAACCCCACAAGATTTATCTGCTAAGATGAGTATTTTTCTGTTGCTACAGTAGCAACGACTTCTCTTAATTTTGTCTCTTGCTTGTCTTTATTTTTTCTTTTTATTATATTTTTTGTTTGAGAAACTCGTTAGAAGAAGTTAGTCCTATACTGCACACGCTTTGGCAATTGCGTTGCTGACGTCTTCTGTCTACAAAGACGTAAATGGTGACAGACTTTTATTATGTAAGACATTATTCATCTGCCACCGAAGTTGACACATGTGGAAATGAAAAATAGTCAGGGTTTTCATTTACATGCAAGCTAACTTGCTAGTTGTAACACGGTTACCGTCAGTAAGCATTTATTTGACTTTTATCAGTCTATATACGATATTTGTAAGGTATAAATTTATAAAATTACGGCATGGTTCTGTAGACATGCTCGTCGACGGTTTATAAATTTATATGAAGAGGGATTGACTCTGAGAAATGCAGTACGTGACATGCAAATATTGCGAAACAAGTTATTGTCAACTTAATGCACATCTGTCTAAGTTTCTATGACGAAATTATGTAACAGAGGCTTACTTTTGACATAATTTGGCACTTTCATAAATATATACAAATTTTATTTAAATTTGATAAAGAAGATGCAACACTATTGTGAAATATTGTTTAATATGGTGAAATATACGATGTTAAGTGGAAAATGTTTTTCAGATTCGATTTTAATTTTAAAAAATGACTAAACCTCAAAACTAAAGCAGTTTAAATCATTTTCAGTGACGCTAATTATGAATCGATTTCGCTCAAAAACATATGAGATTCGTGTATTTTTATTTCGTTTTAATGATATATTTAATTGGTTTTTTATGGGTTTTTTTTTCTATTCAGGAAGTGAAGTTTGTAAAAACATTCCAGCTGACATCTCAAAGCGATTTAGATGGAGGCTCATCTGTAGAAAGGTAATAAGCATTTTCAGCTAATTACATGTCATGTGTTGCTTAAGCTGTATTTTTCAATGCAGTAACCTGATCTTCTGTTTTTCTATTTAAAAATAGATCCGTTTTATTTTTTTTTCTTAAATTCATTGTTTTAGCTTTTTAATTACTGTGCAAATCTATTGATTTTTACGCTGTGGCTTGTTGTGGTCTTTGGCCAGAAAAGCTAGCCATTGTTCTGCAAGTTTAGTTAGACAATTCAAAAAACACAATGGTTTAGCTAATGGTATAAACGACGCTATTTACCAAAAGTACTTTAGACAACGTTATTTAACAGGTAATTAAAGATTAATTGTAGTAAGCAATGATTGACCTTTAACTAAAGAATCTAAAAATAATTATTAAGCTTCAAAGCAAACAATAAAACCCATAAAATGGCACTTAACTGGTTAGTTTTTAGTATTGGATTAATTTTGATTTGTTGTTATACAGAAAATATCTAATAGTGAGGACAAGTGCGTTTTATTAACTGTAAAAAATACCGTTCTATCTTGGTTTATAATTAGATTGTTGTTAATATTTTTAATAGAAAAAAATTACATTATATTCGTAAGAGTCATAATGTTTATGTACATTTCAGATAAAATAGGAAAGTATTGTCATTGTTGGTGGTTGACAAATCCTTTTGAGTGTTGTTGACTTGAATAATTTAAACTAAAACGTTTAGCATCGGCTTAGTGTCCTTTGCGGTTATGTACTGTTGTAAGTTTAATGCCAAATTAACTCTTTTTTAAGAGTTTTATACTAGTGTAAATAATGGTTCGTAGAGCATTCAAAACATTGCTACAATGGAATGTAACTAATGTATTCAAGCTGTCAAAGCCATAACTAAACCGTTTGTTGTAAAATATGTTGCACTTTACAAAATACATACGAATTTTTTTGGTAACATACAAAGCTATTCAGTGCCAAAAATCAGATTTGCATATGCTTTATTTGTTATTAAATTACAAAATATGTCATTTAGGTTAATATCTTTTAGTAATAGTAAAACTAAGTTAAGATAGTTTTTTATTAACTTAATTTGGTGTTCCAAAATATTCAAAGATGATTTAAGATGTTAAATTAACCACTTAGGCAAAATTTACTGATATTAGAAACGATTGTTTTATAATTTTATGCTTTGAGTAACTAGATTTGAATGCACATCATAGGAAAACTTCTTTAGTTATGACTAAACGTTGCTTTTTAATTGCAATAAAACGATTCAAGTTGCTTAGTTTGAGTAAAGAGCGTCGTTTACTATTGCTTTTCATTGTTGTGCATTTTCCATAGAGTGAATGTATGCAAAAACAAGATATTTATGTTATTATGTTACAGTGTTTCTGTACTGTACTTTACTTTTATTGTACTCAAATAGGATAATGCATTTCCCCTTTTTGTATTTAGTGCATTGAATGGGCGAGAGATTTTGTTATTGTTATCTTGATTGTATGGTCATTTATACTGGTTGTATAGTATAATGAGATATACGAGTTGGCTTTTTCTGGACGATATGTAGTAGTTAGCCTAGTTAGACTTAAATTTATGCGTAGACATACAGTATTTATTTGTTTGTTTTTTCAAGGAATATCTGTATTTGTTTTAATTGCGTGATGCTACATGGCATGCTGTTAATTTTTTTTTATTTTGTTGATCTTCTAATTTGGTAGACATCTATACGGTATTTATAAGATTGTTGTTATAGCAACCGCTTTACTTTTATTAATGACAATAATGTCGTTTTAAGTGACCTAGATTGTGAAACCTGATATGCTTAGTAAATTGAAATTTTATTAAAAATAGCACAAGTTTTCCACATCTTACTAATAAAAGGCAACCGTTGTATTATCATTTTATATTGTAATTTAGTTAACTATTTTTTAGTTAAAGATTCAAGGTAAAGAGGTTTGCTAAAGGAGATTAAAATTGTTAATAACATCTAATGCATGTTATTATGAGCCATTTTAAACTTAATATGACAAATTTAAGTAATTAGTAGATTTTTTTGAAAAGTAATTAAAAAATTACAAAGAATAAAATTTTAATTACTAAATGCCAAGGTATTGATTTTCAAAATTGAATTGAATCTAGAAATTTGAAGTTAAGGAAACAAAATTTAGTATGTAAAAACTAACTTAATGCTAATTACCGGTAGATTTAATTTCTCAAAGCAATAATGTGATCTTAAATGAAACTGAAACTGTTAGGAGCCAACTTTTACATTTAATCAAATTTTTCAAACTGGTTAATATGAGTAAATTGGTTAATTTTAAGCTGATCGTTAATAACTTATTACGGTATAATTGAAGCTTATTATAGTTTAATAACCGTTGCTGAAAACTCCCACACAAATACTCGTGATTATAATTAGAGTTATTTTTATAAATATACGAATTTATCGATTGGTTCAAAAATAATTCGCATTCATTTCATTGTGCACTTTTCAAGTATTATATACACTTTTTACGAATTGACAAGCAAATTTGTTTTGCTCATTTGCATAGAGTACAGTTGTACTTCATATTGTACTGTATGTAATTTAGTATTGCACCTTAGTCATCTATAAGCCTGTCGTAATCATCGGAGTAACAAATTGCGTATATATTTGGATAATCTAATGACAATGACAAAATATAATAAAACGCAACATTATTTTATTTGTTTCAGTTCGGAAAAAAGGCCTGAAACCCGAATGACAACTGCTGTATTGAGGATGGCAGAGCAGGTGGCATCTTCGGGTGAAGTTCTAAATATTGCAGAGACATTGGAGGTATATAACAATATTTTAAGAGAGGATTGGGGCTGGGGAGAGAAATATATATCGAAAAACAAAAAAGACTATTGCATTTTGGAAATTATAGTAATTGCTTTGTATTATTAGGTTGAAAAGGGTTCTCTTGGAAACGTCAGATCACTTCTATCAATGCCAATAAGGAATGGCGATTTTAAAGTAATAGGTAAATGGAATACATTTCTATATTGACATTCATGCACTTAGTGTAACGATATATGAAAGTATTTATGTTTAATACGAGAAACACTTGGATGTTTTGAGGTTTAATCTTATATCACACAGCGGCTAATATAATGTGTAATTCTAGAAAGTAAGCTTTATGATTTTAATATGAAAATTGATGGAATATGCAGTGTATAAGTTGATCCAAGATTTAAAATTAGAATATTCAGTATCTGCCTTAAAGTAAATACAGGAAAGAAAGTACATAATGTATATAACTTTTAGGTTTGTAACTTAGGTTCATAATTTATGCGTATCCGAGGAACCACTAATAAATTTTTCAATTAGGAAGTACAGCATAAATTACTTGGTACATATTCATAAGTTGCAATTAATTTTGTAACAGATTTTCTCGATGTATTAAGTACAAAGATGAAACGGGAAATCGTTAAGAGGGTATGTTATAAGAAACTCTATGGGGTGATTTTCTAGATTGGAACACAGGTTTTTATAGTGTCGATAAAGAAACGAGACTAGATTTCATCAGTTCTAATGGCAATTTGTTGTGTTTTTTGTAGTACAGGAAAAAAGTTCTCTAATTTATCAAATCACTTGGTATATTATTTTTTTACGCAGCTCAACGAATTTAATTTGTAGTATTACTGAACGCATATTTTAAAAAAATAGTGTGATTCATTAAATTCTAACACAAACTTGATTGGCCAATATTAAAGATCTTAGTTTTGGTAAACCTTTATGCTTTTTGCGCTCGACAATATAAATCGTAATTGTATTTACGATTTAGTGTAATCCGATTATAGCATACATCAATGTTTAGCTTTCAAAACATTTCCTCGGTGAATTAAGAGATTTGCTTGAATTAGAAATGTTTTAGCGTTAATTGCACTTAATTTTCATTATTTTTGACAAGCAAAAATTATTCATATGCAACTGCCATGTCCATTACCGTTGATTAATCTCCATTTTTTGTAACTTTAATTGGGTGGAAGTTTAAATTTAAGACAACTAAGTTTGTTTTTTTTAGTTTTTCATGAGTTAGTTACTTATTCTTCAAATTTGGTGCATGCAGCGTTTGGACTTTTATTTGGTCATGGTTTTTGCAGTCTTATGCGCTTAGTGAAATCATTCTGTATTTCATACGGTTAAGTAATGTTAGTAAAAAGTAAGTTAAATGCCAATCAATGTCAGATGCCAATTAGTCGATATATGGAGTAAGTAAGTAGGCTTACAGTATAACATAGATGTGCGTAGGAGATAGGGTGAGAGATTAACTATTATGAGTGGCCGATTGAAGAACTATAAATATTCCCTTCCAATATCGAAATCGTAAAGATAATGACGATGACAAGCATTAAGGCTCCACAAGACTATAAAATGTGCTCAAATGGGTGGAAATGAGATTAGAAAATGGCGACTGCTTTTGACATGTGGTGTTATAGAAATTGTACTGTACTGTACTGAAACTCTGAAACGCACGCGGTCTTCTACAGTATTAATATTATTTATATCTGAATAACACGATAGCAACATTGAATGCGGCAAGTGATAAGAGTAAATTGGGGCCTTGTATGTGAAAAAGTTTTATTAGCATTATATTTTATAAGTAATTGTTTATTGCAGGTGTTGCTCAGATTATTAATAAGTTGAATGGGCATCCCTTTGACGAGACAGATGAGCAACTTTTTGAGGTGAGTGGGTTGTACTGATATGAGTAATTATTGTTTATTGCTGTACTTATAATGATTGTGACTTGCAGGCCTTTACTATCTTTTGCGGGTTAGGAATTAACAACACAATGATTTATAACGAGCTGGAAAAAGCGATGGCTAAGCAAAAAGTAACACTTGAGGTAAAAGAACACATTTTGTTGCAAGCGGATTACTAGAGCTTATTGTGTGTCTGATTGTACTTTTAAGTATATATAGATATAACCTGACTATTGTTGTTGGGCACTTGTTTTTGGAGCAACGCAAATTATAAGGAAAAAAATTACATTTGTTTTTAAAATTATAAGAGTTGCGTTTTAAATTTACACACAAAAAAACGTGCATTTAATAAATTAAAATAAGTTATGCCATTCTAAGAGTTAAATATATGGCTTAAAATGAATATTTAACTGTTAATGACTATTGTTACTTATAACATCAAATTGCTGAGCCACTTAAGTTAAACTACAGTAACTCAAAGTTAGTTTATGACACACTTTACGCTTGTCATGATCCAATTATTCTCACTAATCATGCATTGCACAATAACATGTGCATGAAATCAGTGTAGTTTTGAGTTTCCGGCGTAAAATGCAAAGCATAACCGTGTAATTTAACCTGTAGCTTTGCTGACAGTGTGACTTGGAAGTCGTCATTTCACTAACTATGAAAGTGAAACAAAAAAATGTTTGCAATTACGGTAATTGGTAGATGATTTATTTAAATCCCCTTCATTATAAACATTATAATGTCCCATTAGCGATCACGCTATTTCGATACTAGCATTTTATTATAGCGCAATTTGTTGTCCATCGGGATATGCCATTTAATTTAAACGAAAGACACGCCTCATCGTATCGATTTCTTGATAAACAAAACACGCATACACTTCAAATTTTAAATAAATTTAACGCAATTTATATTGCAAAAAAAAAAAAAAAGCATTAAAAAACTCTTGTTTTCGCTTACCGAAGCGTGAAGTGTGAAATTTATAATTAATTTACAGAAATTAATTTTCGAGGTTTGAAATGGAATGATGATAATTATTAACGGAATAATTATTCGACTTGAAATTGGTAATTGGTGTGGCTTTAAATTTTATTCAGTTCCATCAATTAACTTTATTGAAGTGACTGATTGAGTGGGTTGGTTGACATAATAATATAGAGAATTTTTTTTTTGTTAATGTTTTTAGGTGTTGTCCTATCACGCCACCGCCTGTGTAAATGACGTTGATAGACTAATGGTAAGGCTAATTATTTTATTAAACCAGATACTGTCTGTGTTAAAGTTTAAACATGATAGCGTACTTTAGGGAAATTTAGTTGATTGAGGCGAGAGACCGAATAAAAGTTGTTTATTCAGTTAAAACATTTTCTAAAGCATTGCTTTCACAAATACCGTAGCACTTTAGTTTTTATTTGTCGATATTTTCAACTATTAAATTTCTTTTTACGAGTGTGTTTACTTTTTTTTGCATTGTAAAAGTAAAGCTGTTTTTCAAGTTGAATTCAATGTAATCTTATTACATAGGGTTGTGAAATACACGAGTCTGAGCACTGGAACTTGTGTTCAATGTCTTTTAATGACTTCTCGCTAACTGATGATGAGATGGTTTTAGCCTCCGTCCGAATGTTTATTGATCTCAATCTACTCAGCAGATTTAAAATTCGAATGGAAGTAAGTCGGTATTGATTTTGCAAAGAACTAAAATCTATAGTTACTTTAGTTTATATTTAATGCGATTTGTTTTTATTGCTAGACTTTACTACGTTGTTTGGTTACAGTACGCAAAAACTACCGTGCAATTCCGTATCACAATTGGAGGCATGCTTTTAATGTAGCTCAAACTATGTTTACAATACTTAAGGTAAGAAATTCCTAACTTTTATATTGTTATGCTATAAGTTATTTTTAAGATTAAAAATTTATTCTAAATTAAATTGATATTTTCTAAGCTAAACAAAACAGATTTAACTTGCAAGAAAACTATTGTTTTGTGTTTCATTCAAATATTGACTTAATATAAAGTAATGTCAACGTTTTATTCAATTTATGAGCAGAAATTGTGATAAAATTGTACTAAAGCATGAAATAAATATTTAGGTATTTTTAGCAATACAGTGACTTCCTGTAGTTATAAAGTATTTTAGTAGACTCTTAACAAAAAAAAAACTTTTGAGAAAAAAACTTGAGATGTGCATTAAAATGTAACTTACTATACGTACAGTAGATTTAATGCAACAAAAAAAATTGCGACATGTATTTTGCCTTGGGTTTTTTTCAGCAACTTGGAACAAAATTTCAGATTTTGTTTTGCATACGATAATACGGATTTACACTTTATTAAACTTAAAAAAAGAAAATTTGTATAAAAGAAGAGTTTAGTTTTTGCTGCTTTACATTATGCTTATAGCACCGTATAACTTAACGTCTGTAGATTATACAGTCGATATTAGAAAATTGAAATATAAATCCTGGCAGGTGTACACTTAAATGCTATAAGGGTCGAGTCTGTCTTGATTTTGGAAGTTATAAAAGAGAAATGTAATACGGTTGAAATTTGATCATTTTACGCGTATAGCAACATATGTGGTTAGCAATGGACAGTGTGTCAACTTACAAATTGTATCATAGACATGCATTGTGAAGCTAAAATTATATATTTTTTTTAAAGTGACAAATTGACAGTGACAGAAAATGTCTTTTGACTTATTTTGAGTCACGATACACCTCTGAGTAGCCTGTTATATGCTTAAGAGTAAAATTTCACATGAAAGGTGTTTAATTTGGTACTCAATAAACAAAATTAGTTTCTAAGCCAATAAAGTGGTGCGGGAATTTGCAGTTTTTTATTATTTTTTGAGAAACTAAGTCAAGCAAATATGAAAAAAGTGTACATTTGAAGACACGAGTTTTTGCCATAGGCGTTTTGCATATAATGTATAGCAGAAAATTACACAATCATCAAATAACAATTTTTTTTGTTTAAAGTAAATTTAAAAGGTCCAAATTTGTGTGTTTTTTTTTCTAATTTATTTGATTTCTGCTTAGTTACGCTAACATAGTTAAATATTGAGCACGCATGACAGGAATGAAGAGTATTCGAGAGATAATTTCAGTTGCATAGGCAAATATTGCGAGTAACTCAATTGAAATATTTTTGCTTCTCTTCCTGTCTGTCACTCTGGGGAAATTAATTACTTTCGATTTTCTTTGTGTAAGATTATGAATACGAACAAGTTTGCAGAAAGAAAAGCGAATGGGAGAAAATGTTTTATATATGTATGTTGTGTAAATTTTAATGAATTCTTTACAACTGTGTTTCAATTGGCTCTCATTGATATTTTTTTTATCCCTTTGCTTTAAGACGCTTTTTTTGTTGTTGAGGAACAGCCGTTTTTATCTTTTATAACGTTTTAATAGAATGTTATTATCACATCTTTAGAAAATTAGATGGCTATTCAGATATCATCCAAATTAACACCATTATTGCACTCAGTTGAATTTACTCTTGCCACTCTTTATTTTTTATTATATTGATTAGATTATTATATTAGAAAAAAAACAACTCATTTTTATTATTGTGTTAGTATACTGTAGAAGTTTATAAATCGTTCATAATCTATTTAATTAATTTAATTCAGTCTATTGAAAATTAAAAACAAGCTTTTCTAAATGATTTTTTAATCATTTTTTATGCTAGGATTCACAGACATCAGAAACATTTTCAGATCTTGAATACTTAGCCATGTTTGTTGGTTGTCTATGTCACGATCTTGATCACCGTGGAACTAACAACAGTTTCCAAGCCAAGTAAACATCAAAATATATCAATATAATCTAACTCCATGATCCATGCACTTTGATGGATTTGCTTTGGATAGTTTGTTTGCTATTGGTGGCGCTTGAGTTTGCTCAATCATCGTAATATTTTTTCATGCCACAGTGCGAAAATTTTTTTTCCAGAATTTTATGTGTATTTTTTATGTGTGTAATATTTCATGTTATGTGACCGCTAATTTCGCAAAGCACGTAGACTTATTTTCTTGTTGATATTTAAAAAAGTTGTGTTCATAAACCTATAATATACAGTACTGGCTTTTGGAAAATGCTCTTAGGAATATTTTAGTATTCAGTTGGAATGAATGGTTGGGTATTTGAAGTTGCTACACGTTTATTTCAGATTCTCTAACCTTTTTATGCAATTAAAATGATTAATGTAATGTTATACTGATGTAAACATGACATGGATAGCATGGAATTTTTTTATTTTTATTTTATTTGCTTGATTTTTTTTTGACATTAGAATTTTTTTATTGAGTTTGTAATAGTAATAGATCTGTGAAATTTATTATACTGTGTATGATATTTACATACGACAAAAGTTGATTGTATTTTTTTTGCTTTTTTATTAGGACTGGATCGGCATTGGCGCTGTTGTATGGTAATAAAAACACAATGGAACATCATCATTTTAATCATGCAGTCATGATTTTATCTCACGATGTAAGTGTACAAGTATAATATTGATGGATGGATGAAAGGATGAACATAAGATTAGTTCTTGACAAACAAATGATTCTCAAATGGTGGGTCATGGAAATTAGAAAGGTGTTCAATTGTTTCATGATAATATTCAGCAACTTCGCAATTGGGCCAATTGGCAAAACTGTTTCCGTATTTGGAAAAACTATAACGTATATTAAAATGAAGAATATAGGTTAAATTTTACCAAATGTATGAAGAATTTGCAAATTTATTTTTTATATGCCCATAAAACTTTCACATAATAACATGTTGCCATTTTACGAGAGCATAACCATATTGTTATTCAAGGGCATTTTGTCTTTTGCAGTTTGAGAAATAAGGCTTGTTGAATACTGAAATAACTGTTATCAGTTGAACTTAACTTATGGCATCCTTGACAGACATTTATACTGAACTTTCGTCGAGTGCTTGTTAAGACATTTTTAAGAGTTCATGAGATAAAAATAGATTTTATTACGTGAGCTTTGCATAACGTAAAAATTGTAAATTGAAGGGCATTTTTGATTTTACTATACGGTACTTAACTATAAACAAATAAAATTAAAATAAATAACACTCTTTGTGGATTTTATTATTCATTAATAATACACAAAGTCAGTTATTTTAACAAAAAATTTGAGTTTGGAATTATATCTTGTATCTAAGCTACTTAATTTTTGTTTTGGAAAATTAAACTTGTTTTGTCATTTGAAATAAATTAGCAATTTAATTTTGGTTGCATTTGAGCCTTTTAAGCTACAGTATGTCTTTTAAAAAATAACAGTAAAAATACAGATTTATGAAGCACTCTCTAAACTTTTAACTGTTTTTTAAATTAACGGTATAATGGTAAATTAATTATTTTTTTGTATAGGCTAACAACATATTCTCTTCTTTATCATCGGAAAGTTATAGTAAAGTGATGAATTATTTGAAACATGCTATTTTATCGACTGATTTGTCCACGTATTTTCAGTAAGTTTTATCGTTATTTTTCATATGTTGTAAAAACTCTCATTCGTGTTTGTTTTGTAGAGTTCGATCAAAATATTTTGCTTTAGTAGACAATTTAGAGTATGATTGGAATGAAGATTGTCATCGCGAAATGTTTAGGAGCATGTTGATGACTGCTTGTGACTTAGCGGCCAGTACTAAACCATGGCCCGTTCAGCAGCAGGTTACAATTCTATGTTGTTATTAGATACAGTATGTTATACGTGTTTTGATCAATTAATTTACAAATTGCGTACATTTTAGGTGGCTGAGTTAGTGACGAGAGAATTTTTTGACCAAGGAGACAAAGAAAAACTGGAATTAAATATTCAACCACAGGTAAACCATAAAAAATGTACTAAACTGTGCCTAACAATAAGAAAAATTCTAGTCCAAAAAGTTTTGAGATGCTTTATTATTATTACTACTTATACAGTAGTGCTGATAAACAGTGTTGACTTA
Source organism: Helicorthomorpha holstii (assembly GCA_013389785.1). Lineage (NCBI taxonomy): Eukaryota > Metazoa > Arthropoda > Diplopoda > Polydesmida > Paradoxosomatidae > Helicorthomorpha > Helicorthomorpha holstii. Next base: position 3,871,502 of record JAAFCF010005748.1, read on the forward strand.
ATTAATCTGCTGATGTCATCAACGTTAATCATTTCATGGAGCATTGCAATTTCATTTGGTACATCATTACATTAAGTACTGCACCGTATGGAATTAAACATTTTTTCGTAATTAGTTAAGAGTGTTTTTACTGGTAATTAACCAATGTGTAATTTAATTTTTTTGTGTGTCTAATGTGTTTGTTGCCGTCAGCAAATTAATTATTCGATGTTGTAGGGCAATTTTAATTAGGCCAAGGTTCATTTTATTTAATTCCCTAATGCATAAACGCATCTCTTGATCATTGTGTTGTGCGTTAGTTAATTATAGCACCAGTGTAGCGTTCAGTTGTATGCGTTTATCTTTAAGCAAATATTAACTGTTCATTAGAGACAGAATGATGGCTTCGATAGAGATTGTTTGTATTGTTGACGAATATATTGGGTTCCGTTGGATAAAGGAAAAGATACTTGTCTGGAGTGATTGATGAATGGGTGATTATAACGTAGTTTATCTTGTTTTATTTGCAGGCTTTAATGGATCGGGATCGTAAGCACGAACTGCCGCTGTTACAGATTTCGTGGATACGAGACATATGCCTCCCACTTTATAAGGTTTATATCAAAATAACTAATGTTTACATTTTGCGGTGTCGAATAATAAATTTAAAATTAATGCCAATGCAGTATTTCTTTGCTAACATATGGGTTGGGAAAATCTTTCTTCATCTTTATAACTGTTTGTTAAAGAAACTTGATGATATGTGGCAGTCGAATAGGTCAGTCAGTAAAAGTGTGGACTGGGAGTCGGGATATCATGAGTTTAAATCCCCACCACTGCCAACACGTGGAATAGATAATGGATTTTTTCATCTAGTATACAAATTGAAGAATTTGTCCTAGTATTAAATGATAGATGTGCTTTGAGGCATACTTAGTTTATATGGTCAGAACTCAATATCGTTACTCTCAGTCCACGCTTTTACAGACTGAGCTATTCGTCTGTCACTTTTGGCATTAAAATTAAATTATTTATTTAAAAAATTGTTTATAACTTTTGCTTAATGTAAATGTTTTGTCATTTTATAGTCGCTGACCAAAGTTAATCCAAGGTTCGAGTGTATGGTGCTAGGAGCGTTGGATAATATTGAACACTGGGCAGAGATTGCTGATCATCCACTTGAAAATTTTCGTGATGACGCTGATTTTGTGATCAAGGAAACAGGAGTGTAAAATCTATAGGTAATGGTTTGTTTTAAGATTAAACAAACAACGAAGTAAGCTGACTGTAATAATAAAATTCCTCTCTATAAGTTAGTACAATTTTAAAAACAATCTTTCTAAAGGTTAATATACAGTATACAAAATTGACAAGTGATGTAAAATTATTGTGATTATGGTACTTATAAGTATAGGAAAGGATTTCTAATGTTGTGGAGAAATGGCTTTCTATTTAATTATTGTAAATATTTTTATTGATTAACAACATAATACGAATACAAGTCACATGTCCCACTCAGCCAGTGACTGTAATAATATATTATGAGAGAAATACAAGCGTAATATACAGTATTTATCTTTTGGGAAAAAATAAATCGAAGAAAAGTGATTAGAGATATAAATTGAATTTTACGATGGATATATTTTGCCTAAATAGAAAATAGTAAATGCGAGATTCATAAAATTCTTTCAACGGGTATTTAAAACATTACAAATGCGAATTGTCGACGGCTTACACTATACTACTGTAGAACTGTAAATGAAATTAATTTATTATTTTTAATTCAACAAGGAAAACAGTAGTTGTTAATTTGGAAATTTAAATAATTTATTAATGATGTCGATATCATATCAAAGTTTTTAAATGCATAACGCATTTGATAGCTTTGGAATATTGAATTCATGATAATTATTGCAATATAACTCCGTATCTAACCACAATACTGTACTAAGTTACCAATAATTGCTTCTTTATCATTTATAAATTTAAATTAATACCAGTTTTTAATTAAACATGGTTCCAAGTATGGAAATATATTCAATATGTAATTATACATCATCAGTCACTGGAAGTAAATCAGTTAAGCATTAGCAAATGAAAATTATTATGAATAATTTTGGGAATTTCACCATTCATACTTTGAAATGTAATTACATTCATTTCAGTATTTAATTTGTATGAACTTTAAAACGACATACATCATCAATCTCTCCTAAAAACATTGCGAGCCAAATGGATGTTTCTCGTATACAGAATGTATTGGATATTTTGGTTTAATTATGATATGAATGTCATTTTGCTTGTAAAATACTGTATTTTCTGTGATTGTTTGTAAAAGATTTTAAAACACCAACATTCTTTGCTCGAATTGTTGTGTTGGCAATAACAATATACTGTAAACTTTTAATTTAATCTCCTGTAAATTGCTGTAGATACCGACATTCGATTCGATTCCTTATAATTATAGTATCTGATTTTCATTCAATTTATCTCTTTAGTAGTTATACTGTATATTAGTTAAAAAATAAAAGTTAGTTATTCATTATTAACGCCTATTGCACTATTTACTTTATCATTATTAAATTAATATATCAAAATGTTTATTAGAATCACATTGAATCAATGGTTTTGTAGTTCTACTAATTTAATATAAGTAATTATATTACAGAAACTTGTTCTAGTATAGGATGTGATTTTCACGTCAGATGTTAAAGTTATAAATTATAACAAGTTCCAAAATTAATGCCCATTAAAATCCATGATTATTTAGGTAACTAGCCGATTGAATGTAGGAATATGCGAATTGTCAAATTAAAGTTATGCGAATCTATTAAATGACACTAAATATAGAATGAGATCTGTTTAGTTGTTGAATTATAGGTAAAATTAGAACTTCATCTGCTAAATGAATACATGATAATTTCTCTGCTCTTTGTAGCTTTTTCAAGACTGACCAGAAAACGACCTGAAATTATTTTTAGCTAAATTATTTTTTTATATAGGAACTCATTAAACTCTTTTTTTTCTAGTCCCTTATCTAGAATGACCTTGTAAATCTTTACTGTACTATCTTAACTTAGGCTCCACTTATACTGAAGGACCTATTTTCTGTAAGTTTTCTCCCCCAATTAAGGTCTTCCTTCCTTAAGGACCTTTTTTTAGAAATTCGTTTATTTTTTGAGTTTTTGAATTCAACTTTGACTCCTTGTAGTTGTATGCCAGTTTTACAGAGCATCTTTAGAAGTTCTGTTTTGTAAATTTTTAATAAGTTTGCCACTGCTTATTACTTAATTGTTGAAAAGATAGCGATGTAACCCAAACTTCCAGCAAAATTAATCGAATGTAATAGAATTACTGTATTGTAACTTTTTTTGTCTTAATTTCTTTCCAACTTTGAATGAATCAGGTTTTAGTTTGCACCCAACTTCAATCCAATCACAAGCGTTGACATTCCTTGGGGCTTAACTACTTTAAAAGCAATAAAAACTTCGAAATCATGTACAGTACTTGTTAACAACAAGCTCAATTACTGTATTCAAGCTCTTTAGTGTGTCGGGAGTGTACATTGTATTTTTATGTGATTTGCTTAAAGAATTTAGTAGTGCAGTTCAATTTCATAATGCTGTGGACCCAATTTGAAGCTCCTCAACTCAAAGTTGAAGGCATTTTAGTGTATTTTAAAGCCATCTCAATTGACGATAATATCTACCTATTTGGATATTGTGGCAGTGAAGAAATTACCAAGATTGTTAAACTGAACTCACAAACCTTGAGTTGTGCTGAATTTGTTCCTATTACTTCTGGCAGTGTTCAACGTAAAAATTATGTTAATAGCAAATTTAACAAATATGGGGAAAAAATTGTGATTTTAGTGAATCAAACAAGAATTGCACCCAAATTGCATGTTATAAATACTATTTCTGCGGAACTACACGAATATGATGTTGGATTGGATTATTCTTTTCAATCTCATCGTTTCTATTTGACATGCTGCTCTTGTATAGTCCAGGACCATTTGTATGTATTCTGCCGAGTCCTGGATAAGGAAATTTCGATTCGATCTGTAAATTTAAACACTTTTCAATGGTCCATTATCTACAGTGAACCTAATGATTCAGTTCTTCGCCATGAGTATTGGAAGCCTCAAGTTAAAGATCGTGATATTAACTTTTTTTATAAATTACATGGCGTTTATTATCAACTGGTTTTTAACACACTCAATAATAAGTGGACAGAAATATTGATAGGCAATAAAGATAAAATTTACAATAAAGATATCTCGGCATTTCCTCACATGATTTCCGAAACTTCAAGATTTGGTACACCATTCAAATTTGAAATGCCAAATAGATTACAATATTATCAGCAATGTTACGTAAATGCAAGTCAATTTACAACTGAGATTTATGCAACTAGGAGTTTATATATATGTGAATATGTTGGTTCATGCATTGCAAATGGCAAAGTATTCTTCTTTATAAATCCCATGTTAAGGGATTTGTCAAAAATTAGAAGAATTTGTACTCTTACAAATGGAAACCTTCTTCAATCATTTGATGAGACTAATAATTTTTTGATTTTTACTTCACCTTTAGTTATTACTTTAGAAACTCTGTGCATATTAACTATATTTGAGCATAAATTGGATACATTGAGATTACCTAAACGATTTCAACAGGAGTTACAAGAATATGGATATAAATTTCTAGTGAATTCCCATCGTCTATTTGAAAGACACTAAAAGTTACAATTTGTAACTCAGCACTGAATATGTGCAAGTTTGATTAGCCAAACGTTAATTAATGTTGAAATTAAGATAAATTTGACATGCTTTAGGAAACTCGTATTCAATTATTGCATTCGTTGATAAAAATACCAATAAAAGTAAATGATTTACAATTATTTTGGTTATAAAGCTATTTCATAACTAATTTACTGTATAACGTAAAGATTTTTTATAATCACAACCATTCGATTTTAGTTTGTGAAGAATTAAAGTTGTCACATGTTTTGTTTTTTACTTACAGTAATAATTTTTACAGACTTATTTGTAAGCAGATAAGCACACCTTTAATATGAATATTATTAATATATGCTTACTGTGCATTTGTTAAGTGCCAAAAAGTCAATTTTATGATTTAGAAATTGTAAGAGGTAGCGGTTTAAGGGGCATAGTTAGTTACTGTACTAATTTTTATTAATCATTTTTTGATGTTCTTGCATGAAAGTATTTTCTTTACATACATGATTTTTTGATGCCTTGAAATGTAACTTTGTTATTATTGTTGGTACAGTATTATTGTACTTTTTGTTGTTTTGTTTTTAAATTATGCCTTTCACCTACAGGGTATACAAATAAGTTCGCCTGTCTTCTCTATTTTTCTGATTTTGGTGCTTTCTTTACTATTGTTTAATTTAAGCATTTTAAAATAGTTTTGTATACTGCCAAGTATGATAAAACCTTCAACTGTTTGTACTAAGGCAGTTATGGTTAAAACCGAAAACGAATCTACAGTATTAGGATTCAAAAAAATATATCTGCATAATTATAAGTTAATGTCTTTCACTTTGTAAGAATTAAAGCGTTGACTGTACTTAAAACGATGGATGTAGTAATTGCGTTTATACGTGCGGTACGATCCATTTATGATATCGTATACCGAATAATTTTCGTATCTAAAACAATTTTGGTCAATGATTTCATAATAACGAAAGAACTAACTAAGCAATAAATTTATTAATAAACTTTCATCAAACAAACAAGTTTCCTTTGTCCAAAATATGTTTCTATACTTATAAAAATCGATCTAACTATACAATTAAGGCTACACCCGCAATTAAAGAGTATATAATTTTGAGTTGTGAATGACAAGATTATCTCGGTTATCACATTGTATACAAGCATGTACAATTATTATCAAGTGTTAACAAGATTAAAATATTAATCGATTATCAATAAAATTTTAATGTAAAAACGGAAGACGCCTTAAAAACTGCTGAAACGTATCAAAAGTAGTAAAACTAATTCCTACAGCAATGGGACCTTTTATCCAATTTAAACTGAGTCCTTTATATAATCCACCAACCATACCCTCCTCTCGAACAATTTTGGTTAACGTTTTCACGATAGAATCATATTTGTTGCCTGTGTCTGAAGCAGTCTGCATCCTCCGCCTCACGATATCTCTACATTTGTAATTAATTAAAGTTAATCGGTTTAACTACAAAATATTATAGACACTAACAATGGATAAGAAGCAGATTGTCCTAGAAGTCCTGCCAAAGCACCACACAGCATACTATTTATCGGTCCGATATCTTTAGTTTGACGATGTTCTGGACATTAAAAATATTGGATTAATTTAATAACATTAATTTTATAGAATCAAAATGCATTCACTTTGAACTAAAGATTTTGCAGTTTCATATGTAAAGAAGCTTGTTCCAGCATAGGGAATAACCTGCAAATTAAAGTTATAACTTATAAATGACAAAACTATTTACACAGAATGTTTACCCCTAAAAACGTTGGTGTAAAACCTCGATAAAGACTAGAAACCCCTTCAGTGTACCATATCCTTTTAAAAACTTGCGATATTGTCTTGTATCTAAAATAAATGATAATGACATGTTACATTTTTGTAAGTTCGTCGAAATTGCTTCGGTAGTGCTAATTTTCTAATATTCACTTCGCTTTAGCTGTAACTGCCATTCGAGCTCGAGCAAGATCAAGTGGATAGGTAATGGAAACTGCAGTTACACCGGCCAACGATCCTGCAACAAATCTTCGTACGTGAAGTGAAGTTTGGTATTGTCTGACATAAAAGAAAGGTCGTTAAATTCAAGTTTTAATCATATTATTGGTAGAATCTTTACGATTGATCTGGCATATCCACTTTTAATAACCTTTTCCATTGTTCAAAAGCGCAAAATTGAGCAGCAGCGTAGGGAACAATTCGCCACATTGTGGCAGAGTTTCCTCTCCATAAACTAAAAAATCCATCTTTACTATAACTGTTACATAAAAACTCTAATGTTTTTCTGGCTGAAAACGGCACTTGAGAAGCTGTAAGAATTGATGAGAAATTTAATCCATTAATAAATGAGTTTAAAAACAACCAAATTTACTTTGAAAATTAATTTTTGCCCTGTCTAAAGGTGCTATGGTTGTTTTGGCTACGACTCCAGCTAATGCACCAGCAGTTAGTGAAGTTATGACTCTTTGGCTGTTGGAGATCTATTTTAGAAATAAACAATAATTATTTTGCTCAGTAACAATTTTTTAAAATATTATACAGTAAATCACCTTGGCATCATGGTGTGGACATTCCTCAGATGAACTTTTAGATTTCATTTGTGTTACTTATGAAAAATATTAAAATTTACCCAACAATAGTGCAGTAATTAAAGTAAACAGGCACTTCTTCAAGGTAACTAACTTTAGCTGGCAATGCAAGAATACTTTATGAACACGATCACAGACTGTTAACATCTATCCCAATCGTTAGATTTCGATTAATGAAAAGTTTAATGATATAATCGTAAAATCGTCAACAATCATTGAGGTCACCGCGGATCGAATTTCACTCGACTGTTGACACATATTTTATAAATACCAATACATTAAAATGAATTATGATGGTATAAATAAATGAAAAATGCCTACAAGCGAATTATCATGTGAAGTTCCACATGGTTGCGTTTAAACAAGACTAGTGGTTTGAAAAGTCCTTGAAATTCTCAAGTATTTACAACTGTTTTCCTCACGGCAATGTGCAGATTTAAAGTCGAAGTTTAATCTATATTTACTTGCAGTCTCAAGGACATTACGTTATTCAAAACTTAAATAACCATCCGATTTCAGCTTTCAACATAATCGTCTGCTAATTTTTTATTACTGAATTTCTTTGCATTCAAAATGATTTTCAGATTTTAATACTGCTTCAAGCAAAGTCGATTCTTTAACGAAATAGATAAATAAACACACAATATACAGTTCAATGAACATTATCGACGTTTATTTAATAAATTTACACAAGTCTATAATCTACAAATTTAGTTTTTGCTAGCGCAGTTACAGCATTTCTCCATAGATTATTCAATCTTTTAAGCTCCTATAAAAATAAAAAGAAAATGAATATGCAGTAATAAATTGCTTTCATTTTACGTAACAGCAATGTAATTTGTCTGAATTTCAACTCACCAGAGTTCTTTAACAATTGATGTCTCAAGATGAGGAATGGTGCTCCAAACCCACTTCCAAAGAATAGCGAGAAATACAAAGCCAATCTATATCTATTGTTGATATTAAAAGGAAGATTCTAAATGTCACAAAATACAATCATTATTAGTACCGGTATTCTTGATTTTGAAATTAAGTGATTGCAATGCACACTCCACAACGCCATTGGGATATTGCCTTGTGGAAGTTGTGAAAGCACGGAACATTACTTACTCCTCCGGCATATCCACCGGGATCATGGCCATGACCACCACTTCGTCTCAAAGCAGAAGTGGAAAATTGACGAGCTGCAACAGCTAATCGCCCGACTCCAACCATTTTGTTTAAACTTTTTGGATAATAATTCGTAACCAAGACCGTCCTTGCCGATTAGCAAAGAAAAATGGCTGGTGTCCGACGTCACTTCCTACAGGAGGTTGACAATTTTTTAAATCAAATTTAAAAAGCTTTAAAACTTTAGTACATTTATACAAATTTAAAATTACATTTTAAGTTAATTGTTAATATTTTACTAAATGCCCAATAAAGCAGTTATAGTTTTTTATGGTAATAATTAAAATGACGTCACACGTATCAAATTTGGCCTTGAACTCGTATTCACAGCTGCATGCAATTTTTGGTGGAGGGAAGTAAATCATAGAGTTTAAATTTTAAAACAATGTTGCGAAGTCTACGTAAACTTAATCAGAAAGGTACACAATTATTAATAACTAGAAAGTTTAACGATGATAGAGCGGCTATCATTGGATCCACTCCAGACAGAAATTCAAATGACTTTCAGGTAACTTAGATTCACTAAGTTGCAAGCAGAATCACTTGCGATCAAGTGTATATGTCTAAATCTATATTTGTGTACTGCAGGACAATTATCAACGTATGACAGCGCTGGTAGATACATTAAAGAAAGATGTATCTCGCATAGTAAAAGGTATTTTATAGAAACTCTTTGCAAGTGGACAATTGTTCAAAATGCTATGTTGAATTAGGTGGTGATCCAAAAGCCGTTCAAAAACATAAATCTAGGAATAAGTGGTTTGTGAGAGACAGGATTGATGGAGTGCTGGATCCAGGGTTACGCTCTGATACCAAAGAAGAATTTTTAGTGTAATAACTAATATGTATAAATGTTAACAGGTCTCCATTTTTGGAATTGTCTCAACTTGCCGCTCATAAAGTTTATGACGGTGAAGATGTTTCAGCAGCTGGTATAGTTACAGGAATAGGCAAAGTTTGCGGGTGATTAAAACTTAAATAGCTGTAAGTTTTAATATTTATTTCATATTTACTTGCTTTGATAAGAGTTGAATGCGTAATCGTGGCCAACGATGCTACTGTTAAAGGTGGCGCGTACTATCCATTAACTGTAAAGAAGCACTTGAGAGCTCAGGAAATTGCTCAAGAAAATCATCTTCCATGCATTTATATGGGTATTTAATTTAAATGAAGTTTAAATGGTGGAATTTGTTTTGTAATTGGTTTTTTTCTGGTATAATAGCTGATTCAGGTGGTGCTAATTTGCCAAGACAAGCTGGTGTGTTTCCAGACAGAGATCATTTTGGAAGAATATTTTACAATATGGCAGTAATGTCTTCCATGCGCATTCCACAGGTTTAAACTAATCTATAAATGAAATTTTAAATTTAAATTTGATTTGATTGTTTTTTTAAAGATTGCTGTGGTACTTGGTAGCTGTACGGCTGGTGGAGCGTAAGTTAATTGTTGTTTATATTAAAATATTGTGAATTAAAATATTCCTACATTGAAATTAATATAGATACGTTCCGGCTATGGCTGATGAAAGTATTATTGTCAAAAACCAAGGAACAATCTTTTTGGGTAACGTCTGATTTTTGTTTTGCGTTATAAACCAATTGTTAACAGTTATGGTTAGGTGGTCCTCCACTGGTCAAAGCAGCTACTGGTGAAGAAGTATCTGCCGAAGAGTTAGGTGGGGCAGATCTTCACTGCAGGTAAGTTTACATAAGAACCATTTTGTTAATGATTATTTTATAATTGGAATTATTAAGGCGATCTGGAGTAACTGATCATTATGCGTTGGACGACGAACACGCTCTATACCTTACTCGACAAGTTGTAAAAAATTTGAATTATAAGAAAAAGTTAGAGGTAAGTGTGATGGTTGATAACTATGAGTACTTAAATTTCATCATCGTATTTTAATTAGGTAACTACAGTTAAACCTGTAGAACCTTTATATCCGCTAGATGATATGTATGGCATTGTCGGAGATAATTTAAAAAAGACATTTGATATTCGAGAGGTAAATAATTGCCATTTTAAAAGTGTTGAATGGAAATTATAAACTTATAAAACAAATTTGTTCAAAGGTAATTGCTAGAACGGTAGATGGTAGTGTTTTCCAAGAGTTTAAAGCTTTATTTGGAGAAACTCTAGTAACAGGTGATTTGTGACTGAATAAAGTTTTATCTATAGTTTAATTACATTTAATGTATGTTTTATTAGGATTTGGTAGAATTTATGGCTATCCTGTTGGAATACTAGGTAACAATGGAGTTCTTTTCTCCGAATCTGCTCTTAAGGTATGCATATCACTAAATCTTTTTATTTAAATAATTTTGATCGAATACAAATTTTATGATTTGTCAGGCTACTCATTTTATTCAAATTTGCTGCCAACGAAAGATTCCTTTAATCTTTTTACAAAATATTACTGGTAATTGAAAGTACTTTTATTATCATTTTATTTGTAATTTCTGTATATTGTATTGTAACTGTTTTTAAAGGCTTTATGGTCGGGAAGGAAGCAGAAGCTGGTGGAATTGCCAAAAATGGTTCTAAAATGGTAACCGCTGTTGCATGTGCTCAAGTGCCTAAATTCACAGTCATTGTTGGAGGATCTTACGGTGCTGGAAATTATGGCATGTGTGGAAGGGCGTACAGGTACTTTTGACTCAGATTTTAGATCGAGTAAGGTAGATGATTTATTTGTAATTTTATTTTTGCAGTCCTCGATTTTTGTACATGTGGCCTAATGCAAGAATATCAGTTATGGGTGGCGAACAAGCAGCGAATGTCTTAGCTCAAATTACTCAGGAACAAAGAAAGCGAGAAGGAAAACCTGTTAGTTGAAACTAAATTATTTTTTTAAAAATAGGATTTAAATTTCTTGTTTATTTGATTGTTATAGTGGACCGCTGAAGAAGAAAAAACATTAAAAGATCCTATAATTGCTCGATTTGAAGAGGAAGGACATCCCTATTACAGCAGCGGAAGGTAAAGAAAACGACATTTATTATTTTTAAAACTATTTAAAAAAAAAAAAAAATTAATGTATTAAGGTTATGGGATGATGGCATCATTGATCCAGTGGATACGAGGAAAGTATTAGGCTTGAGTATTAGCGCTGCCTTAAATGCCCCTATACCTGATGCCAATTTTGGTATTTTCCGTATGTAAAAATCAAATTTACGAGTAATAGAGTACCGGTGTAATCAGAGATTATCTAGTTGTTTGAACGACATTAGACCAATAATTCTCAAGTTTAAAACTAGATAAATAATTGGTGTTGTACGTTAAAAAACTAAATCGTAAGTGCGAAATTGCTAATGTACTGACAAGGGATCAAGAACTTGAGAAATTGAGTATTACATTAAACAACTAATTCTTTATTTTTGCAATTCCGTTTATTGATGAATATGTACTGTATAGTATCTACCGTATTTTTTCAGTTACCAAAAATTAAGTTTAATTCTGGTAATGCTGGATTTCTAATTTAATTAGTCCAGAAACATATCTGTTGATAAATATTTGTGATAACTAAAAGGCTTCTAATTACCATAAAGTCGTTAATGTTAAGTGGTTAAATTAATAAATTTGATACTGCAATGTTGATCATGGATTGATGGTGTAAGTTTGGGATGTTTACAATTTAGCGGGTGATTAAACTAATTATATCACCACTAGGTGACGATAGTTTAACAAAGGTCATCCTTGTAATTACTGCAGATGCATTTCCTCCCCACAATCTACCATGTGCGTAATAAATAGTAATTGAATATCGTAGGGAGGCTGTTTAGTGCTAGGAAAAGCCGAGAGGGTGAGGTAAAGAGGGGTGGGGAAGCAAAACTGTATAAATTCCAAGTGGGAGGAGATTGTGGAGTATTGGGGCGTGGCATAGAAAAAACAGCAATATGTATGTAGCGAAACAATCTGCTGCGTTAAAAAGTAAAATCAAGTGAGCGGCTCATAAACTGATGGAGGAACGTAGTGAGTGGAGTCTGTGTATGTTTGTTCGCGAGTTGTGCTGCTGCTAGCATTCTTGAAACGGGTGAATTAAAACGATGGATTAAAGTTTTTATGTGTGAAATATTTGTGTTTGTCTTCATTTCTAAATGTGCGTATTGGATTATACATGGCGTCCAGAATGATTTACCTACACACTTTAATTGGCATAACATTGCTGTTGGCTGGTTTGCAAGGTAAGATACTCACTCTCTGACACTCTTGTTATTATTGCATTGATTGGCATAGCTTTGGATATGTTTGCGAAGATACCCTCGAAAGAGGTAAAGGAAGACTTAGAAAACGCAAAGCAATGCCGTGTGTGTCTTTTGCAACACACTCCCCCTTTGCTTTTAAACCGTGCAACCTACTACTACACCAAAATGGCGGTCAATCCTTTTACATGCGTTTACCCAGGGACGAATGAACCCTGCCAGTATATTATGCCCTGCTCTACTCTACAAACAACATCAACAAATCTAACGTGCTTGCTAGTGGTTTTTCAATATTAAGCCAAAGTACACTGTACTGTTTGCCCACTTCTTTTGTCGGTGACAAATCGATTTATCGAATTTGTTTTCATTAATACTTTTATGTTAATCAATACTTTTTTTTTCAATATCTTCCTCTACGGATATAATTAACGTGCAATTTGTATTACACAAGGTTTAAGGTTAACCGGCCAGTAACCACTGCAGTAAAGCATTAAGCGGGCAAAGTGTTTTAAGTAAAGGAAAAAAAAAAGGATATACAATTCGACATCATTATGTTTTTATTACTAAGCTTTTATACATTTGTGTCAACAACAATGACAAGCGGCAACCCTGCACTCCCTCCCACTTGTACGATTTATGTTTGTTTAATTTTATAATGTGTTTAAAAATTAGCGCTTATTTACATAGCGTGTTTTTATCGTACGATAAAAATATACGCTACGGTATATTTTTCCGTGCTGCTCGCGGTTTTCAAATGCCTAACGATGGATTTTGTGTGTTGTAAAACATTTTCGATGATTATACACCTTTCTTCTTTGTGATTTAAGAACATCAAGTTATATTTCTCACTATTCTATATATTTTTTTAAGAAATGGGTAATAGTAACATCAGAGTGATGGGACCTTCAACAGTGGTGTGACTGTGTCCTTCATGTATTTTTGGGGCTCACACGTGTGTCCACTTGAGTGTTAATGTGCCATTTAGCACGCTGTGCATGAGCTGTAATTGCTTATCACGCAGGCCGTATATTTTGTTAACTTTTCAGCACCGCCTATTTCCTTTAAACGTTTTTATATCTATTTTTTGTTTGTTTGCTTTTCGAGTTATTAACCGCATTATATGGATTACCACCTGGCGAATTAAGCACCAATTGTCATTTCACAAAATATAAACAAAGTAATCGGTGAAATTTTCAACCAAATTTATCTGCTGACATAAACGAAACTAGCTTGTGCTAATAAATATGTACCGTATTAATTAACTAAACCGATGATCGCAATTCGTAACGGTTTGGGAACTAAATTTAATTACAGCACTAAACCAGAAATTTATGACAAGTTTAATTTAATTTTTAATTCGGTACTGCTTTGGATTACTACAGTTAACTTATAAAACGAATGGTGCGTTGCAAGTTCATCTTAAATAATTAATTTTCTTATAATAAAATTTCGTAAATCTTCAAACATGGATATCTGAAATGGTAAATAACGTCAAAGTCATTCATTTGGAGCCAAAACGAGAACTAATTTTGAAAACTAAATATGGTTTTGAAATTGACAGTTGTGAAATGACATGTTTAACTTCTTAAGTACAATATCAATTTCTAAATCAAGACGCAAACATCAAAGTTAGTCACAACAACAACATTTAGCTAAGTTCTAATTATGAAACAAATATGAAAGTAGTCCATATTTAGATGTTTTTCGTTGTAATTGTATTATTTTTACGACTGTTTTGAATATAAAGTTAGAGACTAAAATATACCGGCGTCGATTTGGTGATGATTTCTGAAAGATACAGTGTAACACTCTTTATAGAATAAACACGATGTTTTGAGGGATTTGTTTTTGTTGTTTCTCTCCGCAGTTCAAGGACAAAGACAATCCGTTTGAAGTGCTTGCTATCGATCCATCATGACGTCAAGCGAGCATGGATAGAAACTTGAGTGAAGAATCTGCTGATGCCATACCATGTTATTAATTAATTAATGTGGAAAGTTTAAGCTTCATCTAATATTGGGTAGCTTAACACGCACTCTTTGGCTCCACGCAGCGTACTGTTTTGTGTCTACTTGTACACTGCACCATCCATATTACTACTTGTGTATATATATATTTATCCACTGTATTATGTGGAAAAGAACTTAGAAGGAAAGATGAATTGTATTAAGAATGAAGAATTCGTTTATGCATTTCTTGGTGGGATTTTATTACTGTGTTTTTTTTTACTGGAGGTCAAACTAGCATTTTGTAGTTGCAGTTGTTCTGCAACTTTGCACGTTTATTTTTTCTTTCTCAATCTCTTATGGCAATTTTAAAATAATATATACACTTTGTGGAAGACAAGGACATTCACTGAATTGAGTCATTACGATTACGATAATATTAGACTACATGTACAATTTTATTGGTGGAACCAATTTGAAGTACTACTTTTTAATGAAGTTTATTATGTAAATAAGTTAACTACGGTACTGCTTTGTTGTCCATTTAGTTATTAATGTAAGCAACATTTGATGACATTAGCATAAGTACCGTAAAGCCTGAATATAAAAGATTTCATGTTTAAGAAGCCAAAATCTGCTCATGTCAATATCAAATACGGATGTAAATGAATATTAAGTAAACAAATGAAAATAAAATGGCAATTAATTTTTAATGTAGTTTAACATGGTATTAAGGTTTAATACACCCACAACCGAATTTAATTAAACAAAATTGTAGTGTACAATATTGATTTTTTGTTAGAATAGAAATGGATTATTGTTTAATTTTGATTTAGGTTTTATTTTAAGGTTAATGACAATTTGGTTTCACTAATAAACTGTACAAATCTTAGTTACCATGGTTTACTTGGTATTTTGGAAAAGCTTTTTTTGATTTGTCATTGTTTTGTTATTATTTTTACTACCTACAACCAGTATTTTTTTATACAATAGCAGTCAGTGTTCGTGTTTTTGGCGTGTTCATTAAACTTTGACCATGTCCATCACAACTAGCGTGTTTGTAAACATTTATTTTTTTCTTTCAATTTATTTTGATCAAGATTTTAAGATATTTTGCTGCTTCTAACTTGGCAGTGATATAGGATGTTTATACAGCAATTTGTAAAATTAATTTTGTTTTGCTGTTAGGAATAATCTTGTGAACTATACGAAAGTACAAGGAGGAAAAAAAAAATAGCTCGGTGCATTTCGAAGTGAATGTTTGATAAGGCAGTTATTGGCAAAGATAACATTTCTCTCGTCTAATGTCGACTATAATAAAATATAGTTCAGTTTATTTCATTATTATATCGTTTGAAACATGTGTGTTTTGCTGGAGCTGGTATATTCTTGTACCAGGCAGTTTATGTAATTAATAGTAATGCCTGCGAAGTCGCTTATTGAATAAAATTGTAAAACGGAACTGTTTGACAGTTGGGAAAAACAACCTTTTTGCATAAACACAATTAATAATTATAATTACGATTATGGGATCACACTTTTCAGAAACTAATCATATCACATATAGATTAGTAGTTTTTTTTTTCTATATAAACTTTTAAGATAACTAAAAAAAAGCAATTTTCTCATGAGTTATTGAAAATTCCGAACATGTACACCTGGTTTAGGTGGCTTTTTCTTTCAATATGTATAACAGTTAGGGTTTGCGCATGCGTGTTTTGCTGAGGTATAAGGGTGGGGGAGTATATGTAGTAGTGGGTGGCACTGGCAGGGGAAGTTGGCACACTAACAACGACACATCTATGCATTGTATAAACGTAAACGCGTGTAATCCCAATTGGAGTTCATCGAACTCTGTTGACTCTACACAGCAGCGTGAACAGTAGAAGCAGCTTGAACAGCAGCAGTACTATTGGACGTTGAGTTTTTGCACGATGTTATAGAAAAAGGCAACGTCATCATATGCATACTCTCACGCACATTGTTGTAAGCTTGTATCACACTTTGACATTATACATTGCATTCATTCAAAACAGCAACTAATGCATTCAAAAGCAATTTTTTAATATTTTAAACATTGAAAATTGTGCTGAACTGGGCTGAAACGGTGTTTTGTGCTGTTCTGTTCTGGATTGCGATTGATTCATTGCTTTGAAAATGTAGATTCTATTAATAAGAACTGTTGTTTGTGGGAATTTGACTTTCTTTTTTTGAAACGCAGAATGACATCGAATGTCGTCTGTCAATTGCAGTAACTGTTAATATGCTTTCAGATAATTGTAGCGCAATTATTGGAATACCGAATGTCAAATTAGTGTTAATACTGTACCTACTTCTACGACATGTTTGATAATGATCTACAGTATAGCTAATAGACCATTTTTTTTTGCTGATGTCGAAATTTAAATAAAATGTAAACATTCTGTATAACACAGATTACAGTAGATATTAAAACCTTGAACGAAAGTTCATAGTTTGTTGTCACTTTGTTTCGTAAGTTAAGAGAAGGATGATTTTTTTTAAACTTATTTTTAAACTCGAATATGAGGAGTTATTATTAACGTGAACGTGAATTTGCATATCTTTAGTACAGTTTGTTTTTTAGACCAACTTGTTTTTACAACAAGTAGTTTTTCGAATTGCTTATTTTATTCAAAATTCACGATAATTCAATAAGATATGGCTTCAATTTTGTACTTTAAATTAAAATTTGTTGAACATTTTTCAATGGATTTTTACTGATTTAAATTTTGATGTTACATTTGTTATGATTTATGAGTTACTGTAAATTATGCGTCGATTTTTTTTTATAAGCTTAGTACTGTATGTTATTATTTACTGTTTGGTATAATATTAGACTAGGTACGTGTTTGAAGGACAACTCGTTTTTTTTTAATAGAAAGTGTTTAAAGTACCGTATTTGTTTAGGAAGTAGCAAACGAACGGGAACATTGTTCTAGTCCTGTAAATTGTTTTTGTGACCTAGGGCACTTTGCAGTAATTGTCAAAAGGAATTTGTTTGTAGAAGAAAACAATTGACAATATTGATGGTAAATTTAATAAATAATAACTCCTTAATTAGTGTTGTTGAAAATTGCTGTGGCGTGGAGGCTTCCTTGAATGACGAAGATATTCGTTGTTTTATCTAGTTGTCCTTGGGCTTTGCTTCACTAACTGTTGAGCAACTGGAAAGCCAGAATTTGCGCTGTGAAATGATTTTGATTAACGTCAAGCCTCTTAGCCAATTGTCACAATGGGAGGATACTCACAGCCCCCTTAAAATCAAGGTTTTCAATAAATCGGTGAATGTAGAAACCACATAAGTCACAAAAATTCAAAAATGACTTTCACATTTTGATGTGCTTGGTAGACTCGTATTTGATGAAAAAATCACTCGAGTTCCAAGCAGAGTTTTGCAGATGGGATCATGGGAACTTGTATAGAAAGAGTTGGATTTAATACTGTAGTTTACAGGGGTTTTTTGTTCTTTGTGCCATTTCATAAGAGATGAATTACTCTATCTGGTTTCTGCACTAGCTAATTCTTTCACGTATTTTTATTAATCAGCTCATTTGTCATTCCGGATGTTAGAAATCGTTTGATGTTACGTTGGCCAATTGTCGATTGGCTATAATTGACAATTGCTAATTAACAGCATCACGAGTTTAAAAATTTCATCAACTGTTTTGGATTTCATGAAGTTAAAGAAAATTATACGAAGGTTTATTTTTTGTAATGTAAATGTAAACAGAAAGTATTTTGTGTAAACACACACAGGGTGCTTGCTTTTTGATTCCTGGCATTGTTTTTGAAAACGAACAAGATGTTTTACAAAATGGCCTAGAAGAAAAATTCTATTGTAAACTCTTAAATGTGGAAAGCACTTAATTGATGACAAGGCTAACCTCGTAAATTAGCGTTGTGGCAAATTCATGGCTTTACTTTGACCGGCTACATGTAACGAAACATTTTTCTTGGTTTTTTTTTTAAATAATTTATAACACATCTCAGATTTCGTGATTATTTTGTCTACATGACTGTTCTCATTGCAGTCTCGTAATGAGCTGGAATGTTTAATTATCGGTATTCATTGTTGTTTATATTGGGATCTCAGTTGACTGGACCAACGATATTTAGTTATTAAATATTTGCAGTACTCTGCTACTGGTGACTGGTCAGTTTAGCTTGGTGGCTCCTGAATTGTAGTAAGTAGCAAACCACATTTACAACTGTAACCATGAGGAAAATTTATTGAGGTTAACCGTGATTTTGTTTTGCTACTTTTGACTGCCAGTATTATTAGTATAAGTAATTATTATTGTGGAAACCGAATTGAAACTGGTGGGTTTTTTTTTATATAAAGGCATTTGAATTTTTTGACAATATAATTGTACATCTTGGTTGTAGAGTTTTAGTTTTATTATAAACTATTAAACTGACATAAATTCGGATCTATCATTACATCAAATTTGGATCAATTTTGTACCAACTGAATGCATTACCGGTACTACAAAAATATCGTTTTAATGTAATAACTTGTTTGGCCTGGTTTGTAATTCTTATTCTGGCACACACTAAAATATTGCGCAAGGACTAAGGCCAATAAATTACCCTACAACACATTGTCATATTAAATTATATTGTAATGAATCAATGCTATAAAAGCATTAGGTCATCTTAAAAGAAAACAGGTATAATAACAAAATATTGGGAAATAAGAACAGAGTTGTTGTTTTTTTTTGTTGTTGTTGTTTATAAGAATAGGTTTTTGTGGCTCAACTGATTGCTCCAATTAGATGGCCTTCGTTGCTGGTATTTAAAATCTGAATGGTTTTTTCAGAAGTGTTGAGATAATGTGTTGAAGCACGGGAAGTCAAACGATTTTCTTGAAGTTTCATTATCTCATTTATTCGCCGCATTGTAATTGCTTGTTAAGAATAGCATGCGTGTAAGTTGGATGAGAAACTTAAGAAATGTTATCGCAGTCATTCGGTTGAAAATTGTCAGGTGGGAGAAAAGCATA
This sequence comes from Helicorthomorpha holstii, assembly GCA_013389785.1. NCBI lineage: Eukaryota > Metazoa > Arthropoda > Diplopoda > Polydesmida > Paradoxosomatidae > Helicorthomorpha > Helicorthomorpha holstii. The sequence continues at coordinate 3,891,170 of JAAFCF010005748.1, forward strand.
TTTAATTTTTTAGTACATGTTTTTAATTATCTGAAATGTAATTTATAAGTTAATGTGAAAACCGTTTTGAGTATTTTGTTTTTCATTGGGTTTTTTCCGCGTTTGGAGGAAGTTGCTCAGCTGAAATGTACATTCGATTTCCTGGTATCTACACTATGTTTGTAATAGTTTATTTAATCGATGATACAGTAGTGGTGTAGTGGTGGGTGATCAGTGGTAAATTCCTTCCCCCATCCCATTTTTACTCTCCTAAGCTACCCCACCTTTTTTCAAGTTGATACTTTACTGTATCTTTTTATCTGCATGTAACTAGGAAATACGCCAACTAATTTGCAACTATGAAATCTAATTAGGGTATTTTTACATAAACCTCTAAGTTGATTACGAAGCATGTCAACTTTTAAATTGTTCATGGCATAAAGTTGATGACATCACATCTTTTATTTAGTTATTTATTTGTGTTGTGTAAGAGGAACAAATACTGGTGCCAACTAACTGCACTTAATAGGGTTTTATTTTATTTATTATAGAAGGCAAACCGTTACTACTGTATAAACGAATATTAAAATGCGTTGTAGTAATGAAAAATAAATTAGAAAATAATCACGGATTTCTGCATAACGCTTTAAAAATAAAGCATCTATTTTTTTTATAATAACAATGAACTTGGTCAACATTTTTCAATTTTTATTATTTTAAATTTTATGCTTAAAATTTTGTTTTATTTATGCATGATTAAAAATTTAAACTAGTTTTGTTTGTGTTATTAAGTTAGGGGGGGGGGGGTCTGCTATGTAAATTAGTGTGGAATAAAATTGATGCTAAAGTGGAAATTGTTCCTTTTTTTTTGTTTTTTTCCATTCCCGGAAGCTTATTGGGATAGGTGTTTGGACTGTGTGTTGAAGTTTTGATAAGTAATTAGGTAATTAGTGACGACTTTGATGTCGTAAAATGTGTTTCTTTAAGCACCTTTAGAGATTACCATTTTTATTAGATTAATTTATGCAAGTATTCAAATGTATTTGTTAGCGGTTTTAGGCGATGTGTGAAATCGGCTGGTTGACTTACAGAACGAGTTCAAGAGTTATTATCTGGATCTATTATGTTACGTAACCGCGGTTTCCTAGGTCGCTAAAATGTGGTTGAACTGTGTTCATTGCACATTCAAATTGGCTTATGCATTTCTATACTGTGTTTATCCTTACAGTTAAGTTATTATTATTCAAAAAAAATTATTTTTAAATAATAAGCCTCAATGCACAAAAAATTAAACATTGAAACATTTTAATTTATTTTAGGCATAGCTGGTTTTAACTGGTTAAAAAAAAAGTTTAATTTTTTATGTTTGCCAAAGTAATACTGTAATTTTTGGATAGATATTGTGTCGACTGCTCTTTTTTTGTTGTTGTTCAATCAAAATCGTTTGTAAGAAATTGGTAGAGCATGTTTTTATACTTAGTGAATGGTAACTTAATGTCATAAGCTTAATATCGTTGCAGGTTTATTGTATTTGTTATGAAAATTCTGGGCATTTTATGACTATAGTTTAGTTATTAAATTACGGTGATTACAGTAATTGAATTTTTTATATAAAATCATTTGTACTTAATTTGCATAACTGTGTACGATTCTTTGACTGAAAAACATTACATTCAGTTTCCATAGCGCAATTTGAAATGGGATAGTCGTGTGCTAAAATATTTTGTTGAATTATTGACCATTTTTTGACTGAATTGTTTTAAATTATAATTATTGACGCATAAATCTTAATATTACAAGTATTTTAATAATTTAAATTTTGAAGCGATGATAATTCTTAGTATTTTACATTTGAGAAAGTAAAATTTGAGGTAATATACATTTGGCAGTTGAGAAACGCTATGTTACGATTTGAGTTATTCGTCTAGTTTCGACGTAACAACTGCACATCATTTTATACTGTTTAAAATTGGAGTCTGGATGTAGTAAATGTTTTCCAACTTTCCAGTTTAAAGTGTACAAGTATTAAATTTTGATCTAATGATCGCAGCTGTCGTACTCGTAGACTTGTAGTGTTTGTCTTTGTACAGTATACTGTATTCGGTATACAGTAGTTAGTTTTTCATTACAGTTCTTTGCTTGAAATACATTTTCTGACTTTCATTAAACATTTAACTTTTATTTGGCCGAATGGGAACTTAGCCAATATATGTGTGTGTTTTTTTAATGACGTCACAAACTAACTGAAGCGTGATAAAGTGTTGTTTTAGAAGAGAAACGAACATTTAGTTTAATTTTGATATAGAAAGGGAGTTTTGGGTTTTTTGGAGGCTGGTAACTTGCTGAAATTTGCTGAACGTATAAAAAAGAAAGTAAATTCACTACATTTCATAGCAGGCGTGTGATTCAATTGTAGAAAATGACAGTCTTCCACACGAATTGTTTCGAAGGGCACTTTAAGAACTACAGAACTTGTGACTCTTAAGCAATTGTTTCCTTAACATTCACATTTCGGCTATTATTATTGTATTGGTTGCATCGTATGTATATTTGTATGAATATCAATTTTCCAATAAGTACAGTTGTCTAGATATTTTGATAGAATGCATAGAAGTTTTAGAAAAGCATAATGCAGTTTGACAAATGTGCACTTTATTAAAAAGAATTGTGTTTTGTACAGTGGCTATTGTGACTTGGGTTCTTCTTAAAAGGATTGGTAATTTGTCTGTGGTGTAGCTTTGTGCTTATGAACATTTTATCGAATACGTTAACATTCTATACAAATTTGTTTTAATCTTTCTCTAACACGTAATTATTAAAAGGTTAACTAAAACCGGGTAAATTGGATGGAGACTTTTGTATACGTGGAATCATCGACCTCATTTTGTTAAAAAGGGAATGTAGGCGAGAAATCATGAAATGTGTTAATTACTCAAAAATCTCTACGAAATGGTGCTGCTGTTGCTGTTGTACCTCATTTTTTTATTTTCTCAACCGAGTAGTGAACAAATAGCAAAATTAGCAGTAATTTTATTAGTGTTTTCTACACATATTTTATCTTAGTGCTTGCTCACTATTTCCTTTTCGTATCCCCTTGTTGAGCAAAGATATAATAAACTGAAGAGGTTTCTAATGATTGTTAAAAATATTAAATGATTGAAAATGATATGCATGTGTATATTTAAATATATTAATGAGCTGTTGATTGATCCTAATTTAAGACGGTTTAATGACTCAGTTTCGTGTAAAATGTCTCTAGAAATTTTATAGTGCAATTTATTTTGCATTGTGAGAACGTTATGAAGTTATGAGAAAACATCATTTAGCAACTTAATCACTCGTTTGAACTGAAGATTGAAAGAGATTATGTTAAAGGGTTGATACTGTAATTATATTTTTGTAATTAAATAACTTATTTTAACAGCTGCTATGTTAACGATCAACTTTAAAATGGTGATTATGTTATGTGTTTTGGTGTGTTTTTACTAGGAACGATAACATTTTTCCTTAACTATACAAATGTGAACTTTTTGAGGAAATTTTTGGTTACTGTATTTTTCTAACGGATTTTGAACCGGATCAGTGGTCATCGAGCGTGCGTTGACCTTCGTTGGACTTTTACCCTTAACTCATTCGCCCTCTTGAAAGGGCCTCTTGGCTTTTTAGTTTGTTTTTCACAAGCAAGCAATTGGCATAAACAGCAGATGCGAAACGTTTTTCTTCTTTCGTTGGAAAAATAAACAACACAAAAAGGGGAGACTTTTTTTATACTGCACCTTCTAAATTGTAATTGTCAAAGAAGTTTTTCTGAGAAACATTTGAAAAAGTGTTAAAATTTGTTTGAGGCCAAGTAGTGTGATACTGGTCACTACCCATGAATGTTTTTATTGAAAATGGCTGTTTGAAAAAGGTATTGTCCAAGTTTCATGCATTAGCAGATGTACAGTTTGTTATTGTTCACACCTGCCTGGTTATGTTTTGAAACTGAAACTGACCACTGGGCGTTCTGGACGAATCACGCTTCACTTAAGTGCCCAATTTTCAAAAACGGAATACTTGTCGGGTTAAACTTTTAGGTAAAAGTTGTGTGTCTTGTACAAACAAAAAACGCATTTAGTGCTTCAAAGTTAGCTTATGGTCAGATAAATATGTACGTCACTGACTGTATTTTGGAAAAGGTCAAACCTGGCGAGTTTGATCCTTGTATTAACTTATCAGCAATAATGTGTAATTTGAAAAACGAAAATGGTTGAATGCGATATTTAATTTTTGAGCAGCATTATTTCAATTATTTGAAATTACATGAGGAATATTTTTATGAACCGCTCATTAAAGTTAAAAGGTCTCTATTGTAACTTTCCATCTTGTGAATTTAGTGTAGACGAGCCGAGGCTGTTTTCGTGCGTGAATTGAATGGCAATAATTTCGAAATTTCAATCAAATTTGACGTCTTTAATCGTAATTGAGAGTCGCTATCCCATTTGCACAAATAAATAAAGAGTGTGGGCGTGACTCAAGTACGAGAGTGTGATGTTAATAAGGCATGAATGGCAATGTAATGACTGTAGATGTACCTTTATAGATGATGCATAATTTGGACAAAGTGCTTAACCCTTTAGCCTTCTCTTAACAGAATCGGTGGTGTTATGTGGGTGGATGGGGAAGCTACAGTATATACAGTACCAGATAGATTATATTTTAGACATACAATATATGCACAGTAGAGAGAAAAAGGAAGGGTTGGTAAAAGATGTTTCGCTTATTTCCGTTTGCTCACTTGTGATATTTTGACTCACTATTAAATAATTCCCAAGTACCCAATTATATATATCCACGCTGTTGATTTTTCATATCGACCAAAGTATAATTTGCACATGAATTCCAAATAAAATACCCTCGGAGTTGGTAGATAAGGCAAAGCTGTTTAATTTAACTTCGCTGGCAATTGTAAATATACATGAACTGAATATTAAGGAGAAAATAATAAAAGTTCTCTGAAGAGCATTAATGTGGATTAGAGATCAGATGTTTTTATTTATTTTAATATCAAAAATATATGTGTTAAAAATGTGCCGGTTATGTGAATCATATCGAATGACCTCTTTATTATTAAAGTGATTGGGTGTGAGCTAACTTTTAGACGAATTTAATAAAAGGTTTGATGATTAATTTTTTTTGATATGGTAATATCTCTTACTATGAATGGCATAGCGACTTCAGAAGGTTTTGTAAAGCAAAAAAACTTGCATTAAATCGTATACCATTTAGGATTATTGTTAACGTAAAAACCAGTATTTTGCATTTTCAGGAGGGGCAATTGCCTTCCATGACCTTCCTTGTCGACGCCCAAGATGAAGATTTTACTTTTTTTTTTTAAACAGAAATTTGGAAAAATTGTGTAAAATTTGAAAATTACATATTTTATTTTTCATTAACAGATTCTAGAAGGAAAAAATGAAATGAATGAAGAAAAAAAATGGTTGAATCTTTCCAGAACACAATACGCTCATGCTTGAGTAACAAAATGGCGTTATTTTTACTTGGCAATGCTAAAACAAGTTCAAGTCGTTTTTGAATGACACTCAGCTTTAAAAACAAGTTTTTTTTACTATGTTAGCAAATATTTTATCTACTCTAACCTTATACTGTGTATCAGTTTTTTTTATTTCATATGACTTCTTAGTTTACTGTACATACAGTATTCATGAATGATACAGGTCGGTTATGTCGAAATGTTGTTTAACAGCTTTCAATTAGCATAAACCCTCATCAAATGTGGGAAATTCTGGACAGTTGGATAGTTTATTAATTAGGTAATAGAATCGATTTCGAGTTTTCCCATATGTTGCCGAGTTAAATTGAGGAAATGAAGGTCTTTTAAAACACAGAATTAGAATTCTGGAACACAATTATTGACTTAATGGTCAACAAAATTGGTTTTAGCCAACGAAATTTTGTGTTTTTGGTTGTGCGTGTGAATACCAATTTATCTGAAAGGTTAATTTATCATTTGTATTTTAAAATTGGTGTTTGAGTCACTAAATTTGGCGATTGTTGCTCTTAGACTGTAGTGTAGTTGGAAAACATGCACTTTCTGCTTCACAACCTTTGGTACTAATTTGTTTTATGCTTTCTTTCATTGTTGAAATTAATTCATTATACAAAGTATCGATGCACATCAATTTATTAGATTTGTAATTTTGTATATGTATGTCATAACAAGTGGCTTTTGTGATGAACAACACTGTCACACATTTGTGTATACAGTTTAGTACTGTATTGCGAGTTTTGATTGAACATGTGATGGGTGAGTTTGTTGTTAAGTGTGGCAATGGGAGTGAATTTTTTTTTCATGATGGCAGCAGCTACAATGCAAAACAACGTCATGGAATGTCAAACCTAAGCGAACTGGTTGTTATTGCTAAGATTTTGAAGCTGCTTATACTTTATATCGTTGAGTTGTATGCGTTTTGTGTAGGTGGTAAGTCTATGTAGTGAAATAAGTGATGTATAGGCAGCCTAGCTGTTATTCTTACTGAGTTTACTGTAGAGATGCACTAAGTTGTTGGTAGGGAGAAGAGAGACAAGAATTCGTCTTTTGATTTTTTTTCGGAAATTTTACAGTGTTCATTTACGAGGTAATTGAGGGTTAATTAAAGTAAGGAAAAATTAGCAGTTATGAGTTGCGATCAGAAATTAAGTGGGCGTGGCTGTTTATTTTAACGTTGGCTTTGCTCGGCTGTATATATACGTTGTGCTATAGTTTTGATTAAAATTAATGGCTGCAAGTGTTTTTTTCGTACTACTAGTTGCAATCATTTGGAAATATTCTAGACTTCAGTAGGGATAAATCATAAATGCGCTTGGTAGTATCATAAATAATTCATGGTGATGCTCGATAGTAAATGTCACTGCTTATTTAATTTAATTCACTTTAATACAGATTAATGGATCTAATACTGTAGTTTAGAATGAAATTTATAAGATAATAAACTTACAGTAGTTGGTTAAATTATTAAACTTTTATAGAAAAGTAAAGTTGTTTTTTTTTGACGTATTATGGACCAGCTGAAACATAGTTTTTGGATTATATTATTAAGTGACTATTCACAGTCGGATATGTATAATTTAAATTCAACAGATGGAATCTTATTGAACTTTTGAAAAAATTTGAAGTAAACGTACCCGGTGCACGGCTTGCATTATCAGCATTTGTGATAACTTAATTGTTGATAAAGCAAAAACTGCCTAATTTTAGTTTATACTGGTAATAAGTTTTAATCAAAGAAAATAATAGTGTGGACTTGAAACTTCGAAATTGTTGTTTTAATAATGTCAGTTTTTTTTAACCATTTTAATAGATAGTATTAAGTCATTACCTTTCACTTTGTTAAAACTGACTGCGTATTTATTCAGTACTGTCTTACAGTCGTACTGCGAGTATATTACTGTACAGTATTATGGTGTTTCGTTTATGATGACATTATTTGTCGCTTGATTGATGCTATGATGAGCCGACTCATAATGACCTTGATGACCCTTAATAAATGTGGTCGGTCTCCATAAAGTTAAAAGGGTGCTAGAAATCGCTCGTCGTCTTATTAACGCCATATTTTTTTTCTTCTATGGCATAGTCTTGTTTGATTTTTTTTCTTTCGATATTTGAGGATCTGTTAAATTAAGAGTTTATTAAAAAGTGTGTTTTTTGGTGTGTATGACGAGTACTGTCCTCTTGTGTATACTACAAGCTGTAGGGTTATCAACACCTTCTTGTGTAAGGTTGTTATTTACCCCCTTAAACTCCCACATGAAATCTTAAAAGACTTAAAAAAAAAAATAAAAAGTTATATTATGCTGTATTACTGTGTAGTGTATACAAGTGTACAATGTACTATATAAATAAGAGTGGTAGTGCTTTTTGCATCTTTCTCTTTTTGCTTTTGCCTTCTGACGTTTGAAAGCCTTGCATTTGTGGAGCCAACGAACTGTGGTTTTAAGCATTTGCAATCTTTGGCTTGAAACTCTCTCAAAAGAGATTTTTAAAACAACTTTTAATGGCTTGGCTTGGGTATGCCAATGGGAAAGCTGAGACGCAGTTAAAGTAAGCTTATGTACTGTAGAATTGATAGCCTTCGTATTGCTGAAATTATTGACACATTGGTCATTAAAATGCTATAAATTATTGACTAATTTATTATGATACAGTGAACATTGATCTGTTTTGGCAGATTAGTCTAATTTTAACTTGTATTACTGCATTACTTTACTTGTTTTTTCACTTTGTTGAGATGGAATTAATACTTGATGTTAAGAATTGTTTACGTTTAGATCTTTTATTGGATACTGAGTTATTATAAACTCAGATATGTTTTTAATTGACCGATTTACTACTGACCAAATTCTTTGACATATATTTTTTTTAATACACTGTTTATTTTGTAGGAATTTCTGACTAATCGTGATTTTTGTTGGGAACCATAAGTTTAAAATGAATCCTTTCATTAATAAGGCTAATGGATGTCTATTTTGATCTGCTTAATAGCATTTTACTGATCACTGAGCGTCTAATTAACGTACGATGAATAAAAAATAAGGAAAAATAGCTTTACTGATAGCGTTAAACTGTTGATTAAAATTACTACTAATTTAAGCATTTTAGCCAAGTTTTTAAATGCACGGTTATATTGTTTAAAAGGGTTGCCAACTTGCTATTTCTTAAAAGCATTCTTCAGGACTAATTAGTTAATTAATAAATTAATGAAATAACTTAAGCACTGAATCTGCTGATTTACGAGAACTTGGCTTTTAGTTTTTATTATTGATTAATAATGTAAGATGTAATTATTCTATTTTATTGGAGTTTCTCGTCGTTCTCATGAGACTGACACATTAACTGAAAATGAGATTGTAAATCACCTTATTTTTTTTAAAGTGAAACTAAATTGTTATACTTTAAGTAATCTTTTAAACTTCGTAAGACATAAATTTAGTACTTTTAAGCACTAAATTCGTCCCATGAAATTAGACATTATGTTTTAAAGTATCATGTATTTTATTTTAAGTCAAATATTAGTGTTTTTTAATCAATCATTTTTAGTTTTAACGCCATAGCCAAATTTGGTCTTAATACTGCTAAAATCAATGTAGTATAATATGAAAGTTAGTGGGTTGAGTTGTTGACGTTTGTATTATTTTTTTTTTACTGTTTATTATTTTGTCAAGTAATAAACAAAAATTTATTGCTTAGCATGTAACCGATCTTTTTAGAATATTTGTTTAACCATTTGAATAGGCGACGTCATCTGGATTTTGTTTGCCACGAATAATGGGCTAGCATTTTAAATTGTATTTTTTTTTACAACTTACTTAATGTAATAAGTCGTTGCTAATGTATTCATGTCCGCATATATTACTGATTTATATTTGTTCGATGTCTTATCTGTCGACCTTTTTGAGTAATTTATAAGAGACCGTTTTGCAAGCAGACCCCCATCTGCATAATACGATATTTATTGTTGAATGAAATGTGATGATGTAATCGCAGTGATTGATGTGACAACATTTTGTCTTAAACGACATCCTGCATAGATTGCTGCCGAGAACCATACTGCACATAATGTTATTGCATATCGGTTGGCTATTTATTAGGTTTTATTTGATTTTTTTGCAGAATATTTTATTACAACTTGTTAGATATTAAGAAAGGAAATGCTTGCAAGTCTTGGTAAATGCCAGATTTTGCTGCTTTTTTTATTTTTATATATTTTTTTATATCGATTTATTATATGGTGTCCTATATCATGTATGTGGACTGTTGTTGCATTCACATCAAGTTAGTTTTTTTTTTGTATCAAGGTCTATTGAGATTTAAAGTGGTACGTTATTGGATAGTAAACATCTATTAGTTGGGTGTTTACGCGTTCGTATTTATTGGATGTTAACATCATTGCTGCAAACAGGAAAACAGTGAGTGCGTAGTAGTTGAGAGTTAAGTGGTTCAGACGATTACATGTGGTCATCTTTATTTTTTTAAAACTGTTTCGATCCGATTGCTGTTTTCTCGTGTTAACTTGGCAGGAATATGCCATTTGTTTTATTGTCGTGTAAATAAATAAAGCTTTACAATTATGCTTGTACAGTAGACCCTCGACATGCTAATAGAATTTTGGAAAAGTTAATTCAAAATGATTATAAGTTAACTCTCATTTTTACAAAAGTTTTCAAGTGTTTTTTTTAGAGGTTTGATAATCGAATTAATTTTTTAAAAGGGTCGCAGTAAAGTCGCGGTAAAGTTTAATAATTAATCAGTTAAATAGGCATTTTTATGTTAGTTTTCTGTCGGGAAATTGTTTAATTAAGACTAAAGTATTTTATTGGTGTGCAATACAACTCGAATGATTCTCAGAAACGCTGTTTTTGCTTTTATGGCTTACTGCAGGAACTATCGTATCTTATTTGTTGTGATTTTGCGTTTGCCAAATGGATTGATAAATGAATTTGTTCTCCCTAAGGTCTTTATAGAGAGATGGCAATGGATGTTTGGAAGGTGAAAAGAGTTAACTGAACTTTAAAGAACTTTGAATCACTTCATCGTGATCTAACACTGAGCCACTTTTATCTGAAATTACATAGAAAAAAAATTAAGAAACCAGAAAAAAAAAGTTTTTAGGAGGTGTGAGTTTTTGTGGCAGAATTTTCGATTTCCTCTTGTAGTGAGTATGGGGTTTTTTAGCTGGAGGAAAAAGGATAAGTTTTTTTTTTTTTTTTTGGAAGTAGAAGTTGTTTGAAGAGGAATTTTTTTAATGCATTTGATGTATGAGAAAGAGCAAAAGAGTGAGAAGAGTTGAGAGACAAGATTGTCATCATGGAATGCCGATTGCCCTGTATCTTGAAGCTCCATTCTTCCTTCTCTTAGACCTAATAATCTACCTCCGGGCTGTTTTTTTTTCACACCAGGCGTCGCCAAACGATCATAAATACTTTTTTCAATTATGGATGACCTATTCCAGGAACTTTGTTAAAAGAACGGTACTTAATTAAGGTAGTGGGTGCTTAGTCAGGAAGCACGACTCTCAAAACAGTTGATTTTGAATGAAAAGTTAGATTACAAATAATTATTCCAATAGTCATTAAGTTTTAGCATTTTTCCAAGTTATTGTTGGTGCAACTTAATCATCGTGTACAGTCCATTTATTTTTTGATTTCATAAATGATTTAAATAATTTATGATTTAGTACACAAATTAAAACAGTGAACGAGTCACCGTAGTCATACGCAAAATAACTATTCATTGGAATTCCTGGGGTCATGGCTAATATTGGTTTTCAGTTTATTGAAAAATTTACTGTGAACTAAACTTTGCATTTAGTTTAGGAAGTTAAGTCATAAGGCGCAAAAGTTTGTTTTGATTTTGTTCTGGTTAACCTCATTTGTGTTTTAAGAAGCTAAGTCTAGAATTTAAGAACTAAATTGGAGCTTTTGAAACTTTATTTCCAGTAGTATTTCATTGCAGGTAAATTTGCGATTTAGGAGTAATGAAAGGCTGAGAATCTGCTTCCTACAGTGTAGTACAGTATCTTTGTTACTGTCTAATTATTATGCTTGTCAAAATGTAATTATTGTTCAACTAGCAGCTGCTAGTTTTGGGACAAATCAGTTAGCATTCTTGTATGGCACGGTGTCACCTGTCAAAGGTTAATACCCGGTACTGTATTCTATGAGCACTATCTTTTTTTTTTTTTTTTGAATATATTCTGTATAAGGAATAATTGGCTTTTTTGAATGGGCTTCTACTGGTTGTCACTGTGTCACTGGGCTTTTAGTTTTCTACTACTGTACTTAACAATTGTTGTTATTTATAGAGGCCCTTTCTAGGTTTTCGTGAGGGTCAAGCATTGTAATGAGCGGCTATGAATTTATGGACTTGTCATTTGTTATACTTTTCCAGTGGCCAGATTTTGGGGATGGGTGTCGTTGAAAGAAGCTTTGATCTTTTTACACCTTTTGTGTGATGTTTAACAAATAAGTTTCTTTGAAGAACCTAACTGTCCTGAACCTCAGAGCTACTTTCATACATTTTTTTAAAGTACTATACTTAATTATTAATGGAGCTATTTTTAAACTACTGTACTTTCTTTAATTAAGTTAGTAATGAAGTACAGTATGTTAATTTGTAATAAAGTATAGGACAATTACTGTAATTACTACATTTTACTGGTTATAATCCCTAGGAAATGTGATAATCTTTTCTTTGCAGCTTTAAAACGAGAAGGGTATCTTTGAATAGGCGCAATTTTTAGATTTAAGTATAGGAGGAATTTTGAGGGTCACCCTTGTAATCGTCGTTACTTGAACAAAAGAGTTTATTTTCAACTGGTCAACCTTCCTTGTACAATATACAGTAACTGTATCCTAAAATTACGGTATTCCAGCTCTACCAAGTCTTTAACAATGACTGAACACCAGATAGATTGCAGGAAAATCGCGTAAAAAAAAACCACAAGTGTGGTCATAACTTAAAGTAGGGTTTTATCACTTTCGTGTTGTTTTTTTTACATTGGGCATTTAACCTATTTTTTAGCTAGAATCTAGAAATCCGTTTGACATTGACGATTGTTGATTTGGAGTAGTAGAAAGTAGAAAATACTGTAATTTTGCTGAAGTTTTGCATGAAACTTAGATGTTTTTTTGGAATGGATGATAGATTCAGAACTGCAATCACAGAAAGCTGTCAACAACTGCGCAGTTTCAGCTTCATTCGTAAGCACAAGTATAGGCAGCTTACTGGTCGTGAATAAAACCTGAGTTGCCGAGTAACTGAGGGCCTTATGTAGGATGTGTCAAGGTTTTTTTTTTGTTATTTTTACGTCTTTAGATAGGGCATGATTGGACATCACAAATTGTTTGCTGCGTTGTATTTTTATTTAAAATTCGTATTATGCTGTGAAGATAAATCACTAAATTGTGTTTTTATACAATATCCTGCAACATTTTATTGCTTTCCACCTAAACGGTGTATCGTGTATAGAAATGGCAATTATTTTACTTATTCTAGAGTAGTTTACCCCATTCAAATAATTTGTTTGAATGAGGTAAACTGGACAGAAAAGCGATAATAGTTTAATGTAACAATACTAATTCTGATTGTATTTTTATTTTGAAATGCAGTTTTACTTTAGTTTCCTTTACTTGTTTATTTTTTTCAAAAATTTATACAGAAATGTCAACCAGTTGAATGTATCTGAGCGAAGGGTCTGGTTTGGGGTGCATACTGTATTTATAAAATCCTTTTATTTTTCTGTAAATGTTTGTGGTTGAGAGCAAATTTTTTTTATTATTTTTGGGAACGAATGTCATTTCATTGCTTCAAGTTCACACCATTAATTGAGGGCAAAGGATGAGTGGGAGAGATGAGGGACATCATAGGAGAAAGTGTAGGAAAATTTTGAAAAGCTGCTGCGTTCTCAGAAACATGTCATTCAAAGAGAATGTCTTAAGAAAGACGCTAGTTTCAATAAGTGCCACTTCCTTTGGTTTATTTTTGAATCAGTTAATGATAAATTATAGTGGGGTTGCAAAATTGAATAGCAATTCAGTTATTTATGATTTAATTACCATTCTACAGTGTTTTATTTGACAAGGCTCCACCTGCAGGAAAGTGTACTAATTTTTAAACATTAAACATTTATTATTCGTTTGTAAAGTGTTGATGATGAAACTTAACTGTTTGAAATGTGAAGTTTCAAAAATATGGTCGTGGTGAAGGATATGTCGTTTAAAAGTAGTGTGTGTATTTTTAAATTTTATCTGCTTTAAACATTATAATGCGCAGTTAATTACTGTATAAGAAGTTTTGAGAGAGGAAAGAGTTTAATTTTTTTTTTAACTAAATGTTGGTGTGTTTTTTTACCCTTTTATACGTTTGTGTGTATCACCCATCATTGCAAATGACTTGAAAATATGAAAAGAAACAGATGCCATCGCCGTTTTACAGATATTTTATAATCACATGTGTGTGAGGCGCTTACTCTCTGTCTTACTCTCTCATAACCCTGCCCCTGGGTCATAGTTGAAGGCTTTGTTTAAGTTGGTGGGAAGACAGTGATGAGCTAAATGTGAGGGGTAAGAAAATAAAAAATGGTTGGCGCGTGGAGTCGATGGCTGGGGTAGAGGTTAGACAAAAAACAGCAACTGTTTGGAAGATAGGGGTCAATTACCCACTTCACTCTTACTGAGGGAGGGACAAGGGGATTCTATAATATACGTTGTGTTGTTACCCCACATTTCGCCTCTCGGTGCTTGCTTTTATACGTCTTTGATGCACTAAAACACCATTAACCAACTGCGTCAATAAAAACTTTGTTTATTGGAGTTAAAAGTGAAAAACATTTGATGACGACATTAAAAGAAAACAAAATATTACATGTAATAAAATCGGAACGTCATTTTGTTTTACTGTGTAGCAAAATCTTAATTTTTGAAAAGCAGATGTAAATCTTCTGACAATGTCAGTGCAGTAGATCTTATCACGTGAGAGAAATAATTTATGTATTCAGAATCAAAGTGAAGTTAGGAACCAAATCATCAGGTTAAAAATTCACTTTAAAGCACCACAGTGAATTTTTGAGATGTGAATATTGCTGGATACTGTATTTTAAAATTTTTTGACTTATAATAATAAAAAATCTTGAAATTTAGGGGAAGGGGAGTAAATGCCTCTTCTGGGCGTCTGTTATTACTTCACATTCTTATTGAGAGTCAAATTAAGTTATAAGAAACTTAACTTAATGTTTTAAACATCACCATTTTGTTATTTGAACGAATTTTAATTTTATTCTTGCCAAACGATTCTTTAGTTATTTTCTTATTTTTGTTATTGAGAAACTTAGTGTTATTTTATTTATTGTATTGTTGAAATCAAATATTTATTGTTTTAATTTGCAAATTTTTTCGAGGAAATTGAAAGTGTACAGCGCTGGTAATATTGGGGGAAAACATGGATTGATTCATGGTGTTTATTCAGATTTATTTGAATTTGTTGTATTCCTCCGGTGTTTATTTATGGGCTAGAGATCTAAACGGGTTTGTATGCTATATGTTGGGGAGATGCGAAATTGCGATTTATATTTACATCCTAGCTAAAGTGATTTTTATGAGTTGTGAAATTGAGTTTTCTAATTTTGCTCGCTTGGGGTTAAAATGTCAAAAAGGAATATATACGGCTGCAGTTTAACTTGGCTTCACACGCTTTATTTATATACAGTAATTTGCTATTCAATTTTATTTACTTTGTGCTATCTCCCTGATTCTCTTGTACTTGAGCTTTTCAAATACACGCGAAAATTCAATTGCACTTGGTGCAGCTGAGTTTTTAAATACCATAAATTGATACACGTGGTACCCCACATAACAATACCATTATTTTAGCTTGAATTATATTGTGTAATACGGTAGTTAGTTCAATCAGTAAAACACTGATTTACCATTTTTCTAGTTAATAATTTTGAAGGATATTAGCTATTTACTGGCTTATTTGCTGAGAAAATCTTCTGACTGGTCGAAACAACTTGATTTAGTTCTTACTGTATTTCCTAAGTGGGGTTATTAGAATAATAATAAAATTTACTATATTTATTTGAGTCAGGGTGTGTTTGGCGTTTAAAAGCAGTACAGTAGTTTGTTTACATTCATTGTAACACAATTTAATGCCATTTGCGGTTTAAAATAATTCTATACAACTGATTTACTGTATGTAACAAATGAAACCGAGTGAAATTATTGTCATTGAGTGTTTAGTACAGAAATGTGATCGATGGATAAAATGATGTATAGAGAATCGTTTAATTTGGTATAGGGCAAAGACATTAAAATCATTAGTCCATGACATGCATGACTTTGTTTAGTTTGTTGAATCATTTTGTTGTATAATATTGTAATTGCTATATGCAGTATTTGTTTAGTATAATTTATGGAAAAGTTATATAAATAAACGTGTAACGTGCATTATTATTGGAGTATTATTCGGTTCCATATGACATCAGCTATGTGTATTTTATGGCAAATGTTAAGTTTATATTTATTCATATTTCAACTTTTCAAAAGTTTAGTACGTCTATTGTTTACGTATTTGTGTAGCTTCCCCATTCACATTGTACTCATCCACAATTTCTTTCATCATCTCATCCCCATCAACCCGAATAGTAAATTAGTCCATCATTCTTCCCCTTTGCCAGTTTCTCTTCACTGCTATCGTTGCCGTTAGTAACCGTTGTCATAGTAACTCAGTTCACGACGGTTGGTTGTGGGAGATGTTTTATTGGGGTGGGTGAATGGTACTGTACATGTACAGCAGTGTGTGGTGTACTCGGCTTTTAACTGTATTTTCCTCCTCCTTGACCTTATTTTTCATCTTTCCGTCCACTTCTCTTTTTTAAACTGATATTTAAATGTGATCTTTAATAGAGAGATTGAATATTTTTCACCATTTTTCTTACTACTGTTGTTTTTAATGCTACGATTATTATTGTTTTTGATAATAAATAAGAGGGGGGTAGAAAGAGGAGAGGATAGCAAGTAGCTTTTATTTATTTTCCATTTTGTTTAGCTGCTCTCGTGTTACTCCAACGTAACGTTATGCTCGTGGCTCCGCTTCACTAAGGAGCAGCTGCCATATAAAGCGATCAATGTCTTTTGGGCGGAGAAATACGTTTTGGCGGGAATGGTCGGCATTGGCCGGCCTCTTTAATTGATTACGCCACCACCAAAATGCTGATTCCGGTCGACGAACTCTATTTACTTTCTTATTAATCCACAAATACAAACCAAAACGATGCCTTTCATGTAACAGAAGTCATCAAAAGTTTAAATGATAAGCGAAAGGAGATGGGTGGGGTAGGGTGAGAATGAGGGCTTGTTCTTTGATAAGTACCATAATACAGTTCTGAATAACCCTCAGTTAGCATTACTAGAGGCGTTTTAATTTGTTGATGAACATAATAATTATTAATAAGATGTGCAATTTATGAATTAGCTTCTTCGGATGGTAGTCTCGAGTATAAGCAAATCGATTTATCTAGTGCGTTATTATTTAATTTTATCATTAAAATAATTGAGCGTTATTGTTTATTTATAGTAAGAAATAACATGAACAAAAGTAATGCATTTAGTTTAATTTTTTTTTAAAAAAAAAAAGTCATTAAGAGATTGTTCATCTAATTATAAAATGAGGTTATCAAATTAATTTCCTGAAACGCTATGATATAATTACAGTGTGTAACTTTAATTAAAAAAAAGTTTTATTGAGATACTCGTAAATACTATATGAACTTTTTATTTTTAAATGGCGGAAATGCACAACTTGTGGTTCTAGGATTGGCTGACTGAGTTTAGATCATCATATTATTGATCTTTTAAGACAAAAATGTCAATTGTCAATAGGAAAATACGGTACTGTATGCTTATTGTTTAGAATACAAAAAACGTTAAATGGCAGAAACTTGTTACATTTTCAAAGTTTGATTAATAATGTAAAATTTGACACGTTACGTTGTACATACTGTACAGTTGACCATAATTATTATTTGTATGGTATAATTATCTTGTCATTTTTTTTTGCCAATATTTTTGTTCATTTTTATTGTATTGTAGCTGTAGTTACAATAGTTAGCAATGCAGTCATTTTTTTGTATGTAACAATGTGACAAATGTCACCATGATGTTGTGGTCGCGTTAAGTTTGTTTATGAAAATATCTCATAATAATACTTCGTAGTCATACTCATGCACCTACGTCCTACACCGATGAACTTAAGCATAATCGATCAGCTTCTCTCTTTTTTTTGTCGACAGTGGTAGATGTTTTTTTATTGGTTTCAGGTAGGAGGAGTACTGCAGTTTACAAAGTGTGGGTGATTTACACTACAGTGCGTGGTAGGCCGATAAACCGAACGCCCAAGCACGAGGAAGATGGATGGGGTGCTTGGTTTATTATTAACAAGTAATTTTCGGACATGTGTTGACAGCTTGATATGACATTTAAGACTGTTTTATTTTTGTAAGCTAACCTTGCTTTCGAGAACGTTCATTATCCTCTTAGCAGTGCCTTAGT
Organism: Helicorthomorpha holstii; assembly: GCA_013389785.1. Classification (NCBI taxonomy): domain Eukaryota; kingdom Metazoa; phylum Arthropoda; class Diplopoda; order Polydesmida; family Paradoxosomatidae; genus Helicorthomorpha; species Helicorthomorpha holstii. The sequence continues at coordinate 3,909,254 of JAAFCF010005748.1, forward strand.
TGCTTTCTTTTACACCCACGTAAACACGTTGTTACACGCAATTCAGCTTTGCCAAATCGATTCGTTTGCTAAGTTAAACTATGCGATTAATACTAATAAATTATAAAAGAAAGACCGGCTACTGGACCTTTTTTCGTGTTGTACGGAAGGATAAATTTGACTAATAATTAAACTACACAGCAGCCTAACTACAAAATTCTGGAATATAGAGATGTTTGTTTTATAGTGCTGTGATTTATTTACTCTTTATTATATAAGTATCGATCACGATTTAATATTTGCTAAATCTGCTCTTGAGGTTTTTTTAGGATTGAAAAATCTGTCACACGACAACTTTGACAATCTTTAAATTGGAATTTATGCTTCTCTACTGCTGAATGACTCTTGAGTGAAGCCAAAATTTTAAGATAAAGTTTGCTAATTGTGAAGCTAGAACTGACAATGAGAGATGTATAAGTATATAAATTATATGTATAAGTATGCAATGAAATTGTTAAAATAAACTACAATGTGAGCAAGTAATGGGTGCACTAAAATAATTGAAATGATTAGGGCTCGATATTTCTTAAGAATTAATGTACTGTGGAGTTAACTGTTAAATAAGAGTCATTTGTCGGTATTTATTTTTTTTGTTGAATTATTTTATTAATTATTTTGTTCGTATGTACAGCACCTTGTACTTGAGTTATTAATAGAGATTATAAATTGTATTGTTGCTAATTTAAATCAGTAGTAAAACGCGTTCATTAGGAGGTTAATGGAAGTGTACTTTTCGTAATGATTGTTGAACATAATTAGCATTCTGTTGTGGTGGTCGCTTTAAGTAACTGAAGGGTCAGCTACGTCGTCATATAATGTGAATTTATTTCTAATAATGTACTTTTTTAATGTCAACAGTTTTTTTTTAATTATTTGGCAAAAAAAGAACTTGATTTTATTGTATAGTTTTTTGATTTTAGGAGTTTTAGCTATATGAAGTATACTGTTTTCTCCAATTATTAAAAAAATTGTTCCTATAAGGCAATTTGTAATAAGCTTTAAGAAAGTATAACAGGTAATGTTTAACTTTAGTGAAGCATCGCGCATTTTTTACTAATCCTGCATCGATCTTTTGCTTTAACGCCCACTTTTTTATACTGATGCGTGTGATAAAGATGAGAAAGGTCGATTTTTTATTTTGGTCATCGATTTTTTTATCTGTGCATTTGTTTTGCTACATGTATCAGTTTTTTTGATATTAAGGAAAACTGCCGTGTGTATGAGTTTCATACACGCCAACTTGTATAACGGCAGCCAAGTCTTATTTGGTATCGTCTTTATTTTTGTGTTGTTAGTCCCTTCTTGTTCTCTGTTTTCATCAAACAAGATGAAGTCAATTTTGTTAAAGGTTGAACACAAAAGCAACGGAACGGCTCACTTCCGGTTTAAAGGGTAGGTTTGCTTTGGTTTACCGTACTGTAGTGTTACAGTACGTCAATTCGAATAGTCATCACTATTAAGCAGCCTAGACATTGCGCTGTCAGTCACTACTACTGTACCGGGTACGGTACTGCTGTGTGCTTTTGGTAACTTGGTAGTGTGCAACGTTGATGGCGTGACGTCAATGACCTTATTTTTCTTTTTTTGCTTTTTTACCATGGCTTCTATTGTGATAATTGTTTATTGGTAGGAGCCAAGAATCTCTTCACTCAAGTTACAAAAGTATTTTTATATGTGTTTTGTAGAGGTCAAACAGTCGATAAGGAGTACTGTCAGTGACGGAGTAAGAAACTGTAAGTTAGCACGATTTTGGGACAACTGCGTTTAAACATGAAACTTTTTTTTGGCTTTGAAATGTTTTTAATGCCAATACTGAACAGTAACATGACCTTGAAGTTCTAAATGTATCTTTTTTTACGTGCCAAGTTTAAGTTCTGAGATACGCAATTTGGGTTTCGAGGCAACGAAGTTTATTTTTTGGACATGGAATTGAGTTTTGCGGCAAAAAGTTACGAAACTTTGGTTTTAAGAAACTGCGTCTGACTTACGAATGGGCAAGGTCTTAAAAGTGTCATTCATATTTTTAATTATTAAGATTTTTGGTGACATGAGAAATAGAGAAGTAGGAGGGGAACTTCGGTGGTGGTCGACAATGTTTGTTGTGTATGATGTACTGTATGTTGAGATGCAGCAGCTTCTACAGTAGACGAAGCGTAAAAATGATGCATGTTTTCATACATTATATTTACAGAAGCGGCGTGTTTGTAAAATCTGATGGAAAGAGAGAAAATAGCAGTAAAAATAGTTTGTGGAAATAAATCAAAAGTGCAGTGTAGAGAACGGCGTACGCACGTACAGTACTTTCTTAGCGTCAATTTCTGTTTTGTTTGCTGATAGTTTTTGACCCTAACCCTGAGTCATCTTACACATGATATGTTTACTCTTGCCATTTTTGAATTGAGCAAAATGTCAAAAGATTGTGTAAGAAAAAAATATATCAAGGAATAAATCATTTATTAATGGAAGGAGAGTGATTTACATCGGAACTTTTATACACGTGATGTCAATTGCACTACTTTTCTATGGCAATGATGGAGATCCTAAGATATAATTGTGTTTTAAAAAAAATTATCGTTTCTGTAATTTATATAGATTTTTTTTTAATTTAACAGTTGAAATGAGTACGTTTACATCATCACATATCCTGACAGTGATTGATTGTTGAGATGTTAACTTTAACGTGGAAATTTGTTCGTTTTAGTTCTAGGCCAAAACTGTAAAGTACTGAATTAAGCGTCGATCTTGTTTGGAGAATCTGTAAGCTGTGAAGTTAATTAATTTTCGAAAAGGCGAGAATTAGGTAAAGGGCAGAGTGGGAGTTAATTTTTTTTACACGTAACCTTGTGTTCGCAAATAGAAAACTGCTGCGAATTGATTTCGAAATCAGGACTGAAGTTGAAACGAAAGAAAGAGTGAAGAGGGTTAAACACCCGGATTAATGGCTTTTAGGCGTCAAGATTTTGGGGCTTTGCTCGTTATTGCTCTTACAGGAAGTGCTAACGAGCCGGAATTTATTATTAAATCAATTTTTGTTTTTTTTTTTTACTTGGAAGTAAACGTTGTCACTAGTTTTCTCGTATTATTATTACTTGCGACAACACTGACAGCATCTTGTTAAATCAGCGGTTCTCGTACATTTACGAAGAAAGTCTTTACAATATTAAAAACCACATCGTGTATTAATCTAGTGCTTGAATGTCACAATTTTTTACAGGGTTTCACACAAAAAATCTAATGGTTGAAACTGAATTTTGTATTATTGGTGCAACTGTGGTACTATTGCTGTAAGTTAAATTTATGAAATCGGTACGGTAATTGTACAGTGTACTTTTAGGTATTTTGCCAAGTAAATCACATTTATTTAGTGTACATACGTCTTCGAGCTTGAAAGCTGGATTTTATTTAATTCTGCTATTTTTTCATCTGTCAAGCTTTTCAGCGTTATTTATTTTAGTAAAAAAATTTAATTATCGTGTTATACAGTAGATCAACATGGTTTACGTACTTCCTTTTTTTTGCTTCGTTTTTCATTCAAGTGTGTGAATTATCAGGCGTGTATTAATGCAGTTTACAAAATTAATTGCCGACAATCATATTACGCAAACTACCGTACCATTTCTAACGTACCGGTTGCCATAAGCGGCATTAATTAATAAATTCCTGAGTTAGTTGAACAACAACATGCAAACGATGATCGTGCAATCAGTTTAAAAAAATGATATTTCAATGCTGGATAAAAAGCATACGTTAATTGGCTTATTAAAAATTTATTTTGTTAATTTCATGTGTAAGTATTATTATGATAGTGCTCGTAATGTATACACCGTACGTACAGTATGTAAAAGTTAAATAAGTTATGGGTTTCTCAGGAGATTTTAAATATTTTATTTGATGGTATCAGCTCTTTTTGTATGAACTTTGACATGTATGTTAAATTGAGTGGGGCGCGTGGACTTGAGAAGCATCGGATTTTTTTTTTCGTGTGTGTACATAGTATAAATTTATGATCGATCGTTTCCAACTCTATCCCACATCCCACGGACGCCATTAAACACCCGAATATCGATCGACAAAAATACAAACACTGACAGAAAAAAAAATGCTTTTACTAAATGGTCTTCGAAACAAAATGCAACAGTAGAGCGAAAAAAATGCATTTTCTTAAATTTCTTATATCCTTAAAAAAAAAAACGTTTCTCATTTAGTTATGCAAATGATGGGGCCTGGAAAGTGAAATTGGAGAGCCGATTTGTAGTCTGGCATACGAACAAAGCTTAGGGACAATTCACCGCTAACCGACCTACTAAGTTGTAGGTTTGCCACAAGAAATCTGACTCCAGAGTCTATGAAGCTCAATGTTTTTTAAATGCGCATTTGATAAACATGGTATTTCATATACCTTGGGGTCACACAGTGGCATACAGTATAGTTATTACCGGTACTACTGTAGTTCCTATACTGTAGTTAGATTAAGACTGTTATCTACGATGAACTGTAAAATTTGTAATGATAATAAGTCTGTCCGTAAGTCTTACTATTGTGTATTAGTACAGTGAAGAATAGTTTTAATCAAACTTAACATTTATTGCTAGTGGGCGTTTGATTAATAGTTGAACATATTGTGTTTTGATGAGAATTTCCGTTTATTAAAAATATTCGTATGAAAGAAAAAAAAATACAAATATTGATGCTGAATGGTGATTAATGTTTAATTTAAAAGAACTGCTATGATTGTAATTATTTCTTAATTTACAATTTATTTCGAAATTTCCGGGGATTTCAAGATTACATAAACATGTTACAACAGTCGTAAAATTAGTCCTTTTTGCTTTTTAGCATTTTATTAAGGAAATGTGTTGTTTTAGAAATACATTTGTTTAAATAAAATCATTGCATGCATGATTACATTTACATTCACGGTACTTGTAATATTAGCTATGATTTAATTTTTTATTATTGCTCTAACGCTTTGGCAACATTTTGATAGGGTTTGATGGAATAATTTTTTAATAAAGAGTTTATTAACAAAAGAAGCGTCAATGATGTCAAATATTTCTTAGGGTTTTTTTTGTTGGTGTATAATATACACTGGAAATGTAAGTGCTCGTTTTGATTTGAGTTACGCCTTAGAGAAACTGTCGATAAAATGTTAAATTGTTAAATAATTTTATTGAAAATGTCGTTCACGATTTTAGTCATTAAGTTGGTGTTTAGAAAATCTAACAATGTTCACGTTATTTTTTCTGTGTGAAGATTCATAAAGCTTGTCAATTTCTTCAAATAGTTCATGTGTAAATCCGCAAGTGCAGAAATTGCATAACTCTGTTAAATATTTGAATATGCAATATAACGATGCTTAACGAATTCAATTGCTTTTCAAGTTGCTAATGTTTCAACATGGCAAAGTATCAAGGCCATAATTTTTTAACAAAAATGTATTAATAACAACTTTTGGTAAGTAACTGATTTTGCAAGATATTTGAATACAGTACAAGTATGTAAATTTCTTCTTTAGTCAGTACTTTTAGACCGGTATTCTTGCATAATTTTTAAAAATGCTAGTCTACTTAACATGAGTGCATTTTTCTAGTTCCACTTAAAATTTACTAGCATAAAAATGTATAAAGTTAGATAATTATGTTAATGCACTGTACTACAGTTTTGTTTTGCATTTACTACCGGTACTGTCGTTTTTGCCATTTTGTGCATTGGAAATTATTGAAATCTATTGTTCTTGCAACAATGGCGTGAATTGAGTTTTGCGTAATTATGTTAATAGTCATTCGTAAAGTGTTGGTTGTGCAAATACAGTATGTCAGTGGTTTGTTTACGTTTGAAGTTTAAAAGTAGATACATTTGGTACCGGTACTGCTTAGGTCTTAGAAGGCTTTTTATACGAGGAAAAGTTTGATTTTAGTGTGAAGTGAGTGAATGAGCTTAAAAGTGGTAGAATATTGTCAAATACATTTGAGGTGGGTTGTTGATGTCATTTGCAGATCCAGCATGTTTGTAAATCAGTGCACTTGTAGAGGAATTTTGAGATAGTTTGTCGGCGGCGTTCAGTCAATTTACTGTTTGATTATTATTCATCTTTCTGTATATTTTTACGATATGGCTGTGGCGGGCGATGTGATTGGCTGCTTTTCTTTCTTTTACTGTCTATTTGGGTATTTCACGTGGAATCAACCAGTTATCATCTCATCTAAAAAAATAAATATACTGAAATAATTTTCTAATTCGTAGAATGGCTCGTAGCATTTCATGTTTTATTTCTGTATTAAAATCGTATTGGCGAGTTGGTATAAATGTACATGGATGATTGCTTGCTCGTGATAACGTTTCTTGGTAAATATTAAGTCGCCATCTTCATTTTTGGAAACATTTCTATCGATTGGATTTAAACATCAGGAGAAATTTTTAGAAGTCTTAAATCTGCGAGAATTATCGTTTTTGATGACAGCTTTCTGTACACATAAGTAGATAAAAGTACATTACTGTACTGTTTATAACCGGTTTTTTTTTACATTTATTTTAAGACTTTTTGCCAATTATTGCTTCTTTTTTTCTTGCAAATTTTTAATGCTTTCTACTTATTCTTGTACATTTTGGCAGGAGATTTTGTAAATATTTAGGCATATCTTAGGATATATACATTTTGGCTAATTTATTCTAAGTTCGTGTATATCTTAGACAGTTTTTTTTAGATCCTGTTTGGCGTAGAATCTTTATATTATGCAAATGTATTGTTGTTTGGATTTATAAATAGTGAAACCGTAACCACGGTTTGCAATCGATCCATTCGATCAAATCGCATTAAAAATTATCTAATAATTATATAAAGTATCAGTATTCGTCGGCACATTGCACTACATTATTAACAATAATCTTGTAATTAATTAGTCTAAAACCGAATAGATTTGACTGAATGGAATAATGGGTAATTTATTAATGTGTTGTGTCTCGAATTGCATAACAACAAAATCCATAATAGCAATTTCATGCAATGCGCATTTACTCATCACTAAACGTTCGTTTTTTTCTAAGTCTATTTTTTATTCAATATGTGGCTACTTAAACTTAATTTTAATTGCTATGGTAAGACGAGATATTTATTTTGATCTTTTTTTTATTAATTATTTAGGGATAAAATGTAGATTATTGATAGGTTTTTTACGTGAGGTTCCAATTGAGACATCATGAAAGATTTAATATTGAACGACAAGTCACAAAACTACTACAAAATGTAGATACTCAGCGTGGTAAATTAGTCGAAATCTTATGGTGTACTTTCTTTTTTTGACTTGCTGTAAGTACTTAAAGATACATTGTCTAGTGTACTTGTAGACAGCAATCCAGTCTCTTAAATACTGTACTGTGTAGACCACTGTTTCTCTTTTGTGGAAATCAGCTCGTATTTTTGTTATTAGTAGGCAAAGGTTTATTACTACATGTACGATTAGCTTAGCTATGTATAGCAGTCATTCTATGTTGGCTTGCAAATAAAAATAAGCGAGAGTACCCACAAACTACTGGCTATGGCACTTATTTTCTTTCTTAGCTATCTTGTTTCCTCAGATTTAATATTGCAGCATCTTGTTTATGGCAAAGCGTCGTTGACCCTTAAATATCGCTTTCCATCTGTTATTGAATAAGATTTAATTCATCTGGTAATAAAGTTATCTAATGAATGGTTACCACGATCACTGTCTCTTGGCATAGGATATTATAAGTTATAAGGTACTACATAAAGGATCATCCCACTTATTAGAAGAAGTGTGTGGTGCTGTAATGACTTGAGTAAAGAAATACGCTGGGAAAATCATTTACTGTTTCTATAACAAGAAAGCTCTGGAAAATGACAAAATCGAAATGTTTGTTTTATTAACGATTGCAGTATTATTAGATATAAATTTTAAAACCTGCGTTAATGCAAGTTAAAATTGGGGAACAACTGAACCTTTTCTAATTGAAAGTGTTAGACTATATTAATGGAGCGTTAAAAATGTGTTGTACATAAAAATATACTTGAAAAGAAGTTTACGGTGCCGAATTGTGCGAGCAACAGTTCAGTGCACACTGTAATGATGGCTTTCGATTAACAAGTGAAAAAAAAAATTGTTTTTGAAGAACTGTTTATAAATAATTAAAATTTCCTACGGCGGAATATTAAATTTAAAATTTTTTTTTGTTTGATCAGCTTAGTTACTTTATTATTGTATTTTTGTTGTGTGTTTTTTTAACGCTCTTTGAATTTCTCTTTATTTTCTGTTTTGACGTTTTTGCACTGATGGTTATTGGTAACAACCGATTTCTACTTGTAACATTGGACAAATTTGACTCTTTTTAGGTCGTTTTATTTGTTGTTAACATAATACGCGATAAGAACGACGTTGTTTATTCCTCCTACACTCCCTTTCTACGACGCGATTTCCTCATTTTGCTTTGTTATATGTAGCTATATTTAAACCTTTAACAACGTTTACGAGCGTTTAATAGTGATCCAAACGACGATACACTATTGTGGATGCAGTCAGATATATTTTTATATCTGCATCGTCGATACAGGGCGCTTTACAAAACGCATTTAAGCTTTTCTTGAAATAGTTAGGGGGTAAATTTCATATTTTACGGTACCAGTATGTACTTTGTAGATCTTAACGATTGCTTAAACGCATTGTCTCAGGTAACAATACATTATGATGATTGTCAATTATGTTGGGAGTGCAACTGATTTAAAGCAATTTAATTTTTTTATGCATTTCTAGTCATAACATTTGATTTTTGCAATCAATTTATCAGCCATTTTTATGTTGATCATCACTGCCGTATTTAAATTTTTTGTGGTAAACGTTAAAATGTGATTACGGTATCTACAGTAGATTTACAGCATTTTATTAAATACATTTTAGTATTATTCTTATGGTGGTGGTTTCTTCACGGTGTATGTTACTTTTTTTTCTTCATTTTTTAGCGTTTTTGAATTATGCTCGTAAATGGTTAAATCCGTGGTAATTTGAAGTTGGAAAGAAAATGTTTATTGTTATATATGGGTTGTTAGTGTCATTGTGATAAAGTTAAATCTAAAAAATATAATGGTTTGATAATGGTTAGGCTGTAGGCATAGCGCGCCCCTGTAGAGAACTTATCATCTGAGTAACTAATTACGCCTCCTGCGTAATCATGTGTTATCTGACGGAAATCTGCCGTTTTATGCGTTTAAATGTGTGAAACAGCTAGCAGATCGTAAAAGCGTACTGCAAGTCGTAAAATAACACCATGCGGCCATTTTGTAAAGTGGGGGTGGGAGAATTGGCAAAAGAAACAATTTTCTGGAGGAAAAACAAGGTGTTAAGCTAAAAATGTGGTGATAATTTTGCCACTGCAGATTTTTGAACGTTTACTTGGGTATTTTTATTGTAATGATTTGACTTCATGCAGTGATGACTGGCTTGTAATTGAATTTAATTAATGAAACATTATTACGAAGGCATTTTAGTGATTGTAACTTAACAAGTGGTTAAGTAGCGGTAAACAAAACATTATAATGAGATGGTACGAATTCATTGGTAAGTTAAGATGCTAGTCTAAGGAATAGTTTTAGGACTTAGTGTGTCAAATGTATTAAAATATGATTTAAATAAATTAGTCGTTTAAAAACTGGTAATATCGTTATGAATTAGAATTAATTTTTAAAACAGTATCAAAATGTTGAAAGCAGTTGTTTAACTAATTGCATTATTATTGTTAGATCAGATGTAGTTTATGCTGTATAATTTCGTGATAATTAACGATGTTTATAAACATTCATTTATTTAATTCATGGTAATTAAATAGCTTGCTGCATTACAGCAGTTTAATATTCTTATGTAACTATAATTTTTCTACGTTGTTGCTTGACTGGCTCTCCTAATTTAGATTAATTTAAAATTTTAATAGTAATTGTGAGTTTATTTAATGACACTCTCATTGGCAACCTGAATATAAACTTACTTTTCAGACGTTGCTTCTGTTTTGACTAGACGAAAAAATTCAGTTCAAATTAGCTGTAATGTGGTTACTTTACCATATCGATTACGGAAGGTATAGACTGATTAATGATATAAAATGAGGCTTTGAATTTATAATTAAGAGTAATTTACTTCATGTCTGTAAACAATGCTGGAAGCAGAGAAATAAAATAGTAGTTGTGATCATCATCGATTTTTAAACTGGTGTGTTGTCTATCAATCATCTATGCAACGATTATAATTGTTTTTAATAATATTTGTGTGGGCAAAAGCATTATTTTTAGTGGCATTGTTAATAATTCCAGTTTACACAATGCAGACATTCGTGCCCCAATTTTACATCTTTGGAGTTTATATTTTTAAATTGTTTTGAATTTGACGAAATTGTGCAGTGAAACTATACTTTTGCCTTTTTAGTATTCAATTTTAAATTTTGTTAGCTTTTACTGAGTATTGATCAATTTAAATTATAGGACATTAGAATTCTGCTATTGTAAGCGGCACTTTTGACATAGTAATTGATTCGTATGTACAACGTTAGTATTTGTTGTTCCAAAATATTAACCAGTAACCGTTATCATGTATTATGTATCAGGATTTTACAATAGCGAGTAAAATATGGGCGATACCCTTCGTTTGATTTCTAAATAATCAATTCACTGTTAACCACCGCCAATTGTGGGGGCAGGTTGGACGGCAAACATATGGACGTTTTGTGTATTTGATAAAAATAAGGAAGCGTTTTGTTGTTGAGGTCATCGAAACGCATAAACAATTTAAGTAGAAAATTTTAATATTTAAAATGGTATGTGTTTGAAACTGTTACATTTACTTGTTTACGCCTACTCGTTAACATAATAAAGAAGCTGTTATCTTTGAAAATCATAACTGGTCTATAGTTAAAGCGAAATTTAGTTTTATTATTATTATGATGACCGTGAAGTTATAAATTACAATAATGTGTTGCAATGTATTTTAATAAGTTGAATAATATTTAGTTACGGCTAATAAAATTAAGTGAATCAAATTCTTAATAGATTTTTTATCCGATTTGCATCATATCTATTATTTTTGAATGTATCGTAAAATAAATTTATATACTTAATAGGATAATTAAATTGTTGTAAAATGTAAATTAACGTGTTTATTGTTTTTATTGCAGGTGCTGCTGCTGGTGTTGATATTACATTAAATTTTATCAAAGAACCAGAAGACGTAATTGTCAAACGTAATCAGCCGGTGCTCCTGGATTGTTCATCGTCCTCTTCACCTGAATATGGGACCGTCAATGTTTCGTGGTACCATAGGGTAAGTTTATCATTAAATTTAAGTAAATAAATACTCCTATTTTTATATTGGACATTACAAATAACGAAGAAGGTGAAAAAATATTCTAAAAGTGCAAACCGTGAGATACGTCTTTTAAAGAAACTGATGATTATAAGTTAACAGAACTTTATCACTAACTTATTTTATAAATTTGATGGAATGAGGTTCCAATTCTTCATTTACTTCTAAACAAGTACAGTACTAATTGACTTAAATAAAACTTTTAGCGGAAGTGAGTCGACAAGGTTAGGATGAAGCTGTCTGTTTATTAGACTTCCGTTGGACGATTAGTTCTGTCAATATTCCCCATCATCAATCAAATCATTACTCTTTCGTCTTAGTATAGTTCTGTAGATGAAAAGTTTATTTAGACCCGTTTGTTTGGTGTATTTAGCTGTACGTTTTCTGGACGCATTTGAGTTTTTTTTTCTGTTTTGCTGTTGTGACAATGACGTCAATCAACTTATCACGCTTTTACGCCACTATAAGATTACAGCACTTTCACTGCTCATAAAATATAGAGGCTAGGAAAGAAAGTGAGGTTGTGCGCCAATTTATGGGACAAATTTAATGTGTTAGCAACGATTTTATCTTTCAAAACAAAACTTTTTTGTTGCAATTGTGTGTTTTTAGTTTGTATGATCTACAAACAGAACGTTATAGCTGGAATTGTAGAAATGATGTAGGAAAAGATGTAGATGATAGTACTTATTGGAAAATTGGGAGAAATCAACATTAATATTTTCTTTCCTTTTTTAATAGTCATTATTACAAAAATAATTCAATTTTGTAGCTGTTGGTTGGTGACGAAAATAAGTTGCAAGTTGTAGCTTATCTGGAATGCCATTTATGATTTTAAAATTGAAATAGATGGTATAATAATTAGCTATCAGTTTGGAAGAGTATTACGATATTCAGTATGAATATTTTAATGTGACTATGAAAACAGATTGATTTTAATGATTTTTATTTGGGAAATTAGAACTATGTATGATGAATGTTTTGCAAGGCTTTGTTGAATATGAATTTACTGCTGTTTATTTGATAAAGTCATGAATAGATGTTAAAAGGAGTAAATTATTGATTTAAACAAATTTTATAAAGGGTTTTCTAGTTACATTCTAGAATGTATTTTACAACAGCTCCCCCTCCAAATTACACAATTTTTAATATCGGTATTAAATTATTGGGAATAGAAAGTAACAAAATGTCAAGGAAGTGACTATTTTTAAATTGTGGTTTTTACGAATACGACTTGGATATTGTTTTAATACTATAAAGTACATTGCTTTTTTGCTGTTTTTTCTTTTGAAGAAAAGAAATTATTGTTTGTATAAACGAGTAACGAGAATTATCAAATAAATCTCTTTTCATGCTGGTATTACTTTTCCAAGAATTATTATTTAAGTTCAACGTGAATGTTAAGTTTTTACAATAGAATTTAATGTTTATTGCTATATATTTTTAGTTTTTTCTATTTTTAACAGTCGGACAGGCTATTCACATTCAGTATTGGCTCGATGTTTATAAAAATAACTGCAAATGGCAGCAACTTCAACGATAGAAATCGCATGTTTATATTGCAATGCCATTTTACTTTTTATTGACAATACTCGTACAAAGTATTTATTCGATTATAATTATTTTAAATGAGTTAGTGATCGTATTGTTTATAATTAAGATTCTGTTTTAAAATTCTGGATTATAGTCAATCTTGAGTGCCAATAGCTGGTTTTGTTATCGACGCAATGCCATCGTGACTACTTTGATGTCGATATGCCGAGTTTGTCTTTTTTTCTTTAAATGTTTGAAGTAATGTTAAAAGCATAATCGAGAAGAAAAAAAAGGAACAACAAATCTGAATATTACAGTAACATAACATTATGCTGTTTATTTGCATGAGAAAATTGTTTGAAATACTTAATTAGGCATTTGAATGCATGACTAACATCAAATTCAACAAAAAAGTCAAAAGCTTATATGTTTTGGTTTTATCTGAAAATTCAACTCGCACATTATTTTCTACAATTTAAACATGGATGCTGTCGACACCATTATGTAGACTGGCTAGAACAAGTCAATTTCAACAATAATCATATTAAAGTTTTGTTGTTAGAGCAATTCTTTGTGTTGTCTAAAGAACTCTTACTTTTGATTTTATTCTTGGGACACTCATTTTGGTATTTATGCCACAAAAACGTGATTTCTTTGGCTTAAGATTTGGTTTTTAAAACACAAAGTATGGTTAACGAAATTAGCTTAAGTAGAATTCAAAAAAGGCTGAAAAATGCAAATTAAATCAGCATTGTAAAATATCTGCTTGTTTAGTAGAAAATCCATCCATTGAGGGTTTTAGTTGAACTAGTTGTAGCGATTTTTGATTTGATTGCTCGGTATTATTACTGTTGAGTAATAATTCGGCTCGGTGATATGGCTTGTATGCTTAATGCTGGTACTTTACCTACGCTAATAATTCAGCACATTCCCACGGTTCATGAATTATTAATGAAAATATACTAGAGAAGGGGTGGAAGAAAGAAGGGTTGGGGTTATTAACAAAGCCCTATTTTCAACACAATTTGCTTTCTGATGCACCGCCGATTTCTGCTGTCAACCATTTCTCTCATTTTTCATATTTAAATGGTGATAACACGTAATGCACTTTCAGTACCGCTTCACATGTATTGCCTTTACTGTCGGTTGAGCCGGGGGAAACAAAGAAATCTCATTTTATAATTGACATTTGTTAACATTTAATGTGACATACGAGTGGTAGTAATTACATTATATCGTTGAACTAAATTTAGCTGATCCTTTCTCGTAATATGGTCCAATACATTGAAAATTGAACTTTTATTTACACTCATTAAGTTTGACGTGTTTGTTGAAAATTATTTCTGTTTGCAGGGTGCGCTGCTGGAAGAGAATGATGGACGAAGACAAATTTTAAATAACGGGTCTCTGTATATTCGAAAAGTGCGGTTTAAAAGGCACCCAGGAAGTAGTAGTAGTGCCACTACCGGGATCGGAGTTAATGGTCCAGCTAACCTCAACTATGAAGCTCTTGCTGACGACTCCGATCCCTACCACTGTTCCATAAGTAATAATATTGGGACACTGGTTAGCCGTCAGGCTCATCTCTACCTATCAAGTAAGTCAAATTAAATTGTTAAATAATTATGCGGTTTGTTTGTTTAGTAGTCGTTGCAGAATGGATGAATTAACTGGATCCATTCGATTATTTTTATATTCTGAAATAAGGGGTTAAATTTAATTGATCTCTCGTACTTAGTTATTTACTTACCGTATTAATTAACTATTACCTCTTGTGTGTACGACGTGTTATTTAAAACGTGAAATGTAATTGTAATTTGTACTGCAATGAAATGTTCTTTCAGTTTGTAATAATTATTCCTTAAACATTTTTTTTTGTTGCTTAGCTGAAATTTGAGTAGTCGTAATTTCTAACTAATTATCCTAATTTGATATGCATAATTTTTAAAGGGGTGCCAAAAACTCGTTTTAAGTAATTTTGCTTTTAGTAGTCACAAATTTTTCCGGTGATTACCATGCTAACTAATTAAACCACGTTTGCTAGCCGTGATTAAGTCGTTAAATTGACCCTAGAAATATTAATGCAAGTTGTAAGGTGCGCTTATTTATATGTAGTGGCGTGATTTGTGTTTTGATTAGATTTGTATCGTATGTTTGACAGGGGTGCAATTAATTTCTATTACCATACTTGTCGCAAGAATTTGGAAATTTTCACCATAACTTTGCAGTTTTGGATTTGTGTTGAACTTGCTCTTTGTTGATTTGTAGAGCAGTGGTAGTAAATACAATATCTATTTAATATCCGTTTTATTGTTTCATTGAGAATAATACTATCTACTTTTTAATGCTAACATTATACCCCGTATAACTTGTATTTAATGTAATGTTTGCTAGTGGCGTATCTTGCTGGGATAGAGGTCAGTTACATTTTGATCTTTTTATTTGGAGATAAGGGAAAGAAAGAACAAACCTATTTAGTGGTTTATGGAAGCATACAGTACCGTATTTTCATGTTTATTAATATATTTTCTTTGAATTTATCGTGGATATTAACATTCACTGTGGCTTGGCCGCACCTTTTGTATGCGCATGCACAGGGTGTCCAGTTATAAGCTAACAATAAGCTTTTTATTTATCATAAATGGAGGCGTGTATAATAAGCTAAAAGAGTGATGAGTGGCTATATTTTATTTTATGAGGTCTTCGCAATAGTTTTACATTCAGAATTTTATCTGGCTATTTTATCATTTTTCCACATCCACTGTCGCCCTCTTTGCAACTCGTATAATCTTCAAGTTTAAATTAATGATACATATCTTTACAGTTTCTATAAAGATATATCCCTGCAAACACAGATATATACTTTGTGTAAATAGATTGAGTGGGTGTTTCCTGTTATTCTATCCGTCTTTTATCTGACTCCTCATTCAGCTCCATTCTTTGTATCAATTGTAACTTGCTAGGGCTAAATGGGGTACCGGTATACAGTATTAACCAAGAAAATAGAGTTAAATTTAAACATGACAATTTGTAGTCAGATTTTAATCGTATCCGTGCTCTTTGTACTTTTGTATTTCAGTTATTAGATTTATTTAATTCGACTAAGCCATAAAATTTTGTCAATTAATTTTTTTTGCATACATTCATTGTAAGATTGCAGTGTAGTAATAGTAAAATGATTATTGTTGACATTTAATTAGCCAAATGTACAATATGAATACAATCAAACATTAGCTCGTTAACGCATTTAAATGTATATTACTTGTATTAGTTTAAAATGTAATAATCATTAACATGACGACCATAAAATATTATTACATTCATATATAAATATTTGCAGTACATCTACATTACTACAATAGTTTATTAAGATAAAAAATATCATTAGCATGCGAAATACATGCTTGAAAATTAAGTTGCACTTTTCAAATTTGAGAAAATGCTCATTTGAGGTATTTTTGCATAAGGTTATAATTATTCAGTGCAATATTTTTATCTGCACAATGAATTTTTATATATTTATGTAGTAGTATTGTAATTTTAGCTGTGTTTAAACAAAATATTATCAAGATAGTTAAAATTCTACGGCTGCATTATGATGACTTTTTAAAAAGAACTTGTTACTAATTGTTCACAAGATTAATACGTATATAGTAATAAACTTTTACTAATATAGTATATATAATTATAAAGTTTTACTTTTTATTATGAGAATATACAGTATAAACTTAGTAATAGTTATTTTTATTTTAAATTGAATAACAGTAATAAAAGTGTTATATTTATTGTAGTTAGTGTTTGATTACTTAACTTAGTTAGAATGGAGAAATTGTTTGTGAAGTTGTGTATGTTATTTTTATAATATTAAGCCTACATGCATCAATGAATTCATTTTGAGCTAATCTGCTAAAAAAAAGTATGGTTTATTAAATTTTATCCTGGCATATCGTAGAAGTTATGTTAGACACGTTGTGTAATTTACTTTTTGCAAGTCAGTTGTATATTCAAATTGATATAAGTTAGAGGAAAACAGACGTGCGTGAATAACTAATATAAATTAACTTCTTAAAGTAACAACTGAAACCAACCGTAGTAATTTTGGCAGTAAAAACTGTACAGGATGGGTGGTCTTTCATGGCCTAATTTTTTGTTAATATTTATAATTGAAATATAGTTTGATAAATTAAATGAAATGCTTTCATCTTTTGTTTTTACATTAACTATAAAATAGGATTTCTTTCGAGAATAACATTGCTATTTTTTCTCTGTAAATATTGTTTGTTTCAATTAGGGAGTTAATAATGAAAAAAGCACTACCAACAGTCATTTTTAAAAATAGTTATGAAGATAGGTTAGATTTTATTGAGTATACCGTAATAAAAAGTTATTTTAACTTTTTTAAATTTCTCTTTTATTAAATGCATTGTTGGAGTATTCTTATCAAGACTCTTTTTTGCAGATCCGTTCTTTGTACAGAATTTTAAAATGATTTAGACAGATGGGGAAAATACAGCAATCTAAAATTACATTGCACTCTTTGCTTGATTCTGGCAGAATTTTGAGTTGGTTGTAGTGGCGATGATCGATGAAGTTCAAGGGAAACAACCTCATTAGAACACTAATCTCACTTTGTCAGACCAAAACTGTCTTTGACGACTTCAAAATTTAAAAAAAAATTAAAGTTTTCAAATGATTATTGTTTAATCAATTAACTAATAATCATTTGACAAGTGTTTTATCGTAACTTAAAATAATAAGACCAAATGTTTAGCTTTGGCTTATTATTACTATAATTTTAGTCGATTCTGTATGCTTGTTCAAGGTTGGACTACATACAGTTTATTAAGGATAGACTATAAATTTAAAGACTTTTTGATTTTTTATTTAAGTTATTTGAAACGGTCGGGGTTAATAATAATTCCTAGATTGGACTTGCGATTTTAAGTGTTGACGTACATTATAAGCGATTCCCTGTTGTTTATTTATGATTTATTACGAATGAATTTCAAATAACTTGTGTAATATTGAATGAATTAAATTATGAATGCAACTTAAATGCAGTCTACCAGACAGCTGTACCTTAATTTTTAAAAGAGAACCATTGATTTTTGAAGGTTTTTTGAGGCAGTACGGTTATTTAGAATTACAATTCTCGTTTAAATAAAAAATTTTCTTGTGTTTAACTTAATTTGTTTGCAAAGTAAAGTATTTGTAATACATTTTAAATTCTTGTTAACAGCTATGGCGAAAAAGTTCGCGATTGAACCAGAATCGGCCGTGGTGGAAGAAGGAGACGTTGTACGTTTTACGTGCCAAATTCAAGCATTTCCAGTTCCAAAATATTCTTGGCAAAAGGAATCGAATACCTCTGAAAACAGTGATCCTTGGATCAGAATACCTCAGGTTGATGATAGCAGGTATAATTTTGAAATGCATTTTAATCGGTTTTTTTTAAATTGTAATTGTAAAATGAATATTTAGATTTACGGTGTTAGCTGGTGGAACGTTACAAATCAGCGGAGTCCTATTGTCAGATGCGGGTAATTATAGGTGCATTGCGTACGGTTTTGAAGATCACGAACAACCAAGCGCTAAAGCACTTCTTCAGGTTGTCCCTGGTTAGTGATTGCGGTTAAGTTAATTTTTTAAGCTGAGTTTTTAACCATTTTAATGAAATTATTTAGCCATTCACCAGAACAAACCTCCAACATTCCTTACAAGGGAGGCAACTGTGATGGTCAAGGCCGGAGAAATTGCTATTCTTGAATGCCTGGTTTCTGGTAATCCATTGCCAAGCATTGTTTGGAGTCGTACAGGTTTGTAATTTTTAAAAGTATAGTTGCTAAACGGTGCTGGATTTGTCGATAAGTTGATTGGGCTACTGAAATGATCAACGATTAATTAAAAATTATTTTTTATAGACGAAATACCCATTAGAACGAATGGAGTTTCCAAATCTGGGATAGGAAATTTAGTTTTATCATCGGTTACCTTAGATGATAACGGTACCTACAGTTGCACAGCTTCAACTACGGCTCCTGAAGGAGAGGAGTCGGTATCCATCGCTCAATTAGTGCATCTACACGTAGAAAGTGAGTTTACGATTTGAACTCAACGTTTTTTTAATTTACAGAAAATATATAATAGTCTTATTTTTGTTCTATGAAATTTAAAAATGAAATTTATTGAGTGTAGCATGAATCTAAAAACTATACTGTTGCCTATTTTTTGTTGATTTATGATTCCCTATATTCACATACAAGAGAAAATATTTAGGTACTTTAATGCTACTCAGTATACTTTCATTCCATAAATGTTAACCAGTCAGGCTTAAATGTATGAGTTGGTGTACCCTCAGGACTCACCACACATACTTTATGTCACATTGTGGTAATGCTTTACTTTCGTTTTAGAATGATGGGTTTTTGATATAAAAGAACCGTAAATTTTTATGATATCGTCATAATAACATGATGGAAGGGAACCACAGCTAAAGGTTGTGATGACTACAGTGATGTTCAGCTCCTTTTTTATTTAATGGCCCATCATTCTTTTTTCTTTATCTTTTATTGTAAATGTAACACATTACAGTGTATTGTGATTCTCTATTTGACATTGAGTAAGAAACAAAACTTTGGTAAGCTTACTTAATGTTAAAATCTATATATATAAAAGAGACTGTGTGTGTGTCTTTCTGTCCTTTATGCATTCCTAAACTATTCGTCCTATCGCTATGAAATTTTAGGACATTATTCTGTGTACTCAGACGAACCTATGGGCCTAAAAAAAATTTTAAATTTTGTTAAAATTATTTTTTAATAAAATGTTTTAATTACATTTTGGGGTTCGCGGGACAGAATTTGGGAAACCTTTGGCGCCATCTTTTGAGCTACCGATAAAACTTTTATGGTGAAGGCAAAAACGCAATAGAAAATTGACGGGACGGGTGGGAACGGGGCAAATCGGGAACGGACTTCATAATCTTCGCAGCAAAGCGCGAACGGGACAGCTAGTATCTTATAAGATTGTGCCTTGTAATAATCTGAACTAATTAAGCCGTATTAATAATTTCCAGTTTATAGTATTTGGATACCGGTAATAAGTTATAATATTTTGGCATCGTGTATTATTTGTTTAGAACCACCTGAATTTCTGAAGAAACCACGAAGCGCAACGAACAAACTTGGAGGAAGGATTCGTTTGGAATGTGAAACTCAGGGAGTGCCTAAACCCACGATTACATGGCTAAAAAATGGAAGACCTCTCAACATTCACGGACGAATAAATCTCCGTAACAACGAACTGGTATTTTCTCAAACAATTGGTGCAGACGCTGGACTTTATCAATGCAAAGCGGAAAACTATCTTGGTCAACGATTGACTGCTGCTCGAATTCAAGTTGACGCCATACCTGATCTTCCAAGGCCACCAAGTAACGTCTACGCAATCACTCGCTCTAACACATCCATCGAACTGTTTTGGGATCCAGCTACATCGCCTTCACAACAACCAATTCAAGCATATACCGTTCATTATTCTCGGACATCAGGTAAATACATTTGACGTACATTTTATGTGGAACGATTTGTGTTATTAACGATTTTAGTTGATTACTGTCATTAGTTCACAACTTTGATAGTTTAAATGTGTAATATAAGATTTGATCATTGTTCAAAACTTTAGCATTATTTGGCTAATTTGTTATTGAATGTTTATTTTAGGGGGTCAAGAAAACACTGCTGTTGTTCCCAATACATCTATTGTACTTGCAAACTTAATACCGTATACCAATTATACATTTTACATTCGAGCATGGACCGGTAAAAGTCCTAGCGAATTGTCGGACTCCATTACATGGATGACTGGTGAAGATCGTAAGTTAAAAACCCTTCTTCACTTTTTTTTTTTTTTTAAATGGATTTTATTCATATAATATTTCAGTTCCTTCGGCTGCTCCAGCTGTTGTTTTAACTAGCAATTTAACCAACTTGCACATTACTTGGGATGAGTTATCACCTGCCGCTGCTCGTGGAGTCATTACATCTTACAAAATACAATGGAGAAAAAGAAATCATAGCTCTTACAATGTTTTAGAAGTACCTGGAAGTAAAAGAGAGTACACTGTAACTGGTGAGTCTTTAGCAGACCATAGAATACATTAGTACGGTTTGCCATTTGCTTGAAATGCTTTTACTGGTTAAATAGGACTTCGTTCTGGTAATGATTATGACGTGAGAGTTCTTGCTGCAACGAAAGTGGGTTATCCCAATTTACCAGATGCCAAATGGCCTTGGGTTACGCATACCATGCCAGATAATGTTGCTCCTCATGGTAATTTTAAATTACACTAAAAAAGTTATTTTTACTATATTATTGTGTGTTGTTATTTTCTAGTGCCGTTGCCACCAACTTTGTCGTTAACGATTGTTAACTATTCAACTGTAAGAGTTAGCTGGATTAACAACCAGCCAATGGATAACGAGTTTGCAGCAAAAGGCTTTGAACTCCGTTATGGCAAACAAAATCATAAAGTTACTAAGTCGTATACGCTGCCAAGTAACAGTTCTTACTTTATCCTCACTGACTTAGGTTTGTTTATTTAAAATTAATTTAGGAAAATCGAATTGCTCTATGCTTATGTATTATTATTTATAGCTCCTCACTCAACTTATGAAGTTCGGATAAGCGGGTTTAATGATAATGGAAATGGAACCGAATCGGTTGGAGTAATTGTAACTCCACAAGAAAGTTCACAGTCTGATGCTAGTAAGTTTTGTGTTTTTAGGGCAAATTTAGTGTTATTTCTATATGCCCAACAGCGAAGTGTAATTTATTTCCTTATGGAATATCAAAGGTTGCAGTTGAAGCGCTTGGGGTAGTTAACAAAATGTTCTTCTTAATAGTTCTAACTTTATTGTCTTATTATGTTAACTATATTTTGTCGATTATAACTACAGAAAAAAAATTATTTTTTTAAATTTATTTTTTTTTTTTTAAAAAAATAATTTTTTTTGTTTTTACTTCAGATACTCATATCATCAATAGATATGTTATAGAACCACCTTCGGAGCTAGAAGCGATTGCTGTTAGCTCTAGAAGCATACGTCTTTCGTGGAAACCACCTTTAACTAATAAAAATATCAGCTGTTATACTGTTCGATGTAACCCAGTTCATAACACTAGTGATTTTAATACTTCTGTGGTTAGATACTTTAAAAGTGAAAAACCAGAAGTTAATCTAACCGACTTGATGCCATACACTCAGTACGAGTTTTCAGTTCGTTCGCATGAACAAGATGATAAACCAGGTCCATACAGTAGTAAAGTGGAGTGTAAAACTTTGGAAGATGGTAACAATATATTAGTTTTGATTTATCTTTAAACATTTTTAACGATAATGAATATTGCCACGTAGTTCCTACCGCTCCTCAATTATTAAAATTATTTCTTTTGGATCCGCACACTATTCGAGTTACCTGGCAACCTCCTAAATATCCTAATGGTGTAATTATTAGTTATGAGGTTATGTACAGTACCCTTGAACCACAACTGCAAGTGGAACAGTTTGATCAGTGGTCAATGATTAAGGAGCAAGGTACAACACTTTAAAATGATTATATCATAATGACATTAAAGTTAACCGCTATTAATTATTATCATCTTCTAAGGAACTGAATCAACGTCAATGGTTAATGGACTAAACGCCAATACCATGTACTATTTATGTGTGAGAGCAGAAACTAGAGCGGGAACTGGTCCTCCAACTGACATTAAAACGTTAAAAATACCAAACATGTACAAGAATAATGGTTCATTGCCAACCGGCGTTGATGAAGGCTACAACGAATATCACGATTCTCAAATTGGTATTATTGTTGGAGTGTCCATAGGAGTGTGTTGCATGATTGTCTGTGCACTGATTATCATCTTTCGTAATCGGTAATAATTTAATACAATAGTTCTACATTTCGGATTATTAATTTTCTTTATTAAATTTAATAGTTGTTTTCCATCGCCTCCGCCATTGGATCATAGAGGTCTTCACAATTCGAATTATAGAAACGGATACTCTCATCATCATAGCAATGGCAATGGCCACATATCTCGTGAATATAGAATTTCTAGTTCAGAGTCACATGAAATGGAAAGTATTACTCCAATGCTAACTAGCATCCCAGAAACAAATAGTCCTCATCTGGACACTAAGGTTTATCTTCATACTGTATTGCTTGTAGGAACTGAATTAATATTGAAATTTATCATTAGGGCGGGAACTCACAAACTAATGGACATGCGGTTTTTAATAGTGAATCTGTATCTGGGTGTGGCAATGGCCATGCGGTTCAGCCGTTGCTGTTTAATATAACTCCTAATCCTCAAGTAAAATGCATACATGTCGATTTTACCGCTAAAATAAGTGGAAATAATTGTTAATTTTATATAGTTTGAGATTTGTATTGATAATGGATATCCCGAAGGCAAAGAAAAACAGCTACATTGCTGCCACACAAGCCAAGGATCATGCTCGCCATCTGTCCCATTGCTGGATGAGAGCACAGAATGCGCTTTTGAAGATAACAAAGTGCTCCCACACTGCATTACTCAATCTTCTGATAATCTCGCAACACGAGACAAGCACAACTCTGCAAATGGATTTGTATTTTCTTCGCAAAATAATGGTGATCCTGCCGAACAGAATCACTATCAACAACAGAGACCTCATAGTCATCACTCAAATAATCACAAACCTCATCACAATCAGTCAAGTAAGAATAGCAAGCGCAACAGCGCGCCTTCCAACACAGTAAGTGGCCGGAATAATCCTTCTCCAAATCCTACTTCCATATCCCCTTCCTCTTTGTCGAGTACAGCTAGCAAGTCAACTGTCGCAAATTCTAGCCCAAGCTCGACAATTGTAATCATTCCCACAGTAACAAAAAACGGCCATCATGGAAACAGTAAAGATGGTGGCCGTCGGTGGAGACCACTATCGCATACTGCGATCAGTGTGACTCCTACAAAGGTAACGGGTTTGAACAGTAGTAATAATGGTAGCTGTAATTCGACCAGTGGTGGTGGGGCTCCTAGACCGAAGAGTAGCGATTCTGTTAGGTTGAGCAGCAGCATTAGCGGTAGCCACAGTGATACAGCTGGTGGTGCTAACGCAAGTCAATCCGAGACAAGTCAAAAAATATTTTCAAACTCATTCTCTTCGTCACCCACTTCGTCCAATTTCTCTTCCTCAACACTCCAAACGCAATTATCACCATCCCCATCTCATCTCCTATGTGCCACTAACGACAATACTAATAGTCACAAATTGGTGGTTCAAACATAAAATAATTCAAACGGGAACTCTGCGACACCATTCGCTAGTTACATTTCTAGTAATAATTTAATAAACCGCCAAATTTTATTATAATCACCACCGGTAACTTCCGGAGAAAAAAAATATACAAGTTTAAATATTAAGACGATTAAGATCACACTCTCATTTTCTTTCCCCTCCTCCTCCAAAAAAAATCAAAAAAAAAAATAAAAATAAAAATGGGAAAATGTTTTATAAAAATATGAAAAAAAGTCATAATGCTGAATTTTTATTTCAAATTGGATATACGGGTATTTTTTTCTACAAGAAAATCCAATAGGTATGGTCCTAGAAGATATATATGTATAAATGTTTGTTATTTGTTTGTTAATCTGTATTTATTTTATTGTATTGCCTTTATATATCGATCTTTGTAAATAACGCGTTTCCTTGAATTTACCTATAACAAAAAAAAGAAGCTGCCCTAAATTTATTACAATATTACACTTCAACTCCTTTTCTATGAATATGCTGTTTTTTTTAATTTTTAAAAACGTAAACAAAAAAAATCAGCATATTCTATCTCTCCATTGAGAGACTATTCCATGTTTTAAATACCTCTTGAAATTACATCGTTTCTCATCAAATGGAGTTGTCATTAGTTTATTGCATCATGTAAAAAGTAACATGTACATAGACTTTTTAAGGTTGCATTCAGCAACAACTTTTATCACATACGTAAACAGCATTGTTCATATAGCCAATACTGTAGGTTATTACCTTAAAATGACGAGCAGTTGCATTTCATGGCTTTTTTTTAAGAGGGTGAGGCCATCTTTTTGGGACCTTTAAGTTACACAAACGGACTTTTAAAAGCGGTATCTCTTATTCTAATTTTATTGCGTTAATATTGCATAAAAATTAAGTATATTTTGGGACGCAAATCCTAATTTGACAAACAATACCTCATGAAGTTTAGTGGAATGTTGTGCCTGAAATTACTAAAATAAAAAGACATTTTTATGATCATATTTTTTCGATGTAGCTGAAAAAAATGAAAAGTTTTAATTTTGATGGCAGCTAGATTTAAATTAATGTACAATTATTGTAAATGTTTGCAAACATCATTGCCAAATGTGTGCCGTTTTGAGATAGCCGCACCCTCTTTTGACTTAACTTGATTCAGTAAAGGCACATACTGGTTCTCTGGCATTATTATAAAGGCATTCGTGTACATAATTGCGCATCAGTAGCATGATATACAAATTTTGAGCTTAAAACTGTAAAATCGTTGTTATTGAGGACACGGGCTCTAATGGACATGCACATACTGTAGGAAAACGTCACCAAAGATTTTGAACTTTTAAACATTAAATTTTGTAAGCTTATGTTGACATACGAGTATATGAATTGTTAAGTTTTTACTCTAAAAGAAAAAGACATATCTTGCAGCATGATAATCTGAGAAAATATTTTTTCTTAAAGAAATTTTTTTATTATTTACTAAAATTTGGAAATTTGGCGTGTTTTCGTTTAATCGTTTGCTTTTTTAATTTAATTTTTAATTGATCTGCAATCACGTAAGCTTTGACAATCAAATAATTATTCAATCAACGACATGTATTGAAATATTCCGATAATTTGAGACTATGATATGCAACAAAACAAAACGATTGAGGCAAATGGAGACTGTTGTGTTCCTAAACATCATTCATATTTTGTACTTTCATATATACGCTCGACGTGCCTTTCTTTTAATTCCAAGACGTACCTGTCAGTAGTTTACGTCGTATTCAATTCATTTAGTACTGTATTGCATTTCCATGAGGGTCTTTTATGAATGGGCGGTTAGGGATGCAAGATTTCTATTTGCTAACTTTACTAGAAGAAATAATTAGAGCTTGCAAAAACACTGATGTAGCTGTAACCCATTAGGGCCCGTAGTTTTGCTCTCGTTTATTTTGCAATTATTTAGCTTTACTATTTTAATGTATTATAGTTAGATCTCTGGAAAGGGTCATATTAAAACTATAATACCATCAAAGAAGTCACAGCAGTTATTATATTTGTACAGTACATCATAAGAAAACACACAGTCCATTTTCTTTGAATCTCTTTATCAATGGCCAGTCAATCTTTATTTTAAAAAAAATATATTGACTAATTAGCCATTTCAAACATCGTATGCCTTTTGTCTTCCCAGTTTAATTAACTTTTAAGAACAAAAACAATTGTCACCTTAGCTACAACTGCTCCAAGATTTTATTATTGAAAATAAAGATGCTCACGAATCGAATTTAGCCGCAAACACATACTGTAATTATTTTTTATTTTATAAGAAATGCGAGAAACACAAGAGAATTAACCATGAAAATAAGTAATAAGTAATATACAAATAATTTTAGGTATACTTTACTACTATATTATATATAGAAAACGATATACACAAGTATCTATAATGTATACTTAGTTTAGCTCTATACTTTATATACAAAGACAGTATAGTGTTCGTCATATAAATCGGTTTCTAATTTTTAATACAAGTACAAGTGTTATTTTTTTACCTCATGTCAATTATTTATATACCTCGCTAAGGAGTTGAACAACTTAAAAAAGATATTAGTCTTCAGGTGAAACGCCTCCTCGCTTAAATATGATTTTAAAAAAAAGGTTATCGGTGGTTGATAAGCGGTTTTTTTTACTATAAATTCATTTTTTAAAGTTGATTTATAATATTTTAACTAAATGTAACAAAAATGATTCAAGGGGTATTTTATTTTGTTATGTACTTGTTTTTAAACGGAAAGAAAAAAAAATAAAAAAAAAAAAAATAGTTATGTAAAGTAGAAAATTTTTGGAAATATAAAAGTCACATTTAAGTGTAAAAAATTAAAAATTTCAATAAAATGAGACAGCTACAGCACGCCTGATGAACTGTATTTGTATGATCTTCTTTGGGTGGCAACGTTTGGTGTCGACGAGACTTTTGATACTGTGGCAATAGGTGATGCGATAATTATGGTTAAAGGACTTTAAGTTAGAAATGTTGTCAAAAGAAATTGGTATATCCAAAGAAAGAGTTCTCAGATATCATTTGTGCTTAGACATTTACATGTTTTACGCAATTTAATAGTCATATTAATAATATGCGGCATGTTACATTGCATAAACGTGTATGCCATGATTGCCATTTTCAAGGGGTCATAAACCTCAATTCCAAATGATAATTTTTTTTTGGGCAGATTTGTTTTTTAAGATACTTAATTAATATTTTTAAAATGATAAAGGTTTTCTAATTAGCTGAAGTTTTTAAAAATCAAAATTAAAAATTCTTATTGAAAAAGTTTAACTTTTCCAATATTTTTTTTTTTGGATATGCCACTGTCAAAGGACATAAATGTGAACGAATAGGGCCTCGAATTTAAAACCCTTACAAAAGGATACTGATTCAAATAGTACAGTAATTGTGCTCTTAAGATTTTTTATCTTGAACTTCATTTTGTGTTGGTTTTGAATCGGGTGACCTTGTATTCTGGTTTT
This sequence comes from Helicorthomorpha holstii, assembly GCA_013389785.1. Taxonomy (NCBI): domain Eukaryota; kingdom Metazoa; phylum Arthropoda; class Diplopoda; order Polydesmida; family Paradoxosomatidae; genus Helicorthomorpha; species Helicorthomorpha holstii. The sequence continues at coordinate 3,937,031 of JAAFCF010005748.1, forward strand.
TATCTTAAGATTTAAAGTTGACCATAAAGGTTTTCTCAAGATTCCTTGCTCTATATTTGATTTTTATACAATATCTCTATACGATGCGTTTGTTTTTTATATTGTCTATAACGGTATTGTTTAACCATTCCTTTTGAAAACTCCTGTTGCAGTTGTTTGTTAGTGAATCTGGCCGGTTTTTATTTATATGAGGCGACTTCTATGGTTGACTATTATCAAAATGATTTTATTGATTGTCGATCGTTTTCTACCTCATGTATATGTATATTAGTTTACTTTTGATTATTTTTTAATTTTTTAGTAATATTGTTATTGCTGCAAATAACAGTAAATTAGCTGTCTAAAAAGAGAAATCTTATTTATACGCGCAATTGCATTTTGCAGTTTTTTCTTTCTGTTTCTTTCTTTATTTTTTGTTTTTCTTTTGGTATAAGATTTTTCGAAGCAAAATAATTGACCGAAACCGGAAGCAATTTTTTTTTTCGTTTTCATTTCCTTCTCCTTTTAATATTATGCGTTTTTTTTCCTTGTGATTGGCACTGATTTTCGACTTTATCTCAGGGAGATTTACGTAATACATATACACAAATAAGTACACACGACTACATACGTCATTTAATCAAATAACATTGGATTTTTTTTTTGATTTTAGTGGTTGTTAATTGTAAGCATGTATATATATACGATAAATCGATCAACCATGTCACTTACATTTCTATTTCGATAAAATCAAAGTAAAAATTGGCTGCCAGTTGTATAATATTAATGTCGTCCGGTTTCGGCAATCTTTTCAGGGAATTGTATTTATTACTATTATTTTTTTTTCTTTGTTTTATTTGATAAAATAGTGTATAGATATAAAACGATAATTTTTAATTTAAAATTTCTAGTGGTTTTCTTTCTTTTTGTTGAGATTAATTTCATTTCTTATTAATGTACCGGTAATTTGTGTTGTCACTATGATTTTCTCTCTGATTATATTGCATTATTTTTTCTCCTTGTGGTATCTTTTGTTTTAGACTCTTTTAATTACCTGAATTCTGCAAGGAAAATGTCATTTTGAGATATACCATTTACAAAAGCTGAAATCGAATGTTGCAAAAAAAAAAAAAAAAAGCATTGGCCAATGCTCAAGGCAAATATCATCACATTACTTTTTACTGTTAATTTGATTGCTATTGCGATTTATATCAATGATTTTTTTCTTTTATTCATTTAATCATTAAATTGGATGCAGCACTAATAAATATTCCTCAATGAAATAGAAGTTATACAGTACTTTACGTACATTAAGAAAAATTTCACAACTGAATTGCTTTGAACATGCAATTATTTGTATTGGTCTTAACAATAATTTATAAGGTCCAATTTTAAAATGTTGGCTAGAGTAGTTTGTGCCATTAAGAGTACTAAAAATGTGTTTTATAATAGCAGCATGTACCCGTTCTATCATGTACTGTAACTTAAATGTATCAGGTATGTTGGTATTTGTGAAGTGAGTTATCGGCCATTGCTTAGAAGTTAAATTACTTTACAAGAAAAAATGAAAAGATTGCGTTTTTAATAATTTACAAACGATTTTTTTTTAAAACTTTCTAAGCGAAATGTTTTATGTGCTCCTGGCTTACGTGTTTTGTCTTTTTTATCATTTCCGTATCGTATAAAACGAAAAGCAATTGCTGCTGCTAAATGCTAATGCTGCTGTTCTGTCTGATGTGAAAGTCTTTTACACAATAGTCATGCTGTTGTCAGCCGTCCTTCCAATTTGTGTGATTATGTGGCTGCTGATCTTTAATGAAAAACAAATTCTTAAACCATGAATTATAAATACGTATACATAATTGCGTGCTACTTCTTCCCTAAGCGAGCATACAGCTCAATAATCGCGTTTATCATTGACTTGCAAGTGTAATTGATAAGCTGTAAGTTTATATTATGAGTTGAGCTGAAATTAATAGAAAGTTAGAGCTAATTTTGATGAACATGAATCATCTTTTTATTGTAATAATTATGATTGTTTTCAAACGTATTTTTATTGTGTATGCTTGTCTTCTAATATGAAAGAAAGAATACAGTGGAGTTTTAAAAAAGCTTAAAAAAAAGGAAGAAAAAAAAAGATTAACGGTAACTTATACTAGAAAAGAACCTGTAAAATTGCAGCTTTAAAGTGTTATTTCTTTCATTATTAGCCATTCATTTACTTTTTTAGTTATCATATAATTATTCATACATTACAGTTACATGATAGTAGTCTAAACCTAACAAATACGTTTATTATCAATTATCAGTGTCCCTAAAACCATAGATATATTTACCAATCTTTAGCTATTTATACGACAAATACTGTATATCGCTCATCGTTTTTTAATTCTAAATACCTCCAATATAAAGTTACATCAGTTCAATGTAACTACAGTATAAATAACAAGCTACTATGTACATAGATGAAGAATACCCATTGTTTTTTTGAGGATAAAGAAACAAATTTCATCACACATACTGATTGACAATTTTATTAAGACTATACATATAACGACATTTCCATTTGAAAAATCTATTACAATAAACGTGAAAAAATGTTCATATGATTGCATAAGTTGCTCATATGCATTGTTCATTTACTTACAGATTTTTAATCTCCACAAGCGATACATTTATATCTTAGTTTGGCAAAACGAATTATTCAAATCAATGAGATGCACATATATTAACATTTACAGTGAAATACAATACGTTCTTCTTTCATATAGCTATTGTACTTGTACATAATACTTGATCATTTTAAAATATAAAAAATGATTTATTGGGTAAAAATCAACAAAGTTGTTTGCTCAGGCTACTCAATACAATTATATTATAAGCGTAAGGACATCCCATTATAATAGCTTCTTACGTATAACTTAGTTAGGGGCACTTAGATTAGGTGATTTTTGTAAGGCAATGTACTGGGTCGAGTTGGAAAGTAAATTTTGTAACTTTGAAAGTAGATTTGGGGGGAAATGTTTAATAATGAAATTTACAATGTTTTTTTTGTGTGTATAATTTTATTAATTATGAATATCTAAATTGTTTTAATATTTTACTGTGCTCATGTACAATTTGTTGAATAATTTGGTTTTATTTATCTCAACTTTTAAGGGTAAAAATAACGAAATTAACTTTCCAATCATCCCCATGTATTTCGAGTTACTGTATGTTTATTTGAAACACGTTAGCAATTTTAAATGCACTTTTAAAGTCTAAATCTATATGGTCATTTACTTAATTTCATTATTTTGACGCAAATTCAGTTATTTAAGTGTGATTTTCACCAAAACAGTGTTAAAAAAGTGAGCCTTTCTGCGTCGTAAGAAGCTAACAAATCCATCAATTTATTGACTTTCACCACCCATTAAAAAACTAAAACTTATACGAATAACCTCAATAATATTGTAATTAATCATGCATTGACCACCATTACGCAAAAAGTTTTTAATTTTTCCAGTAAATTATCAGAATTAGTACAATACAATACTGTGTACATCTACTGTATAACTACAACAAAAATATTTTTATATTTTGTTATTATTTTTTGTTAAATCTTATCAGTTTGTTCATGGGTAGCAAACAATGTACTGTAATTACGCATAACTATAATAGACATTAAATAGAGTATTATCAACAGAAAAAATGGGAATCTATTTAGTAGGGTACTATTAGCTGAACAATATACAGAACATACAAAACGATTCATCCAATTATAAGTTGAAATTCTCACACTTACGCCAGAGGAAAATATTTCTGGCGTTTGTATACATTAACGGATGTAAATGGAAAATGCAATATAATGCATAAACATTGAATTTCCAGTGGTGTTACAAAATATTGTTGCCTTCCACATATTTATATATACGTGCCATCTCTTCAAATTGCATCTATTGTTTATTTTGTAAACTTTAATCTTTTTGTGTTTATTATAATATTGATACTGTAGACAACTTCATCGAATGAAATGCAAGTGGCAAATTGAAAGATTAAGGTTTTTTTTTGCTGAAAATAATTGTTGCATTTTTTATTTACTGACTGATTGAACTGAAGTTCACGTTTTGATAGTTCCTGATATGCACACACACACACGTACATAACTTACCTTAAATAATTTATTGTAACAAATTCAGAGCAAGTCTGAACATTCTTATAAATGCCACATTAATTCAGGGATTGCAGAAAGTTGCTATACACTTCACCAAATGTCAACTTTTTAAATCAAAAACAGTAATCATTTAATTGTAAAGTTCTTTGTCTTTCTATTTGTTTTTTTATAAGATGTCATTTTACAACCTGCCATTATTCACTCAGAATTTTTTAAACTTCATTAATTACATTATAATTATGATATGTTTCACTCGCTATTTGACTTACCTGTATGTGACCCTACACTGACAAATGAAAACAAAATATTGATGTTTCTTAACTAAATTTATTGCGTTTAAAACGTGATTTAGTGTTTTTCTGATAGAAATTACGACATTAGATATGCCGTTCTTAATTTAAATAATAAATTAGGGGCCAATTGGGAGTTTTAATTTACTGTTAATTAACGTTCAATTTGGGATTGGTAATTTCATTTGTTTTTATTTAGAAATGTAATAATTATGGGTTATGTTGGCAATATCGTTTTTATAAAATAATATGCTATAAAAAAATTATTAATATCAGAAAAGTAACATCCGAAGTTATAAAACCGGTAAGTTAAAGCGATATAATGAGCACACATTGACATTTACAACACAGTATGAAGTTTTTCTGTGCATAAACTTTTTTCAGTTTATTTCTCAAGTACATCATCAAAGCACATTTAAAAGTATACGCATTATACAACAATCACACTACACGAGCTGAGAGCTTCATTGCCAATTGTACTAAAATCACCAATCATTATTATAACTTAGGAGTTATTGGTAAATAAGTTAGTTTGTATTGCTTAGACTAAACTTGAAAGAAAGACTCGATTTTTTGCATACCGTAGCTTATGTTCGGATCCCAATCATTTTGGTTTTGTTCATTTTCTGTGCCAGAACACGATATGATGATGTTATAAGTTACAAGGCATGGGAGTTATTTACTGCTAATTTGGCAACCACAGATTAACATTGATTTTTTTTTTATGAAAGTATTGGTCAATAATGACAGTTTAAAATGTTACAATTTTTCCCCCATCGAATTTTATGGGCGTTTGTCTCTCAATTATTAAGTACATCAGTGTTGTGTAAATAAACTTATGTGTGAGTGTTGTGCTGTTTATATTATCCATAAACAATTTAAATTTTAATGATGATAATGGTACACACAGAAAGCGTATCAAAGGGCCACTGGTATTTCAATTTTAAAGACAATATCCCTTTATCGATGTTTAAAAAAATCTTGAAAACAATTCAGCATAAACTGTATTGTTTTTGTGGAAGTTCCTGAAGTCATACACACACACACACACTAGTTAATACGAGCATTTAAGTACAGTACGTTTCAATGTTCGAGTACGAAAAATATTTCATTATTATAAAATAAATATTCCAAATACAGTAAATTTTAAGAATTGAACTTGTGTACTATTGTTCAATGAAGAATGCAATTAATACATTCAACACTGTGATTTTTGTCATGTTTGTCATTCCGGTTCCTTTTAATTAGTTGCCAATTTTAATTTACAGTGTATTTGGTACAGTAAAAACACGAAACTTTGCAGTATGGCTAGTAAAAAAAATGTTAAGAAAGGACTTTTTACTTTTTAGCTAATAAGTTGAAAAAACTTTTCTAAAATTAAATTACACTATTTGAAAAATTGCTGTTGCAACAATTTGTTTTTACTAGTAGCAAACTGATTAGATTGATTTCGAGTTTTAACGGTAACCTGATACTTTTTAAAAAGCCATATTGTAATTATTATTGTCAGTAGCAAACTGCAATGTCAAAAATACAGTTTTAAATGCGTTCCTCAAATAATTACACATTTCCACCCCTCTCCCAAAAAATTATTCATATCTGGTAGGAAATTATTTGCGATGTTAACTTTTTTTTTAAATGGTTGAAGTAAAAGTAATACATACTAAAATGATGTTAATTGTGGCAGCTTACAAGGTTATATTATGCTAAAATATAAAACTACATGAAATATTACTACTTTTGGGATTTTGTTTTCGCAATGTAAAAATGCAATTGTATTGTAATTCTAAAAAAAAAAGGTATGTGAAGTTTTGTAAAAGTATAATAATAATATGCTATGGGAAATAATAATTTAATTTAACTCGATTAAATTAGCGTAAGTTCTTGTCAGCTGTTGCAGAAAATTGAATGGTATTGTGCAGTGTTACGTCGATCAACAGACTAATTTTGACATATTTGTAGGTGATTTGTGTATATATTAATGATATCATCAGGGATACGTTTTTGTTTTTATGTTAATATCCATATGTGCGTGGGATTTACGTTGTGATTTTTAAGGTTTATTTTCTGTACTGTGTACAGTTTCTTTATTTTTGCTTTTTTAATTTTTTTTGTCGAGAGAAAAGAAGTAAAGAAAAATAATTGTCGGCGAGAATAATTTTCTGGCTGAAGCTTAGGCTACCTCATTTCACCAATTTATACATAGACGTGTATGTTTACGTTTAACTTATCGTTTTATATATATACAAACATTTATATACAGTATATATATTGTAATTTGAATATTTCTATATTTGAAATGGGCGCAGGCTTGTAATACAATTTAGTACGAGTTTGTATGTGTTTTCAGTGTAGAATGAGTATATATTATAATGATTGATCATCGTTTTACGTACTTTCGTTGTGTATATAGATTCAAATATACTAAAAAAACATAAAAAAAAATGATAAAAAAATCGAGTCGCAGAAAATCACCCATTTCAAAATTGTTCACACGTATACACATCTATAATGTACCTGTATTTCCCTATGCTCTTCATTTCGAGAAAAAAAAAGATCATTTCAATTGTTGTTTGTAAAAGAATGATAGGCGGAATTTCATTTTATTTGAGCACTTAATGAATTTGATCAAATTGCAAAGTTAGTACTCAATATGATGTGACGTCGATATAATGATTTTGATGCGTTTGATCGATGAGCAGGGAAACAATAAATATATATTATATTTATACTAATTATCTTACCATTTTTGGACTTTTTTCGTAATTCACTTCAAACAAAGTATATTGTTATAAATTAGAATTCTTTTTTTTTAATTTTCCATCTGCCACATTTATCATATGCATTTAACTAATTGATTTATTGGTAGAGATAATTGATCAGTTTTTAATTATTTCTTAATTGTTTTAAATACTTTTTAACAGTTGATTACTAAAAGTCCGACAAACCGAATTGCTATTTTTCTAAACAAAAATGTTTGATATGTATGCAGTCCAATTCAAATGTAGATTTGTCACATTAGCAATTACATTAAAAAATATAAAATACGTTGATGCGTTTTTCTTAAATGCACACATACACAAAAAATACATACTGTATATGTACAAAATGAAAAATACTTTGAAATGTAAATACTGTAGTGTATCTACTGTAATATGATGTAGAATAAGTTAAATCGTGGTTCTAATAGGATTTACGGTACTCTAAGAAATTTCATTTTGGTGAGTACATTTTTGTTTTTGTATGTTTTGTTTAAAACAGAATTCTTTTAACACGAAGAAAAATTCGGTCTCCATGTTAAACGGGTCTCCCTGTACTTACTATTAGATAAGTAAACTTTTTTTTTTAAAAATATAATACTAAATTTATTTCAGTGGTCAGCAGAATACATAGCAAAAAATGAATTTATTTTTTAAATTAAATTTCTAAAATTATTTTGTTTTTAATTTGTATCTTGAAAACCACACTAGGTAGCGCTAAGTGCTCAGTGTCAGCATTTAATAGAAGTTTATGCACAAACACAGTTGTTGACGGGTGTACTTTAGAGTTATGCAATAAGGAATAAGGACCATGTATTGAGAAAGTTAAGTGAGAGTTATATTGGTGTTTATAAGATAATTAGCGTTATTTAGACCTATTATAAAGTAGTAAATAAACTTATGGTTTTGCTAAAGTGATCAATTTCACAAAACCGTTATGTCCAAAAAAACGGTAGTGCCTTTGCATTTGGCAAAGTCTTTCAGCGATTTGAATGCTATGATTGATATAGAAACCGCAACAGGACGAGATCCAAAACTGTAAGGATTAAATTCTGTTACTGTATTATTAATCTTATTTAAAGTAATACGAAAATTAACCTATTGTTTTTCGTAGTTTAATACGTTCGGTGCCAGGTATACTGAAGACAGCTGAGTCGAGTCGTGAAAGTGGCGATGAAGAACGAAGTTATATTCTTTACATGCGCTACTATAATACTGTAAGGAAGCTTCAGAAAACGATAATAGCTAAAGATAAAGTAATTAATTTTATTAACGTGATGTCATACAGTACATAACACTTGCATACTTTTGCAGAAATATTTTGACAGTATGATCAATCCAAAGGAAATTGTTACAGCAATCGAATGGGCGGAAAAATTGTCAGAAAGTTTAGAGAAGAGGTTTGTATTTAATAATTATATTTAATTCTATTATTCATGAAATTACACTACAGGTACGAGCTTTTAAAAGAAGAGGAGGAGGCGACTGAAAAGTTAAAGAACTTGAAAATGCCTGGGTTGCAAGATGAGAAAGTCATTGATGAACCAGTTGTTACACACGTATTAGTCAATGATACTGATCAGTCATTCTTAAACTCTTCTATGAAGACAGAAACGAATGTTTTTAAAGGTACATGATTGATAAATACATTGTGTTATCGGTGTGTTTTAATCGAAAAATGTTTTAAAACTTAGTTACTGAAATGCCTAAATCCGGAGACTGTAAAGATCTGTACAATGATTTATTGAATAAGAATTGTAATGTGTTGATAATGGATGTACGCAGCGATCATGATTTTAAGATTTCACACATTAATTCACCTCAATGTATTAATATTCCGGCTCACATAATCATTCCTGGGTTGAGTATAAAAGTTTTATTTTGTATAATTTCGTTAGTAATATTGTGATACCGTATTATAATGATTTGTTTATAGGATTTCTGCACCAAGATTACGAACGCAAATACCAGAAGAATCAATAGATTTGTGGGATAATCGTAGTAATGCTGATATTATTTACATACTAGACTGGTTCAGTTCGGAGGATAATATGGCTCCAGCTGTTCTAAATTTGAAAAAAGCCATATTTATGGTGAATAATTTTGAAATTGTTTCCAATTGTTATTTAATATTTTGAGTTTAAACTATGTAGTGGGACACATTAACAAAGCTGAAACGTGAGCCGGTCATCCTTAACGGCGGGTACGACAAGTGGTTAACTTACTACCCCACGATGACTACAAATTCTCGTGTTGAACGCCCTGAAAAGGATGGCAGTGGTAGTAAAACTACCATTGACTGTTAGTTAACTTTTTTTTTTTTTCATTTATCATTTGTATATATCATTTTTTAATGTTTTTACAAAATTTATTAGTGAATTTTGAGTATCCAAGCGATGATCTTGACAAAGCTTTTATTGTGGCACCAGATGATATTTCATCTACTGATTCAAGTACTAATTCTGTGTCAGCCGCTGAGAATTTAACTAAGAAAAGTCCTTTTAACGTCATGCCAAGCATTGACCGAACGACTAAACCGAAACCTGAACCAGTAAAAGAAGTTACTTCTGTAAAACATTCCAAACCAGAGCAAGTAAATAATGTTGCTCCATCGTCTGAGAAATATCCCAAACCTGAATTGGAATGGAATGATATAAATACAATAAAATCTCAGCCTGCAAAACCTAATATTAATAGAACGCTTAAACCAAAATCGACGGCGAAAAATGATGAAGATATTGCCAATGAGAGGTTAGAGATGTGGAATCAGATGTCTAAGTATGAAAAATATGTTGTGGATTCTTTATTTATGGAGAAAGACAGGTGATTAATTGTGTGTACAAGGCTCATTAAGTTTTTAAGCATAATATTATTTAAGGTTACAAAAAGAAACAGAGCTAAAAGAACTTAGAAGTCGTCGAGAAAAAGAAGCTGAAGAAACGATGAGATTAGATTTGCAAAAACAAGAAAACGAACTATTAAATAAAATCTCTACTTTAGAAGAACATCAAAAGAAACAAGTAAATACGTCTCTCTATAAAATAATAGCTGTTTAAATTTAAAAAATGTTTTATAGGAGGCCGAAAATAAAGAAATACTGGAAGAAAATGAAGTTTTAAAAAATCGTATCAAAGAGCTGACACTTCAGAAAGATGACGAATGTAAGAGGCTGAACGACGAGCTTGTAAAAAATCAGAAAAAAGAAAGTGAGCGTCGCAATTTGGAAAAAGAAGTCCAAAAGTATTATAGAATTTATTTTTTATATTTTGTAATCATATTTAGTTACTAATGCGTTTTTACAGAATGCGTCTTGAACGCCTTAAAACTGAAAAAAGTAAGGAAAACGTTAAATTGGAGTCAGCCAAACCTCTAAATATAAACACTGAACGGTTGCCAAATATGGAACGGAACCAATTAAAGACCATTAATAATGTTCCAAAAGTGAATGACATTAATACAGGTTAAAATAAATTGTCATTTTTAAAAGCTATCAGCTAAACTGTATATTGTTTTTAGTTTCCAAATTTACTCCATTAAAGGACTCCAATTCTAGTGGACAGCTTAGTCGATTTGGCAAACTTTCTAGAGCTCATTCGTTTCACAACATTTCACAAATTAGCGACAATGAAGAACCTTTATCGAATAGTAGCAGTTTTGGTGAACGATCTATACAAGCTTTAGAAGCTGCAAATCAGCAACGTGTCATGCCTATAATCGACCGGTGCAGTAAACCTTCCTCTTCAGAAATTTCTGGAACATTCTCTAGAAACTTTATGCCAGTATTTGGAGGCTTGGTAATGTCTTCAATGTAGCTATTGTCTGAATTATATTTTTATTTGTTTTTGACTTTTAGGGACCAGCATTAACGGGACTTAGAAATCTTGGAAATACTTGTTATATGAATTCCGTTATCCAGTGTTTAGCAAACACGGTTTCATTAGTCAATTATTTTAGAAGTGGTGCCTATCGAGATCATGTTAATAGGCAAGTAATTATTGACATTGCAAATGAAATGTTATTTTATGTAGTCAATTTTGGCAGAAATGGGAAGTTTAAAGGTATACTGGTGGACGAGTTTGCAGCTATTATTCAGGCCCTGTACGTTGGTCAATACAGGTCGATTGCTCCAAGAGATTTTAGGGTAATATATAAGTTAAATTTTTCATTAAACTCTTTTAATTGTATATTTAAATTTTAGAATGTAATTAGTCAGTATGACAGAACATTTGAAAATTGTGAACAACAGGATCCTCAGGAATTTTTAAACTGCGTTATTGACAATTTACACGAAGAGTTAAAGTTACCAAAATCTAACAAGGTTTCTAATGTCTTTTACTTTTAATTATATATATTATTTATTAATGAATTGTCTAATTAGGCCACCGAAGCGGCATCCAATTTGAGTAAATCACTTGATGACAGCTCATTGCCTGACGATGAAATTGCAGCGAGATCTTGGGCTATGTATAAAGTTCTGCACAATTCAATTATTATGGAGATGTTCCAGGGTCAATATAGATCTACATTAAAGTGCCTGCATTGTAGTAAAAAAGCCGTCAAATTTGATACGTTTATGTTTCTTTCGTTACCTATTCCTTCTGGTGTTAATCGATGCACGCTAAAAGTAATAAAAAATAATTTGTTTGGTGTTATTATTGCTTTTAATATTGACATAATTTTACATTATTTCAGGATTGTTTACAGTTGTTTATCAAAGAAGAGAAATTAACAGGTGGTTCAAAGTGGAAATGTCCGCGATGCAATGAACTACGAGAGGCTGTGAAAAAAATCGATATTTGGAAACTTCCGCCAGTTTTATTAATCCATTTTAAGAGGTATCAAAAAAACCTCAATTATAAGTTGGAAAAGGCCTGATTGATAGCGTTATTTATTACAGATTTTATTATGATGGGATGTGGAAAGGAAAAATGCAGACCTATATCGATTTTCCTGTTAGTGAAGGATTGGATTTGCAATCGTTTGTCAAAGGAAACGAATCCATTAATGCTTTTAATTTATATGGAGTTACTGTAAGTGTTGCTATAGCAATATATTGTGGCAACATTTAAGTATGTTTTATGTTGAAAAATCTGCGCATATAAAGTTTAATGTTAAAAGCGTTTAATAATGACATTTAACATACCAAAATGTTCCCTCTAACTTAAGGAATTCTGACATTTCTAATCAAATCGGATTTTCGTTTTATTTACAGAATCATTCCGGCACATTAGATGGAGGTCACTGTAAGTATTTTATAAGTCAAGGGTTAAATTTAGTAAATATTTACTTTTATTTATTGAATTAAAAAAGGTATCGCGTATTGTAAAAATACACATTACAATCGTTGGTATAAATACGATGATCAGGAAGTTCGTGAAATGTCTGAATCAGATGTGAAGGTAATTTTCGTGTTTGATATTTAAAACTAATATGTAGAACGAGATTTTGTTTTTAAATTGTAGTCATCCGGTGCCTATATATTGTATTATATATCTCGAAGTGGATACAGTTACAGAGCAAAATAATGCGAGTGTATAGCTTCTATCTGAGATCGTAAATCAAACTGTTTTTGTTTGGTTCGACATGACGTTTGCTAAATGGTAAGTTTAAAGCGTAGTTTTATTGCTACTTATAAATAATAATGTGTATTAGTTATGGTTGCCGACACATTTCGCAGCTATTTATTACCGCTTATAAGCAAACGCGTTATGGTATACCGTATAAATGTAATTATAAGAAAGAACAAATGTTTTTTAATGCAAATTGCAATCACAATGTTTACTTACCGTATGTAAATAAGATTATGAAAAAATAAGAGATTAAATTTTCTGAATCCAACTTTAATAACTACCTTTCTTGGTTGCATAAATAGAACTTTCCCATGACAGGCCATATATTTTCAATTTGATATTTTACAAAAGTGAAAAACAGTTACTTCTATTCTAACAATCCATTAGCAAAACTTTGCACTTTTTAGATTGAGATTATGCCCAGGGTATGGAAAGAATAAAATGAAATGTGTATAGGTAAAGTACAATTTTACTTTCGAAGTAATCTCAATATGAAGCAAAATACGAATGATAGACTAATCCTATCGCGCTGGTTGCGAACCAAACTGAACAGACCCACCACGTCAAAAAGTTTAACACTCCTCGGTAGAAGATAGGAGTAAATATATTTCGCATACTTGAAAAGACTAGTGAAAATTTTTGGCTAGCGGCAATGACTGAGTCGGTTTCATTAAATGCAGTTGATGCACTGGAAGATAACACATGGGCATTTGGATCAAAGCTTTTGTCATTAAAGTAAATACTCCAAGAATATACTCCTAAAATGTTTTAAAAATGAACAATTTGATAAAGAATGCAGATGATCATTTTAAAGAAACTATGCTTACCCAATGTTTTAAGTAGAAATGTAAAAAATATGCAAGTGATAACAGGTGCTATGTATTGCAATGCAACTACGCACAAGTAATAGAAGACTCTGGATACCTAAAGTGGTAATTGCAATAATTATTGGTAAATGAATGGTCTGCAGCATATTGGTTTTAACTTGCCTTCTTTTGTAATTCAAGACTATTAATGTGACCAACTTCTTTCTTCATTTCGTCGATTCGACTATGAGCCATGTTTAAATATGACTGCAAGTAACTGGACATTAAGGCTATCCTCCAAATGACTACCGCCACTATAGCTAACAATCGTGTGGTTTCAAAGGTATCTGTAGTCATCCTACAATGTTATATGATTGTACATATTGAGGCGGTTAATAATGCCATTAATGTGATATTTGGAACTTACATAGCTGACTTCATGCCAGGCCATTTACGAACTGTGAAATAATCTCGTCCGATTGGTTTGATCCAAAGAAGACTGATCAAGAATGGTGCCATGAAGCTCGCATTGAATATCAATCTAAAAGTATATTAAATAAATGAATATTAAGTTGACATTATAACGTTGATTTAACTTGCCTCCAAAGTGGACTTTCGGCACTATATTTAAGACAATCATAATGCATTTTTGCAAATCGGAGACCAGGAAAGGTGAAAAAAGCACCGATAAAACCGCACAGCAATGCTAACGTTAATTTAAAACCAAATATGGAAGCTGGATTTCTGGACAAAAGCAGTTAAATTGTATGAATTTATTTAGCATTATTATGATAGAGAATGCTTACTTTGAATCCATCCCTTGACTTTCAAGAAACTGAGTTATACTTTCATTAAAACTTTCATATGCTATTTTGAAAGACATTGAATTAACTCTTTGGTCATAATAACAATATTATTTTAAATTTTTGTACCTTTGTTTAATCCAAATTCTAAAATTTCTTCATCAACTACTAACACAACCATAGCTAATACAAAAAATAGAAATCCACATGTCAAAGACATTGAACGTTCACCAGATGATTCGGTCCCTTTAAAATACAGAGCTGTCAATGAGTAGAGGTTTTTTCTAAGTATAGAATTAAGAACATCAAAATATTGTAATTATATAATATATTTTTCAAATATTATAAAAGGATACAAAGTCATCCCAATGACTAATAAACACCACATTATACTAAGATTAACTTCCTCACTTTTTGATGGCATCAGAAAGAAATAGATCTGTGAATTAGATTGAAATTAGCTTAAAGATTTGTGATAGCTGTAGACTAAATTATTTATTACTTCTGTTAATGCGTAAACAACGACAGCACAAGCAGAAAAATCAACTAGCCATTGATAATCGACAAAAAAATGTAACGGCACCACATCAATTGGCTTCACTTTTGCTGCCTCAAGCTGTATGCATAATCCTTTTGGGACCTTAAAGGGTTCGTCCCATTTATTTGACCCGTTTGACTTTCTAAAAAAAAACATTGGAACTTTTATAACATCATCTAACTTTGCTTTAAAATTCTCCATTACTTATTTTTATTTTTGTGTTTTGAGAAGTTAGTGGCTGGTATTCCAGCTAAATGCCTCAGTTCCTCCGTAGATGGATGTAAATAACGAATCAATCTGTTTAATTTGAAGCATTTTATAATCACTAAATGTTGGCTAAGTGAAGCAATATGATTTATCTTACTTGGAACACAACAACCATCGCGCTAAGGAAAAATGTGGCGAAAGTTTTTGTAAAAAACTTGCCATGACCATAGTAATAACCAGCTGAATACCAAATAAGGCCTTCAAACCATATAAATATATTAATTAAGGTATGTCACATTAGTAATTAGCGGATCACATCATCATATGGCGATTACTTACCATTTTTATTGAAAGAAAAATATTATAAACTATTTCGTAATAAGATTACTTTCTACGATGCCATGCTTTTGGAGGTTCCCAACGTTCGTCGTAGTCTCCCATGGCAGACGAAATGATGACATTGACCTCATTATAGAGCGCATTGTATTGCAAATCCATTATTACATTTTATTTTTATTTAACACTTAACGTAAAAACTCACACTTATAAAATAATTGAAAACGCTTAATTAACTTTTTTTTAGAAACTAATTTATTTTCAGTTGATGCTAAAGAAAAATAACGGACCGAATGTATTCATTTATTATCAAACAGGGGCAAACTTTAAATGGCAATTATACATAGAATCAACATTTACAGTTTTAATTTGTATGAAATCCGAGTGTTTGTCATTCTTTATCAAACTTTCCTTTAACACCTAATAATCCTTTAATATGTTCCGCATCTAGTGTTTCATATTTAATTAATGCTTCAGCTAAAATTAAATGCTCTTTTGCATGATTTTTCAAGATTGATTTGGCTCTTTCGTATGATTCCTGATTTAAAATAAATTATATAATTAGTAATTAATTTTCATTTTATAATGAACGAGCTAAATTTACCATTAATAATCGTTTAATTTCTGCATCAATAACTTCAGATGTCGACTGACCAAGTTCATTAACAACAACTAATGGACTTGATTCTGGTTCAAAAGTTCTAACACCAACCTGAAAAACAAAATGAACGATAATTAGTAATGCTTAATTTAACAATGACTGTCGATGGTGCATTTACTTTTTCAGACATCCCCCATTCCTTGACCATCTTTGTAGCTAGAGCTGTAGCCTCCTTCAAATCACTGGAAGCACCTACACGATATTAAGACAGTTTCCATAATAAACAAGTTTAATGAAAATAATTTCAATTTTACATCACATTACCTGAAGTAATTTTGTCAGCTCCAAGGATAAGTTCTTCGGCAGCTCGACCTCCCATCATTGTATCCATCATGGCCAACATTTGCGATTTTGTAACATGGTATCTTTCTTTTTCAGGTATATATGCCGTCTACAAATCATCACTTTAAAACTTCGTCTTTAGGTTATATAAGAAATTACTCTTACATGTCCTAAGGATGGGCCTCGGGGAATGATGGTAATTTTATGCAGAGGATGAGCATCTCGCGTATAAAATGATACAATGGCATGACCACTTTCATGATAAGCAGTGATTTTATTTGCTTCTTCATCTGGTATACGTGATTTCCTTTCCGGACCTTAATTAATCAATACACAAAAATGAATGATTACAGTTAATCGACGTTAACTCTGATTAATTCAAAATACCCATAAGAACTTTATCTCGAGCATTTTCAAAATACTTCATTGAAACTGCTGGGGCTTGATCAACTGCTGCGCGAATTGCTGCTTGATTAACTAAGTTCTCTATATCGGCTCCAGTGAAACCAGTTGTTCCTCTAGCCAATACATCCATGTCAACATCTGAAGTGCATTAAATATAATGTAACTTTGTTATCTAACTCATTTTTTAAATTAGATATTTACCATCTGCTAATTTAACTTTTCCTAAATATAATTCTAATATTTCTGTTCTTCCTTTTAGATCAGGAATTGGGACGTGCACTTCAATATCAAAACGACCAGGACGAAGCAAAGCCCTTGAAAATGTCACAAAAGTCTATGCAATTAATTTTTTTTTATAACAATCAAAAATCAAGTTTTTTACTTGTCTAAATCTTCTCTACGATTTGTCGCACCTAACACAATGACGCCTTCATTCTGTCTGAATCTGTAGGAAATAATATAATCCACATAAAATTAGCATAGGTAAAGGTAATAGTTTTAATCATCGTTGTTAATCCTCACCCGTCCATTTCTGATAAAAGTTGATTAATGGTTTGATTAGCGTAAGGATGAAGAACCGAATTAGTTCGCTTAGCTCCAACTGAATCGATTTCATCAATGAAGATGACGCAAGGTGCTCTGGCTTTGGCAGCACCTATCATTTTATAATGAACCATTTTATGACAAAGTTTTTGTGGCCGACATAAAAAGTTTAGCTTACTAAATAAATCCCTAACACGTCTTGCTCCTTGACCAACAAGAACTTCATCAAATTCGGGTCCAGCTGCGTGGAAGAATGCAACGCCAGCTTCTCCAGCTACAGCTCTTCCTAAAAGCGTTTTTCCTGTTCCTGGAGGACCAACCAAAAGTACACCTGTATAATTAAATCAAATTATTAATATTAACCTAAAAAGAATTATGTTTAAATTCTGAAACTTAACTTTCGGCAACTTGCCACCAAGAGCTGAAAACTTTTCAGGATTTCTTAAAAACTCGACGATTTCCTGCAGCTCTAGTTTTGCCTCTTCTACCTGTAAGTAATAACTTGAATTAACGATTATTCCAATATTTATTTTATAATAATAAGTTCATTTACCCCCTTAACATCAGCAAATGTTACATTTATATCTTCAGGGTGAACGGAGTTACTATTATTAATTTGTAATCGAAATGTTCCACCTATAACAACTAGTTAAATAAAAAGCGATTTGAAACATATATTAAAAATTTACCAATTAGCGAGAATAACAATCCAAGAATAAGAACTATTCCCATTAAATCGCGAACAATCGGGAGAAATCGTAATCTTGATTCCGGCTTGCCTCTTCCATCTGAAGCAATATAGCCTTCAGCAAAAGCCACCTGAATTTCACAAAATTAGTCAAATAAATAATTTTTTAAATATAAATGACAAAAATAGCTGCCTTCATTTTCTGCTGATTTTCTGGTGATAAATCTCCTTCCGCAAGCAATCCTTTCAACTTTTCGTGATGTTCAGCATCAACTCCTAATTTACTCTTTTCTTTACTTCCACGCCATGGATTTAAATTAAAAAACTTTTGAGTAAAACTGCCTTCAACTTCTGACTTTAAAGTTTGAGAGTTCAAACCTTCAATACTTTTAGATCGTATGGTTTTAAATCCTTTCCAGTGAATTCCTGTTTCAAAAAATTATCGTATACAAATTTAAAGCTTACGTGAATACTAAAATTACCTGATGGATCAGGTTTTGTTTTCTTTAAACTAATATAATAATGAATTGGATTATGGTTTAAATCGCTAGGGAACCCTTGTTTATTTTCCAAAAATGTTGTGGATGAGATATGCGATTGTCTCCAATGGGTTGGTAACTTAGGTCGGATGTTGTCTCTAACACAGAAAGGACATAGTCCAAAACTGCGCCATTTGGTTTCTGGAAGATTAGATAGAAAATCCATAGACTTTTCTATTTTCTTAATTAAAAAATAATTTATTTTTAATCGATTGTTCAGTTATTAACGATAATTAAGTTACATCTTTAGGTAGATCCACTTCTACTTGAACTTCATTGTCTTTACGCCTAGAACTAGAACTTGTCCTTAGAGAAAACCTAAAACCGCTCAATGTTGACATAAAATGTGTTACTGGCAGGCAAATCTTAAAATGTGAAATCCATAATAATCAAATTAATTCATTGAAATGAAGAATCATCAACTCATCATGCACGTTTAACGAAAAATAATTTTACCTGGTTCTGCACCGAATTGACCGCAAACATTTTGAAAAAAATATGTATAATTTACAAAACTATTGTATACTTCGAAAAAATAAATTTAAAATAAACCTCTGATTCTATTAAACTAAGTTTTTAAAACTGTTATGTGATCATTCATTAAATGGTTGATGCAATTTCACGGCTTAAAGATTTTCAACATTTTTGGTCATTAGGGATTTACTTTTAATCTATTTAAGATTTACATAACGATTTATAATAAATCTTACGAAATATTGATTAAGCCGCTGCGCCAATGCTATTTGTACAATATTATTTTACGTAGAGTTACATAAGCGCCGCTGTTATATTTCGTGTTAGTGTGTAATATTATAAGCTGCGCCGAAGACGACTTAATTGTCGGCTTATCAACAACTTGAAACTGTGGCAGAGGTTTAGCCATGGCGAAGGAAATGGCGGCCCCTGTTGAACGCGTGGATGTTAAGACGTTGCTGCTAAATCCCGGAGGATGGAAAAGTTTGCTTACCTTTACTATTTTAGCATTAGCATGGCTAGCTGGTTTTAGTTCTCGGCTTTTTGCTGTCATTCGTTTTGAAAGTATAATTCACGAATTTGACCCATGGTGAGTACTACAACGTTTCATTAAGAATACTAACACGTCGTTTATTGCATTGACCTGTCTAACTTTGCCAACGTTGCATATTAGAATGTAACGTAGGATTATGGACTAGATGCAATTAACATGACTATATTGACATTGCAAGGAAAAACACCGGCAATTAGATGAAAATATTTTTTTTAACTTAATTTTTAATTGGTGAACATCAAGATGATATGCCACAAAATAAATTTGGTGTTCTGTATTATGCAATGAAAAAATCTCGTTGGTTTAGAGTGGATAAAAAAGATAAGATGCAAGAACTTGCATTTGATATGTGACATAACACTGCAAGTGACTGGGTTCACAGAAGTTTCATGTTAAAAGTTGTTTTTCTATTGATTAATTAATTGTAATTGACAGTTTATACAAATCGCTGTCAGTTTATACGATTGGTTACTGCCACGTATTAAACAGGAATATGATTGATTCTATTGCAAAAACTAAATCCCTTTAAAAATCACATTCAAAATATTGTGCATTAACCGAATATTATTTGATATACTGTATAATTAAATTGAAAAAATAACTAATTAATAATACTGTCAATTACACTGATGATCAACCACTGATATCGGATTATTATTCTTATCCACGACGTGTAAATATGACGTGTTATGTTTACGGAAATTACATCTTTGAAATTTAATCTTATTTACAAAGTATTGTTTTAATACAAAAGAAGTTCTAAAATTTCCGCCGTTTTTGATCTTTTAATTGTATAGGTTCAACTATCGGGCAACCCATTATATGGTTGAGCGTGGATTTTATAATTTTTTGAATTGGTTCGATGATCGAGCATGGTATCCATTAGGAAGAATTGTTGGAGGAACTGTAAGTAGTTTATCTGTGGATTTAATTACATCATATACTACTATAATAATTATGTATAAATTTAAGGTATATCCGGGATTGATGATAACTTCAGGTTCCATCCATTATATCCTTGACTTTTTAAACATTCCTGTTCACATAAGAGATATCTGTGTATTTTTGGCTCCTATTTTTAGGTATATTTATAGTTGTAGAGTGCTCTAAACTTATGAATTTATTGATTTGATTGCAAGTGCATCATTTATGACCTAATTAATAATACTGTCAATTACATTGGTCATCAACTACTGATCTAAAAGATCTGATCACTGTTGTTATTTATGTCGTGTAAATATTTTGTTTATAATTTTTATAAATAGTTATATGATTTAAAAGTAATAGTTTTATGCCTCATGCTCACTATAAAAAAAGCTCGAGCTTTGCAGAATCCATTAAATTGTTGCTGCAGGTGACTGATTCATTTGCAGGTGCAAAATCATGTGCATAAGTATGCTTTACCATGAAGTAAGGGGAGATCATGAAGTGTATGTTGACAACTGTGCGCTAGCAATAAAGATTTATGATAGGGTACTCAGCGTACTCCATTTTTATTAAATGATATTGTGTCAACACTACTAAATAACTTAATGTTATACGTATTAGAATGTTCTTTTGCATTATGAAGTTTTAATTTTTTAAATGGCTATTAATTTTTTAAAATATTTATTAATTTCTTTTCAATTTTTATGTTATCAATTTGAACAGTAGTTCTTGTGACCATATCTTTGCCAATATTATTAATCTTTAATTGTTGTTTAGTGTATCACAATCGATAATCCATTTTCATATAGTATGATGTTTATTCAAACAATGTGGTCTTAAAAGTATTGATTTTATTATTTTGTTGTTGTTTGTTTTAGTGGTCTTACAGCCCTTTCAACGTATTTTCTAACAAAGGAATTATGGTCTCCTGGAGCTGGATTGTTAGCTGGATGTTTTATTGCGATTGGTTGGTTTGACTTATTTATACTGCATTATATGTACAGAACAGAACTTTAATTAATTGTATTTTTGGTTATTTGTTAATTAGTGCCAGGATACATCAGCCGAAGTGTAGCGGGTAGTTACGATAATGAAGGAATCGCTATTTTTGCACTTATGTTTACTTATTATTTATGGGTTTGATAAATACTTTTTCTTTAATTTGCTTTAAATCATTTTATTTATTGATATTTTTAACTTAGGTGAAAGCAATTAAAACTGGATCGATTTTTTGGTCCGTGCTCACAGCTTTGGCATACTTTTACATGGTTATTATTTTAATATCGTATTATTATTGATTGTAATTTATCATAATGTTTCTTGTAATTTACTTAGGTGTCCGCATGGGGTGGCTACGTTTTTATTATAAATTTAATTCCACTTCATGTTTTCGTTTTGATTCTGATGGGACGTTTTTCTTATAAAGTTTATATTGGTAAACATTATTGTGCCTTCTTTGACAGTTTCATTTGTAATTTTTGTTATACTTTTAGCCTATTCAATATTTTTTATTCTTGGCCTGTTATTCTCCATGCAAATTCCTTTTGTTGGGTTTCAGCCTATTCGAACAAGTGAACATATGGCATCAGCTGGTGTGTATGCTTCTATTTTGTTAAACTGTAAAAAAAAATTGGTTTTTTTTGTCATATATTAATGTATTTTATTGTTGCAGGTGTATTTGCACTTTTACAAGGAGTTGCAGTTTTGAAATATGTTCAGTCTCTACTGACAAAATCTGAAATGAGAACAGTATTTTATGTGGCTACAGCAAGCATTGGTGGTTTTGTATTTCTTGTTGTTGTCATATTAACATACGCTGGTGAGTGGTTTGTTTTATGTATTTAATACATTTTTATCAAATAGCAAATTATTTAATTTGTAGGCTACATTGCGCCTTGGAGTGGAAGATTTTATTCATTGTGGGATACAGGCTATGCGAAAATACACATTCCTATAATTGCATCTGTTTCTGAGCATCAACCAACGACATGGTTTTCCTTTTTCTTTGATTTACATATATTGATTCCAACTTTTCCCGTTGGAATGTGGTACTGCATTAAAAACATAAACGACGAAAGAGTATTTAGTAAGTATTACTATCATTGTCACTTAAAGATAAATACTAAATGTACAATTTTCTTTGTAGTTGTGCTTTACGCTTTGAGTGCGGTGTATTTTGCTGGAGTAATGGTCCGGCTGATGCTGACCTTAACGCCTGTTGTTTGTGTGTTAAGTGCAATTGCATTTTCTCATTTGTTTGATTTATACCTTAAAGAAGAAGCTCCTTTGAAAAAGCCAAATGAGGACACCGAAGATGAAAGTGAAGAAGAGAAAAAGGGCAACAAGTATGATAAGGTAAACTAGCATTGAAAATAATGTTGTGTTCTGAAATGTTAATGTGAAGTTTATTAAAGGCTGGAAAACTACGTAAAATGAAGCACGAACAAACGAAAGAAAACAGCGGATTAGGAATAAACGTTAGAAGTATAGTGGTAGTTGCAATCGTTATGATACTTATGATGTTTGCAGTGCATTGTACATGGGTTACCAGTAACGCTTATTCTAGTCCAAGTATTGTTTTGGCATCTTATGGTGCAGACGGGTAATAATATTGCTGTAAAAATCTGTTGTTGACATGAATGTTAATTGATTTATTTAGAAACCGAAATATTCTCGATGATTTTCGTGAAGCATATTACTGGTTAGCTAAGAATACAGATGATGATGCTCGAATTATGTCATGGTGGGATTACGGCTATCAAATAGCAGGAATGGGAAATCGAACTACTTTAGTAGATAACAATACGTGGAATAATAGCCATATTGCTCTTGTAAGTTTTTTTTAAGATAAAATGTTTTTATTTAGGAGGTATTGTTGATTTAAACGTGTTTTAATAGGTTGGAAAAGCCATGTCTTCCAATGAATCGGCCGCCTATCAAATTATGCGTTCTCTAGATGTAGATTACGTGCTCGTGATCTTTGGTGGTGTGATTGGATACTCTGGAGATGACATCAACAAGTTTTTGTGGATGGTTCGAATTGCTGAAGGAGAGCATCCAAAAGATATTCGCGTACGATGGATTTGTAGACTGTTAAATGATTTATGAGTTTGGCTAAATGTTGTTGTTTTTAAAGGAATCCGATTACTTTACTGATAAAGGTGAATTCAGAGTTGATTCTGAAGGGTCTCCCACTTTGCTAAATTGTTTAATGTACAAACTGAGTTATTATCGTTTTGGAGAACTTAAAGTATGTAAAATGTTATTTAATGTAGTGGAATTCCGTTTTAATGCTTTTTTAATTTTTTAGCTTGACTTCAGAAGTTCACCTGGTTTTGACAGAACAAGAAATGCTATTATTGGTAATAAAGATTTTGAGTTGGAACATCTTGAGGAAGCATACACTACGGAACACTGGCTTGTTAGAATTTATAAAGTTAAACAACCATCTAATAGGCTTAAAATTGCCCCAGCAAATCGTGTTGTGAAGAGGAAGAAAGTTTTTATTTCAAAAAAAGTAAATTATATCACTTTATTTTAAGGATCACAATAATTAATTGGCTGCGTGTCTAATTTCAGACTAGCAAACGTAGGAAAGGTACCGTTAGAAATCGTCCGGTTGTAGTTAAAGGAAAACGGTTTTCGTCAGCGAACGTTTAGTAAAGTCGATAACGTAGGTAGGATGTTTTGTAATAATTAGTAAGCTGGTCCAACATAATCATTTTTTCAGATCAAATCACCGGAAGCCTTTATTAAATGCGTTGGAGAAAAACTCTCCCTTGAACTAAATCGAAAAAAATAATAATACAAATTATTGTGTGATAAGAGGAAGTATAGTTATTGCATTTGAAAAAAAAAACGTTGGCATTAGTATTTTATAGACAAAACTGTTTTGTGTTGGAAGTCACTTAAAACTTATCTTGTTGAACATTTTTTCAAGCTGGCAACGACTACATAAACAGCTGCCTTCCATGTTTTCGTAGTAGATTTTACATAAGCCATACTGTCAACTGTACTGTTTTGCGTAATTTCTGATAAAAAAAAATTCCCGTTGGACATGTGATGTTTCACGCTTTCACATCTCTTTTTTATTATCACTTTTCTTTTCACATGAACTTTTTTTTGTAAAGTTGAAAATGTTTTAACACAAAAGATTAAGCGAAAAATTCATACCCCGATTAAATACGCACGAGTTGGAAACTGGTATGTGAAGTGTTGGCGTGTTTCTTTAAAATTTAGAATCGAGAATGTTTTAACAGGCATTGTATAGAATTGTAGACCATATCTGTAGGAAGTGGCTTACAGTATATGTTCATAATGGCGAAACGGGAAATATACAACAGGAATGGGGATTTTCTGACCGAATTCAAATTAACATGATTTAGTCCAACTTTGGATAGAATTGACATTATTTGTTAGTTTACACTTAAATCAAAAGTAATACAGACTTAATCGCTTTTAGTGGATTTAGTAGCAAATACACACCGAGTTAAGAACATATTGGGGGAAAAAACTTTATTGATAAAATTAATTTTAATCTTGGACCAACTCAGTACAGTACTTCATAGACTGTGCTTGAAGTAGATAGTTTGGTAGCTCGCGGACAGAACGTTAAGAAACTGAATAAACGGCGACAATCAAAAGTTATCGATGCACTTTGATTTGCTATACTGTATATTCAAATCTTTTACTTATTTGAATAGTACCGGTATTTAAAATAAATTAAAAGTTCGGATATTCATTAAAACTTGAAAAGATTGGGTAAGATAATTATTTATTTTGTATTTTTGGACGATGACCGTTAGCGATGTCCGTATTGCGGGTTTTTGAGTGTTGAGAATGGCGGAATCAATGATAAAGGACCAACAAAGTTGTAATTTGAATTTATTATGATTAATATCTAAGTCGAAAGTTTAATCGCGGAATGTTGTGAATTTCCAGACGTTATCACAAGCTCTGAGAAAACCTAAGTAATTTTTTAGTGTTTGTGAAAATGTTGAACTGATAATGGCGTGGTCCAAATTGTCAATCAGCTGATACAGTACATGTACCGTAACTTCAAACGCCGTCATCTCAATAACCAATTTTTTCAACGTTTTTCTGAAAACAAATAGTGAAATGAATATGGTGAGTGAATCGGAATTCAGTGTTTCATCTCAGAAGAGGAACATTAAAATTATGGACTCGAGAACTGTGATTCAGTGAACAATCATCATTCAACTACACACGGTAAGAGTAAGTAATGTACCGGTAATTTAGTTAGAGTTTTATAATGTCAGGTGTACTTTTATTAAGCTATACTATAACTATTATGATATGGTACAATGTATTTCATTCCGTTTATATACTTAATCGACATCCATTTTATGACTAAACGTCCCAGTACAATGAGTAAGTTAGAAGATAAAACGCGAAAGGCTAAAATAAAAGCAGTCAGAATTGTAATTGAATGCCGGTCTTATTGTCTATAAGCTTCTTTAAAAGGATAACTGGTAATAAATTTACGAGTAATCAGTAACTAATTATACTGTATTTTACAGAATGATCAGTGCACTATGCAACTAATTTTTTCTGAGATTTAAATTTCTTTGATAATATACGGTATTATTATCGGATAACAGTACGAAACTTTCACTAGTGTTTCAATACTGTTTAGGTGATCAGTTACCGTATTATTATAGTTGATTATTTGTTACATTGGGTTTTGAAAATTCATACTCTTTTATAGTTTTTATAAACCATAGAGTTGTTTTCATATACGACATAACTTAGTTGATTGCTCATATGCTATGAGTTGAATGAAATAGCACACATGAGATGAGATGATTTTGTAGTCTAAGTTACGATCCCATACTTATTTGTATGGTTTTGAAATATTGAACTATCACGCAGAGTCAATATAAATGACGAAATTATTAATTTTACTTCTTTATAACTAAGAAGGAAAGTTGACAGGTAGCTACGGTTATTTGAAATTAATATTACAGGCCAATTTGCTCTAAGCAATACATTTACAGCATAATATACCTGTTACTTTCAAGGTTTGCAAAGGGTATGAAGAAATCGAGATATTAATTGCACAATTTTTTTTAACATAATTTAATACAGTATATTATTTTATTAACGAAATTTGAAATTCGCTTTGTGCGAAGATTTTATATACAGTACTTGGAATTAAGTTACCGTATTTAAAAACTTAACAAAACAATTTAAAAACGGTGCTGTGTTGCGCATTACAATGTGCTGTATATTGCAAATATAATTTATCGCGCCGATAATTAATATTACGTTAATAAAAAAAGAATTTCCTGTCGACATGATGTCTTTATTAAAGTTGCGTGTTTATTAAGTGAATCTACATAAATTATTATAATCATTCGCTTTTATCAGATGTGGAAATGATAATACAGTGTAGCAGCTTAAACTTGACATAAACAATAGACGTCAACTTCAAGTAAAACTTATTTTATGGACTATACATACTGTAGGTGTGATTAATGATTAGCTAAGTTTGAAAGATAAGTTTTTTTATATGATTGTAACTTGCAAGTATTATACTCAGTATAGGATGATCATAGTTTGAGTGTTTACATATTACATTCTGTCAATAAAAAACGGGAACATATTGTTTCTTTATTGTCAGTATGCATATTATGTGAGTAGTCACATTAAGTTTAGTGTACATTATAATTTTTTTTCTTTGGTCATGTTTTAAACTTGATGACACTGGCAGCAAACTGATGATAATTTTAAATTTTTAATCTAAAACGTACTGTGCAAAATAACATTCCAAGATAAAGAAAAAGAAAAAGGTTACAGAATTTTTAATTTTGTTTTTGTGAATACTAAGTTATATTTAAAAAATGTTATTTTTTAATTTGTAAAAACTGATGCACAGTTGCTAATATACGAGTTTTCAGTAATTGAGTGAAAAGTAAGGATGCTAATTAAAAATTACTTCAATGAAGACTTATTATAACCACTCAATTTATAGCGAATAATTAGTACTATTTATAATACTGCATAGTAGGGTTTTTTTGCATTTTAAAAAGGAAATCACAACCCTAACCAATATTCCGGCTTCCTATTGTAATTGAAGTTTTTTTTCAAATAATTGGTTGAATAAGCGCAAATTTGAAATCGTCTTTCTAATATAGTATTTCAACTTTTCAATTTTATTGCGATTAAAGCAATGTTCTTGGAATGATATCGATGAATTTGAGGAAATCTAATTGATAGAGATGCTCTATTTACTGTACGTTCAATGAAGTCTTATCATTTTTACTTTTCCGTATTATGAGCTTCATATAAGTCCCATATTATTATTATAAAACGATGAACAGAGTTTTATCGTTGTGTATGTACAGTACATTATAAGATGGTATCAACCTGAACAAGTGCAGCCTAATTCTCTGAATTTTGAATATATCTTTGTGTATACTAAATATCAATTTTCATTATAATATTTATTTACTTAAACACAATACATTCACTTGTTATATTAGACTGCTATTATTAATTAACAGAGTACTGTGTGTGTTGATAGGATTTTTAAAAATACTTCTTAATTTTTTTATGTTGACATCAGCATAGAATTTCATGAATATCATGTCAATTAACACGTTTATACCGGATCTTTTTAGTTATACAAGTATTTTAGATCATTAATAAAAGGTATGCAGGCTAAATTAAGAAGGTGCGGTATGTTGTGACGTGATGTCTAATTATCTTATACCTTCAACATTTTGCCATATAAACATTGCGTGAACTTGTATATGTTAGGCTTTTAGCAAAGGAGTTAAAGATAAGATGTTTTTATAGACAAGTACAGTAAATATTCTGGATTATATATTATGATTAAGATGCCACTTACGTTGATATAACATTATAATTTTCTCTCTTCAAATTTGGCCGACAGTTTTAACTTTTAAGTAGCTGATAAAAAAAACGACAAAATTTTTAAAGGAGTTGATGGAAATCAAATATGCTTATGATAAAAATATAATGATGATCTGTGTACTAAAAAAAATGACGGTGTATGATTTATAAGGCTATGAATAATAATGTGTTTTTTATACAGCGAAAAGTGTTTGTCGTTTTGTTATCAGTTACATTTTCACATCATAATTTTATACAGCACAGTAGATTATAATGAGGAGTAGAAGTAGCATATTATTTTGCTATGATTATAAATTATAAAGATGTTATTTTGATGGAAAGGGATTGTAATGTGTACATGTAGAGTGGGTGATTTTATTTAGCTCATTTGTAACGGCCGCTTAGTGTTACACTTTATTCTCATCACGACAAACACTTTCAATTAAGAGTAACATAAAACCGGAAATGGTAACAATAAAATGTGTGATAGAGGTGATCATCCACTGGGGAAATATGATTATTGTTAACCGAAGAACAAGACGAGAGGGAGAGGCAAAAAAAAAAAAGGCCAAGTTGTTGTTCCAGTTTTTCATAACGTCACCTATTATTTACACCAGATGCTGTTCCAAGCAACCAATCAATATGTTGAATGGTTTTGGCCCGGAAGAAAACTAATTTTGAGCTAAGCAAATAAATTAACTAAATCGTTACGTTTGCTTAATGATAATTGCATTTTCGATGGGTCTCGTATTGATTGGCTTGCTTTAAAATTGGTTGCTCTAATTACGATAGAAAATTGTAACCTAAAATGCGCCTCTGTGCAATCATCTTACATCGATTTCTTAAACGATCAATTGAATGATTAAATTAATTTAGGTCTTTAAATCACAATTAAGCAATCTTAAGCCACAAAGGTTTTACAAAATCAGCTTTGTTTTTTTATGTCAAATGAATATGTGCAGTATTATTTATAGGTTTTATTTTTACATACAAAAACCAAGTTTAGCCACCTGATGCTAATTTTGTGTTGCACTTTAGTATCTAATAAAGTTCGATTTAGAGTTTAGTTGAGCGTTATTTATTCCTTAGAAAAGTAGTGGTGTGTTTTTTGTGCCCAATATTTCGTCAATTTGCGACTATTTTACTCGTAAATACTATGTGATTCTCTAAATTTGGACACTTTTACCCCTCATGGTCAGAAAGGGGATAAGCTTTTATTGGAACTGACAATATTAAGTCTCGTTTCTTTATTAACACTGTCAAAATTAGCATTCCAAATAAGAAAATCACCCGGTTTAACTTTGGTTAGATATTTGTCACTGAGTCACTACTATAGATACTGTATTCTTAGAAAAAGCAGCGTTACCTAAATTAATTTACTGTGATTATCATTACTGGCTTAGAGGCTAGCTAAAGAAATAGCATTTAGCACGAAAGAAAGTAATGAATTTGATATCTTTTTCCAAAGACCATTCAGTGTCTTTTTACTGTGCAAACATATGGTCGCTGAATTATTATGACTGAAGTTCAGTGTTCTTAAGGGGAAGAAAAAGGTTAGAGGTTTAATCATGTTGAATTTCTTCTCAGAAGACTAAAATTTATATACAAGGATTTTTTTAAAACCATGTTACGTTATTTTTATAATTATTTATGATTTTTCTCAAGCATTTTAAGTTACCAATCTGTGAAATTAGTTTGAATTGTGACATATGTGTGAGTGAAGGACCTGAAAGCTATTGTGTCTTCAATACGAGTTTTTGTCATCTAATTATTACAAAATACGAGTAGTTAGATTTTATTTTTACTTGATGGATATCTGGTTTTTATGTTTTTGTGTGCTGTATCTCAAGAGACGAATTGCTCTCATAATACCGCTATAGCAATTTCTTGCAACGGAAGGCATTTAAACCTACATTTATTTTTATTATACAAGCAAAATAGCAAGTTTTTGATTGACAGCAAATACAATCTTGGTTGGAAACTTTAAGAGTAGTTTACTTGCTGACAGTTTACACAATTTCTAAGAAGATTATAGTCTATTATTGCTTGAAACCGGTCTTCTTGTCATTATTACTGCGTCTAAAAAATAAAAAAAACACAAATTGTTTGGGAATAAAAATTGTAGAAGCTTTGAAAACTACAAATCGAGTTTTTTTATATTAAATTGTAATTCAGTATTGCAACAGAGGGGAATAATTAATGCAATTCCAGCGCAGTAAAATGCTCTAATTAAACTTTATTAATTGGTTAGCAAATTGCATTTTAATTAACATTTAAATTGGTATAGCTTTAAATGTAATTGCCTTTCTTGATCGTTGCTGATATGTTTACTAGGAAAATAAAATTAGCTTGGAAAATACAGTATATGCTCTAAGTTATTATTGATATCATTTATTTCATGTCTATAATAAAAAAAACTCCCTTGTTTAACGAGAACTAAGTTAATATAATGTCGCGAAGGAATATTCACTGATTGGTAATTTTGATTAAAACTCTTTTGTATTAACTTAACAAAAAAAGGGGACTTATAGGTGCATCTCGGCATTTGTTATTGAAAAGGGGAGATTTTTCCTATATTAGTTAGCAATATTGTTGTTTACAACGTAATTGCTTGCCTTTTATATCGTCGCAGTTATTTGTCATGTTGAAACAGTCAGTAAATCAGTATAATAGCACTTTGTAAGTGTAACTGCCTTGTTTTATATACTGAGAAGAGAGGGAGAAAGTGATGGTGAAAGCAATAATTAGACAACTTTATATTTAGGTCGTTTTTATTACCTGTGGCATTTAGAAACTATGTACTGAGTATGCTCCATTTCTTTTTACTGCCATTTTTTTGTTTTCTTTTTATCACGTCTAATGGCGCTTTTCTAGAAACCTAACTGCGCTTTTATTTGAAAATTTATTGGGAATTGTTTGTTGTTCATTAATAACTATTATGATCAAATAAATCGAGTTTGAGATATTTAGTTTGTTGCATAACTTGGAAGACGTACAAGTTCATACCAGTTTTAAGCGGTGATACTGGATTCAGAATTATAAGAAATGATGCTAAATATAAAAAAAATTTTGATGAAAATGTTTGCAGAATCTGTAATTAAAAAAAAGAGTTAGCAACAATATGTTTTAGTTATTGGTGTGCAAACAAATTTTAAAAAAATGTAGCTTTACGAATACATTACAGTACACCTTGTTGTATTTTTGTACTTTTATTAGAAGACTTTAATTTTTTTTTTTAGTTTGTGTAGGCTTTAAAAGTCATTAGTTGTTACATTATTTTGTTGTTAGGGTACCGGCATTGCGTGTAAAAACTGTCATGCATTCTTATTTGCAAAAAAATTCCTTTTAAAGTTATTGCAAACGGTTTGCTATTAGCATTATGCTTACAAAAATAGATTATAAATATAATTAGTTTCGTATTGACATATCCTTTTTGTTTGATTTATGAAATCGGATATAAAAGATTTCCGATTTTAATCTGGAAAAATATCTAAGCTTCTAGTACAGTATTTCCTGACTAGTAATTATTATTCTCCTAATTTTCCTTTTCTTTCAATGCTTTTTCTATAAGTTACTCGTATATATTTTTTGTTAAGGCAACAATGGCGGCGCGTATACTGTATGCCTTAAAAAAAGATAATCATGAGGATATCAATCTTTTCATCTTGGGTTCCTTTTATCAAGTTTCTTAAGGCAGAGCAAGTTAATGAAGGTCTTGCAATGGATATTTTCAGACTCCCATTTTCCAAGATTGCTTTTTTGTTTTTATAAATAATATGAATGGTAGAGAGAAAAAGAGCTTATACGTGTCTAAAATAAAGGCCTTTCTGGTTTCTATGGTGACATCGTATACCTTTATTGGAAATTCATTTTCAACAAGTAAAAGGGTCTCTTTTGTTTACGATTCGTGTCTTTTATTATATCCGGGAAGTTTCATACTTTTAATTACATTGGCTTGCTACTTTTGACCTAGCACCTTTTGACATCGTCTGACAATGTATTTACCTTCTTGTGGCCTAATATCATAATACAGTGCTCAAACATTAATCAAATTATTACAAACTTTTCCAAACTTTTCTATACTTTATATGA
This sequence comes from Helicorthomorpha holstii, assembly GCA_013389785.1. Lineage (NCBI taxonomy): Eukaryota > Metazoa > Arthropoda > Diplopoda > Polydesmida > Paradoxosomatidae > Helicorthomorpha > Helicorthomorpha holstii. The sequence goes on from JAAFCF010005748.1 coordinate 3,969,514, forward strand.
AATTTATTGTTAAAAACTATGGTATGGTGAATCGCTATTTTTGAAATGAATTTTTTATTGATGCTTTGCTGAAAGTGAAATTTAATACACTTGCATTGTGTACTGTGGCAAAAGAAAATACTTTTTATCATTTTTTAATCTTGTATTTTTTTCTATTACATGCTTCTTAGTCTTACCCAGTAAACCGAGCAGCTTTTAGATTTCTAATACAGTATTTTGACAGCATGGTAATATTTTTGCTTTGTGTGGGATTGAAATTTTTTATCTTACAGATTTTTCATATTACGTCAGTTTGCTACAATATGTAGGGTATTCGATATTTAGTTTCTACATTAATTAATTTTTAGCTTAAAATATCAATGTTACTTATCATATGTACGAGTAAATGTGTTAATTAAAACAAGAAAAAATTGTAAGCTTAGTTCATTGAAATAATTGAAAAATGCTTATTAATTTGCAATATAACAAAAAAGAATTCATAGTAAATTAGTCAATCCTGTACTAAAAATACTTACAGTATAAGTTATTTTTAAGTGCGAAAGATTTTGACTAGGAACATGTATTTTTGGTTTGACCTTACCATGATTTTATTAAAATATTGTTGACAGTAGTAAAGCGATTTGTATGACTACTTTTATAAGTGTACAAATCGTCTTGTTTATCTTTTCTTACAGAAACTCAAAATAGAAATTTTTAAAGTGCACAGCTATCTCAAATATTTACCTGTGGTTTGAGTGACTTTTGTAGTCTCACTTGTTGACATTGGCGCTTGATGTCAAATAACTTATAGTACCAAGCGGTTTTCTCTATTATTCATACTGTCATACAGTAGAAGTCGTATTTGTTGAAACATTTTTTTAATTCTTCTGTGGTACTTGAAATAATACTTAAAATTTCAACAGTACAGGCGGCCCTCGGTTTACGTACCACTCAGCTTGCAGACCTTTCGATTTACATATGAAAATTTAACGTTATGGCGTTTTTTTCGACTTTTTTTCCTTGAAATTTGATGTATTTTTGACATGTTTAAAACGTATAGATTTTTCATTGGTTGTTTTAAAAGTTTTTTTTATTATTATTTAGTTGTATCGTATTAAATGTGTTTTTAATCATTTTTAATGTGGCTAGGGCAGGAACCCGGAATTAATTAACGTTGAAGTCTATGATAAAATTTGTTTTTTTATTTAATAATTGACGTACTTTTCGGTTTACATACAGGCTCTGGAACGGATTATGTACGTAAAACGAGGACCGTCTATATTTTGATATTATTATGCACAGTAAATTTTTTTTGCTTTTATTTTATTTTGCACAACGATGGAATTTATTCATTATTTCGAGATTCGGTTGAGATGTTGCAAACATATCGGGTTAAAATGACATACTCGAATATTTTTTTAATATTATGTTACCGTCATTTTGCTGTTAGCGCAGCTAACAATAAGTGTGACGTCAACACAGCCTCCATTCTCATTTTTTTCAAACTTTATACAATAAAATTCCTCGAGGGTTAAAATTTAAAACAGTCGTATTATGTTATACAGAATAAGAAGATGGGAAGGGAAAAAATAACATTACTCAATATTTCGATACATATAATTTATATATCCATATGTTTTTATAATATAAATAATTTTAAAATTTTTATCTTTTTCTTAAGTATACACATTCATACCAATTAAAAAACTTTTTGCGCATGCTCAGATTGCTTTTTAAAATTTGACAACGAAACAGTTTTAATTAATTTTTTAAAGTTGTCAGTTTTTTTGTTTTTTTTTTTGTCTTAAATTATAATTTAAAATCGTCATCTTTTTAAAGTATTATAATACGAAAATTTGTTTGAAATGGCTTTTAACATTTTGTTTTTGTTGGTTCTAACGGGAATATCAGTCTTTTTTGAAACGACGACGCTTTTTTATGTGTAAGTCGATAGAGAAGAAAGGAGAAAATTAAAGTTAATTTGTGGAGTTTTCAGCCGAGTCATTAAGTGAGTTAAAAGCTGCTGCCGACGACTGTTGCCAGTAGGGGTCAGCACGGCGTCCAAACCGTAGTCTGACGGCTGGGTCACGGCCTCCTTTCCTCACCATCTGATGACTGTTAAAACGCTCGGGATCATTTCTCAAAAGCATTTCGTAAAGGTCCTTGATCACTAATAAAACATAAAACAAAGTAAACACTTTTTAATTAAAATGATCATTTAATGTGGCATTAACATTTTTATTAGCTCAGGTACAGTTTGACGGGGAACGAAATGGCCAACATCAGCATGCATACAAAACATAACATTAATTATGATCAAAGTTTATGGCCAATCATTTTGATATTAGCTAAACAACGCCAGTAGTTAGTTGTGCACTTTCATTAATGAATGTTAGTTTACTTAGTGATTAGTCCACTGATAATATTTATTGAAAGTGGACATTATCGATTAATTAATTGATATGTATCCATCACGTAAATGACTACATATTTGTATTTTGCTGTTTATCTATTAAGTTGTGAGACATCAACTTTATTTTATTACTGAATATTTTTTGAAAAGGGTACTGACAGTATTTTAATTTTTTTTACAATTGCTTTATTGTAACTGGCTGAATTGTAAATAGCTGTAAAACTTAAAGTTTTAGCCATTAAATACAGATGCCCACTCAAATCATAAAAAATTGTTAAATGAATAAATTTGGTGTTTTTTTTATTAACAACCGTAAATGTCTTAAATAAATCTTTATAAACAAAAGAAGTCATAAAAAGCGTCGTTTGCGAATGACGTTTGAAATTGTCTATTAAAGTTTATTCCAGCATTAAGAATGGATGACAAAAGCTCGTAAAATTATCAAACGTTTTATCATGGAGTTCAACTGAACTGCATTTCAATTGGTAACAAGTTTAACAGTGTCATTGTTACAAATTTAGTAGCTGATTTAGATGCCGTTTGAATTGGTTCACTATTCATCGAATTGAAAATGAGAGTAACTGGGAAAATCTTTTACTTCTAAGAAATCGAAATAAAATGTTTTTATGTGGTTTAAAAAAAACATCTACGCTTTGTTAAGCAACTAAGAAATACAGTAACTTCCATTAATGTATCAAGGGTCAAAAAATAAATGCAGTTGTGGTATTAACAATTCGATCGAAAAAGCTGATGTGGAGTTTTTTTTATGTATCTAATTTTTTTTTACAAATCAGCTTTGTTTATACTGTATGTAACTAGTGCAGTTTTTGTCACATGACAAATATTGAGACTAAAAAGTTAGTGGTTTTACTGTGTCAACTTTTATTACAGAATGGCATTATTATTTGTATTTTTTAATTTAGTTGTTATAATGATTTTGTGGTAATGTGTCTTATTCCGACAATAATAACGTTACATTGCATTAAATTTTTGATACGTTTGACTAATCATATAAGGTTGATTGTTTGTCGTAAATACAATGGTGTTGATCTGATAAGGCACATAACATTTTTGTTTATTAATGTAATTGATATTGCGTTTGGGTCTCTAGTAAGTGCACCATAAGCTTATTTCATCCATTAATTTAATCATCTGTCTGAAGAGTTGGAAAGTTATGGGTAGTTCCACTTAGGCAAACACGCAATGATGTTCATCTACGCTAATGACTGCGATAAATGTTGGATCAGTTAAACTTTGTATACAATATGCTATGTACATTGCTGATGTATTGAGCAGCGACTTTCTTTGAGTTATTGGCAGTTATGTCGACGAAAAGATGGCTTGATCTTAATAATTCTTAACGTTCATAATCATAACATGCTTCCATCACGTAGTTGCCATTTGTAATTAATCAACATTCAACAGTCATTAGAATCATGTGATATAGGGCTTCATTTTATTGCTCTTGGGAGATCTGGTGTGTTGATGAAGTGGAAGAAAGATTAATGATGGAAAAATTAAAGGTCATTTTTATCATCAAATTTCGAGATAATGGGGCCGATAATTTTAACGTAATTTTTTTACAAGTGTATTTTTGAAGTTTTCTTAATTTTTTTTTCATTTTTGTGAATACTTATAATTAAACCAATAGTTAGTAAACAATTTATAATTTACCATGAGCAACTGGTGGGTTGAGGCTTCATCTTTTAACAAACATTTTGATTTATTGTACTTAATCATTGAGTATGTTATTTTTAAGGCACTAAATTTTTAATAGATGACTCGATGAACTTTAAACGTGACTTGGCATTATTTTAGTGATTGAATTTATTTTTAGAACATTCTATTTCTCATTAGTTAAAAGCAATAAGTTAACTAAATGTATCTTTTACGATTACGTATATGTAATTAACGTTTTTTAAACGTTTTTTTTATTGTTTATGCTGTACAAGTATAATTAGAATTTCTTTAAAGTGGTGTCATGGTAGTTTGCATATTTAACGGATTAAAGTTTAATATTAGCAAGTGTAGTACAGTAATTAATGCTATAAATTGCATTTTCTAAATTACTTGTACGGCACTTTTAATTGTTATGCTAAGGTGTTATTTCTTCGCTTTTCTTTCACCTGCGCTATCTGCTTTCTTATTTTTACGCTCGTTTAAATTTGTATCATACAAATTACTTGTTGAATGAATAGTCACATTACACTGCACTGTATTTCTAATTAAAGTTTTCTTTTTGTTTCAAAATTAACATGTTTTCCAAATTAATGTTAAATTTTAGAGCATTTTTATCTGCGCTTTGAAAGAAAACTTAATTGTTCATTTTATCTTTTGCAAAATATTTTATTCGTCATCTTTTACGCTTAATAATTAACTTAACGTCTTACTGTAATTGCAAAGAAACCTTTCCTATAATCTAGCAATCACTTCTAACATGGTGAATTGCAGTGAAGCCCATGCTCAACAAAATATTAGACACTGATACTAAAATTAGTAATAATAACAGTAGTCAATTTTTTAAATAATTGCCATGTAATTTGAGGTAGGGTAATTACTTGGACGGAAGGAATCGTTTTTCATAACTCAAATTTAAATTGCTTAACCGCTTTCTATCAGGAAGTACAGCACGAGAAGTTAACATGTAATTAAAACCAATCTTAGAATTGTTGGAAAGAAGACGTTTTCTTTAATACAAAAATTGACTCAATTATGAAAGTTAAAATATTGGTGGTATCGTATTTTCTTTTTAAAATAAATAATGCAACTAAAAGTTAATTTGAAATGTTTAATGGCTAACACGTACAGTTTATGTACCGTTGAAGTTAGTGGAGAAAACGTGTGACTTGTGGGATTTTTTGTTATTTATGCAATATTTGAGCTTTTACTAAATACGTTTACCTTACTTAATTTTTATCTAGTTGAAAGCCAATATTTACTGGGAAAGTAGCTTCATATTTATTTATTGGTTTGTTTTTAGTGAAAGTAGTGTTTGCAACGCCAACTCTCTTGATACCACTAAAGTTAATTAATAGTGTGTGTATACATGCATATAGTGCTGCGTCCAATTAAACCTTGTGTTGTCTTTATCACCTTTTATTTTGGTGCACACGGTTCATGATAGCTTCATCTCGTTACAATTAGTATATCTGGCATAAAACATGTGTTGGAAATGCCGTGTTACACAGGTATTAAACGTTTAAGTTACACTTTGCTTGTGGCAGATTAAGTAACATACTTTAGTCTCCTTTAGCTTAATCAGCTAATCATCTCTCAGTTACATTTTTTGTGTCAAGTGTCATATGACTTGACTTGTACATGTACTTCTACTTGATTCTTCATCGTAAACTTGATATGTGAAGATTTTTTTCTTGTTGTTAAGATAAAAACTTTGTGGTGGTTTTTTTTATTTTGTTGTAACATAAAATTTAATATCTGTCTAGTCACACTTGAAAATATTTTATCAATGTTTTCCTTTACTTCAACAACTTACAATACATGCTTTTTAATGTTTTGACTTTGAACTGTGTTTTTATACGGTCTTAAATCGATCGTGGTTTTTATTTAAAATATAAAGAAAAAAACCCTTAAAGTTTTAGGCTTCTTAAAGATGCTTTTTGAAGTTAACAGTTACAGGCAATGAAATTAGATAAAACGAAGAATTGTGTTGAAGAATTCCCAGTAAAATTAGCTTCCATTAAACTAATTCCTTACTCTCGTAATTCCTAAAAACATGCCTGAGAGCTTATATAACGTACTCAGTTACGTATTTATTTTCTTGGTTTTTTTTATATAAGTAAATCGATTGTTTGTTGATTGTCAGCTTGATTGTCTTTTGTTGTATTTGCTACATTATCTTCCAGTGCTTTGATATGTGGAATATTCATTCAGCCTTTTATTTCAAACGTCGACTGTTTTTAAAACTTGGCGTTTTTTGGTCACCGGAGTATTAAATGAACGAATTGTTTAAACTTTAAGGCTTGATGTATTTATGTGATTTAGATTTTTTAAAAAGAATTTTCTTGTTGACGTTATGACCCAAAGGCAATTCAATTATAGATGATACGGTTGCCTTCCAATTTCATTGTGAGTGCGTTTGAAAAGAATTTAATCTATTTAGGGTTTTTTATCGTCACTTTTGTGGCTTTTATTTTAAATCGTGATACTGTAACCGAGGTAATTAATATGTACTACCATCCGAAGTTTATAACTCACTTTGAAATTTTTAGTAAACTTTTTTATTTAGTAAGTTTATGTAGATTTACTTGCTCAAATTAAATGTTATTCAAAAAGCTGCGCACTCGTGTAAGATCTTGTGATGCTTGAAATTGAATTACGAATCAAATGTTTTTTGCTTTAAGCAGACGAGTGGGTGTTCAGCTGATTTTTAAGTTTTAAATTGTAATTAGCGCTTTACTAAGGTTTATGTCTTTTTTTACCTGATTAAGTAGTAATTGTTTGACAAGTCTTTATATTAAGAATGGTTGCCTATTTTTACGCCCACATAACTTTAGATGAAGTATTAATTAATTGCTGTCTCGTTTATCGAAATTTTTTGTTTATTTGTCTTGGTATTAAGTATTGTGTTTATTAGTTTGAAATTTATAAATCGACTTTTCTATTGTTTAGTCTTTAACTGCGGTTTTTTTTCTTAAATGTGGGAAAGACATCAAAAATTGAAAGTCAGTTTTGTGGTTTTGACAAGAATTACTAAGCAAAGGTATATGACATTAGAGTTTTCACGCGAATGGAAAGTTTGTTTAATGTCTTGCAAAGGGAATAATGTTGACTAATACTTGGACTATTTACATAAAAATAAGAGTGATAAAAGAAAGGATGCATAATTATTTTTGAAAACGCTAAATACTATACTGTACGTTTAATGTGCTAAGAGGGGCTCATTGTAGCAAAAATAGCAGTCAACAGAGGGGCGGGGAGATTCATTGTTGATGTTATATGGATTAACAAAGCGTTAATTAAACAAAAGATAGCTGGCTGTACTTTTCATTTTCAATGTAATTAAACGTCATCCGAATTTTAATAGCAAACAAAGGAGCAGCACAATGGAAGAGTTACTAAGCTGTTTTGTGCATTCATAACATCCATGCCTAAATGTTTCTGCCATACCTAATTTGATTTGACAGATTTTGCATGCCAAATTGTTGAAATTAATTTTTATATACTGTATTTAGTAAGTTACATTGTTTAGTATAACGGACAATATTAATTTTTTTTTTCATTTTTGAAAATGCGTAATTATAAAAGTCCTATGACTATTACTGTATGCTATTTAGGGCAACAAAGGTCAACTATATTTACTGTAGCTCATTTAAAAAATATTACGCTAAAAATTTAACTTAACTTTAGATAGAAATACAGTAAATTTAACTTGTTAGTAAGAAACCGTTATTTATTTAAATTACCGTAGTAAATTTCTTGGAAATTGAATGATTGAATCTACTTTTAATTTTTTCTTAAATCGCAGTGAATCGTTTCTAATAACTTTAGTGGTTATTGTGTTACTTTACAAGCAAAGCTCCCTTCATTTGAAAAGATTCGTAATTCACTTTGTTAATGGATAGACGGTATTAGCGAGTGGCGATTTTAAGTATAAATAAAATAACTATCAACGGGAAATAATATGCGATTGAATCTCATTCACTTAACCGTAGAAAAAGAAACTATGTTGGGTTTTTTAATAGTAACAGTAAAAAATGAAGCAATTATATACTTACAGTCAACGTCGTAGGTGGGTGCTGCTCTTGCAAATTCGTTTAATACTAACAGGAGACAAAATGCAATAGCCACGCATTTGACTACGGTTTTCGAAGACATGCTCTGAAATGAGAAATAATACATGTTTATAATAACAGTTACAGTACTAAAATGGTTTATTTTTAAGCAATTTTGAAGTACAATCAGTGCATGCAAGCTTATTTAATCTGCTTAAACATTTTACTTGAAAATGTTGATATGTTGTAAACTATGTTAAACAACGAAATATTATCACATTTTAATGTATAGTAATGTTTGAGTTTATTTTGTAGTTTGCAATAGGATTTTATGAAGTTCGAAAAAGTTTGTCGTAATCAAAGGCATTTTGTTCAGTACAGACGTAAATAAATAGAATTGAGGTTAAAATCATAAAAATTATATTGTAATGTTGTGTTAAGAACCGCTTTGAGATGTTTAGTTTTATGTCATTTCCGTTTTCTATAAATTATATTTGTCTAAAGACAGTCACAGTGGCGTAAATTAAAAGCTCTTCATTCAGCAGTCAAGTCCGGATGTTATCTTATTTCTCTCTTTTCGGTCTCTCTACAATAAACTTGACATTTTCTGTATGTTATTCGAGTAAGTTGTTTCACACTTTCGGTGACGGAAAACGAGAGTTCATTGACAGTTTCTCGGTTTTCTCTCGCCCACATATCAGCAGACTTGTTCATTAAATATTAAAACACTGATAAAATATTTTTAAACAGTTTTTATGTATAAAAATGCGATAGTATAAACTTTACATATTTTGTGGTTTAATTAAAATTGCATAAAGATGAGAAGGGGGAAAAAGAGAGTTGGCTTGTTTTTGACTGACTTGATCATAAGTCAGAAAAACCCAAGTGGGAATAAATATTGTTATTTTGGTATGCAAACGTAATTGTCGCTTTTTGGTAATGGTATTAAGTTAATCTTCTGGCATGTTAGCAAATGCGTGAAATTAGTTTGTGGTTTTGGTATACAAGTAATGTAGTTTCTGTTACATTATGGAAACAAATTGGCTGAATGCTGTATGCATAAATGTAACAAAAATGAGTTTGCAAACAAAAGCTTAAGTGCTTAGTTGCATTTAAATTCCAACAGAAAAATAAATAACATATGTTAGATCCCCTGAATCTATTATTTACAGCATTTTTCGATTAATTCAGCTGCATAATTTATGTTTGTTACATAGTTTTGCTTTTTTTATATCTTTCTTGTTATAACGTGATGCCCATAAGGCCCTTCCGTTGTTAATTCAAGTGTTTATGAGTAGAGAAATGTTGATAAAAACAGTTTTAGAAATTGATTTAATAATCTAATTTAGCTATTTGTATAGTTTATCTGACAGCAGCTTACAAATCTTTTTTTTTTTTTTTTTTTTTGTTACTTGAAAAGTAGAAATGGAATTAAAATTGTTTTTCAATAATAACAATAAGAAAAATCAAGTGCACGATGCGTGTATCTGATGGTGACATTAAGTTGTTGTTATTATCGGAATTGAACAATAATTTTGTTTTTCTGTATTATGACATGTGATACGTCAAGTGGTCGGGCTAAAATAGATGAAAAGTGCGCATGTTCAAACGGAAGTGTGTTAAAGATTTTAAGAAAAACCTCTTGAACTACAGTGCACACTTCAAAACACACCATCCTACGCTTCCTTAACGTCGAAATTGCGCTCTTATAATATTTTGTTGGAATTAGAGAAAAGTTTTTTGAGTTCATTTAGAATCTGAAAAGAAATCCATGCTTTCTCTTACACACAATCACAAAAGCAAAATTGTGGAAAATTTATATAGGAAGTAATTAGTAAAACCGATGTGAATTTATCATTATCGCTAATTAAAACGTCGCTGCGTGTAGTGTTTATTCTAACTGGTCGTCCCTGGAGATTGTGTTTGGGGTAATCGTCGTTGACTCCCAATACAGTTTGTGCGCTCTGCTGTTCATTTGCTCAACTCACACAAGAGATTATACAAGCGAATTTATTGATGCAAATAAAATGTCTTTTTCAATTTTCTGCATGGCGTCAGCTCGCTGCGTGCCATTCGCTACACCGTTATTTATATCACGTGTGGTAATTTGCTCACAGCTTTTGCTAGTTGTGCTTATGACTTATGAGTGTGTCACGTTACAAAACTAATTAACTAGTAAGAGTAGTTTTCATTAGTAACGGATAGGGATGTTAAAATGGCTTCCAATAATAATTAGTTAATTTTAAGTGTTTACTACTTCCGAATTTTTGCTTGATTTCTTTTCTTAAGAGGTAAACATTGTTTAAAATAAAGATGCCAATGTATTTATGACGTTGAAAAAGTAATTTAATTAAAGTTTTTGTTTCGATTTATAAGAATATTGATTTTTATTCAACACAATTAAAATGTGGTTTTAATTTTTTTAATTATGGAATTTTATGTAATTATTATGTTGAACTTTAGCTAATCAGTCATTCATTTGTGTACTTTTCAGATATTCTAATGATATTTTTAATGACTTTGAACTTATAAAAGAAATTTAAGTCGGTATAATCAATTATTGTAAATAAGTGCAGTGCATGTACTTTTACTGTTACATGCTATGACAACCGTACTGTATATTGAACTAAATTACAGTGGAAAGATGAAAGAACTCTAAATTGTAAATTAATAATTGTTTCGACTCGTGTATCAAATTAAAATGTCTCGATTTGCAATAATTTGCTAAGTAATTTTTTATTTCAATGTTTATAATTTGTAACAATTATTGTAATGGCAATTGACGTTAATGATTTTTCGTATTTTTTGGATATCAGATTTTTTTAAATATTTGTAACGTGATATGTAGTCAAAGCAGCTTGATAAACCTTTTTTTAAATTATTTTTACTTTCATTAAATTTGTAATTAATTACGTATGATATGGGAATTAGTCCCAGATTGCTTCGTACAGTAGTTGGTAAAACTGAACAATTAATTAAATTTTGGTTTGGATGTTGTACAATACTGTGGCATCAAGTTGGTCATTTAATGCTGACCATTGCGTTGTCAGTGTTGCTTTAGCTAGTTTAATTGAATTAAATTAAAAATATAAAAATAGTAGAGGGAATTCTCCTAGGCCAGTAAAGAGACAAACAAATCAATAGAGAGGGGCGTTTTCGTTTAAGTAGAGCAAATAATTGACGTCCGGAAACGAATGTTTTAAATATCCGGAAGTCATTTCATTAGTGTCTGGAAGTTAATGGCGTTGGACGTAAAAGCTATCATCATCACTGCTACAGGCGAAAGTGGTTGAAAGCACAAACACACTGCCATTTTGTATTTTTATTTTTTTTAAAGAAAAGTATAATAAGTTTTGAACGATAATAAACATTTCGGTTACATTAACCAACTTTTTATTGTTATTTTAGCTAGCATTTTTATCGATTTTTTTTATTAGCTCATTTATTGAATAAAAGTTAATATAGTCAAATTTAATTTGACAAGCTATGGAAATATCAGTGGAATACAGTTTTGAGACACGTGACTGAAATGTCAGATTATGTCAAATATTTTCTATATTTTAGTCGATATCATTGAAAAATGTCGATGGGTTGAGTGTTGTGTGCATTCGTATGAAACTAGCAGACGAATACTAAATTATTGTCTTGCGACTATTTGTGTGCATTTGCTATATTCTAATGCAAACTGAACTGTGTTTGTGTGCGCACCTATTTACGTCTCGTTTTTATAATATCTTAACATATATATCTTGTGAATGTGATTTATCATGACAGTATCGATATGTACCCATTCTTTCTTATTTATAATGCTATTATTTCTGTCATTTTCCCCAGCCTTTTTGCTTAGCATATTCTTGTACTGTATTTCTCCTTCCCCATTTACTTTTTCGTTTTTGCAAAAATATATGGCAAGCGGCATTTGTGCATAAAAGGAAATCGAAATTTCCATAATATTGCTTTCATTCCAATCTTGTATTTACATTTGGACATATTCGTCTTATTATTATTATTTTTATTGAGAAATATTTGCATGCTTTCTGGGTGCATAATATGATGGCAACTTTATGTGTAATTTTCTTCTTTTGCTTTTATACTGTATTAAGTTGCTACTGCTGCTCGTATTACGCTCTGGATGTAATTTTGAACAGACGTTTTTTATTGTTGCTGTTGTATTGTTGTAGAAACAAATTAATCAGCGTTGACGAACAGCCATTAATTAAAATTTCTGAAATTAGTACTACTGGAATTTATTAACGAAATGACATTTGATGTCGTAAATGTCAAACAAGTATGCGGCGATGTAATAAGAAAGCACGTTTCTTAAATCATTTTTTTTATTATCTATCATCTTCCGTAAATCAGCCATTTTTTAGCGTTAAAAACTTGTATATAGGGAATCTGCACAAACGACCTTTTAAGACATGAAATGGCTGATGTTTTTTTTATGTTATTGATTCTGTGCTGAGAGAGCGTTTACAGATACTTATTTGTGATTTATATAAATACTTGAATTAAAGTAAACTGTTGACTAGTAAAACAGAAGAATTTATACAGTATGTAATGCTGTAACTTAAAGGATATTTTATTTGATAATTTCACTATTGTCGTAATTTACACTATTATAGACAGCTACCTAAACTGTAACTAGTTATTTTAAAAGATGTAAACAGGACATTTAGTTGCTAAAAATGTGATAAATTTTAAGCCAATTTAATACAATCTAGTTACTGTACTCCATTTACTTGAGAGTAACAATGTAACAATACGTCACTGCTGATCACCTGTTGAATATGTTCAAGTTGCGTCGGCGTAATTTCATAATAGTAATTGCTTTGTGATAAATATTTATAACTTTTTAATGGCAAAGTATTTAATTAAACGATCTATGTCACTGTCAGACATGCGTTAATTGTTTGTGAGCTACTAAACTTGGTGGCAATTAATTTAGGAATCAAAATTTGGCTTGAACTTGATAAATATTTGCTCTTGCAGTAGTTTTAACAACAAACAAACAAGTTATTTCTCTCAGTATGTTGAATGAAAAGGTCAAAAGATAATTTCTAAAATTACAGTTAAATTGGATAGTGCTGTTTTTACAAGTAGCATTTTTGTCGTACAGTACAGTCGTTTGTATTTTGTTAGCTGTTTATTTGCTAAGTTATGTACATTTTGTAATAGCAAAACGAGATAAGAAACGAAACAAAACAAAATTCTTTCCTCCCAACATAATGTAATGTTTTGTATGCTTGTATAAAGTTTGACACGTTTTATTTTTATGGTTTCGCGCCGTTCGAAGGCATATGTTTAAAATTTCAGGTGTGTGTTGTTACAATCTACTTTGTAATAACGCTCAACTATGCGAAAGAGCTTGCAAATATACCGAATACGCTCTTACATAGTCGCGTTTTTTTTTATTATTATGATTTTACCAGTGGCGTTGTTTTGTTTATTTGTTTGCGAAATTTTGTGTATTTTATTTGAGGGGAAAGAATTATCAGCAAGTGAGAAAGGATGACACTTTATATGGCATCTCCCCCCAAACATAAACCACAAAACATATTATAATTATCACTTTAGCGACTTGTGTTGAAGGTGTGTTTCCATGTTGGAGGATCAGGCACACCCTCATTTTAATATAACCCCTTATGTTAAACACATAAAAGCAACAACTTATTTAAATAAACATTTTCACGCCAACAAGTGGACCTGTGCGATTAAAGCAGACTTTTTTTTTTGGAAAATTATTTTGCAATCTTTTTATTTTATTGTTGTAGTACTTGACGACACCTCCAAACGATAATCTGACGTCTAAATCAAACCATTACGTCGTGGTTCAGTAAAATAGTTTCAAACATTAAATTGAGGCTAATAGGCTAAGTTGTTGAATTATTATTAAAAGCAAGGCCAATTTTTTTTAGCTATTAGCTTCTGATTTACGCTGTTATGGCATCATTAACTTGGCTTACTCATGTTTGAAGTTAATCGTGCAGTTAATTATTCGGTGATACTGATAAAGGTTAAAGGACCATATTTATTCCCAAGTTGTTGCTTCCAGTATTTTCTGACGGTTTTGTTTAAACATTGGATGCCATTTAATTGTGCGAACTTTACTAACTTACTTTAATGGTGGAGCGACTAACTGCATGAGCCTAAAGCAGTTTGCTCGAATTAATAGCATTATTCTGTAACATTAAAAGCCAAGTTTTAACTGATTTATCGTATCGTTCTGCTGGATATTTCTTGAATGCGGTTAACTCGGTATTTTAATCGATTGATTTTTATTTTTTATTTCAGACTTAAAGTTAGATTTGGACTGGTTTGTTTGATGGAATCGTAATGGCGGTTTTAAGAATCAAATTTGATCGCTGGAAGGCACGTTCTGTGTCTTAAAAGCCGAATCTAATTGCCCGAAGCCTTATTTGGTTCTTTAAAAACAAAACTGTGTTATCTGAAACCAGTTCAACCTGAATCTAAATTCTGTGATTTTTACGAAAAACAGTTTGTGTTGTAGAAGTTAGTTCTAGTTGCTTGAAGCACAAAAAGCTAAAAGCACACAAGAAAAATGCTTGTGTAAAGTGCTTTTTATCCTTTAAATTTAGTCGTTTTCACTTTACTTTGTGTCTTAAAATAACAGAAGAACGATTTAATACAAATTCTAACAATTGTATGAAGAAATGAAGCCTTAATTTGTGCATTTGAAATGGCTAATTACAAGCTGATTTATAACTCTTAAACTGATGAATGAAATATTTTCGAAAGTCTAAGTTGTGAATGTGAGATGATGCAACACCGTAGTTTTTACGTGCAAATTGTTATAGGCATTGTTGAAAGTTTTAATGGCTAAATTGGCCTTTGGGGATGGCTGTTCCTTCCCATCTTACTTTTTCTTTACATTTAGACACTGTACTATATGTTTCTTTTACTGTATTATTAATATTATTATATGTTTTGGCTTAAGAGTAGGGAAGAGGATAGAGAAAATGTTAGGGGGATAATAAACTTTGTTTGGGTGGGTAGAGGAATTTCAATTGTCATTGTTTTTACGGTATGTGGTTTTGAAATGGCGGTGGGTTTTTGTGAGAGGAGTTTTTTTTGAGGGTGGAAGAGGGAGAGTTTGGAGTAAATGTGAAAGAAAGATGTCCTTGTTTGTGTTTTATCTCTTTTTCCTATGTGTTGTTAGTGCGGTTGAGATGAGCAATCACTTAAGTTAGTTGCCGAGAAAAAAAATTTGTGAATCGAAATTTTTTACATAAGAGTAAAAATAAAAAAATCGAGGTGGACCTCCTGTGGCGAGAATTTAAGATGTTGATAAATGGATGTCTTTTAACAAAGTGACTTTTGACCATAAATAATACCCCAACTTCTTTGATAACGAATGACGATTATGTATAAACATATAAACAACAGGTTTTCGTTGCCTTGCTTTTTTGCCATAGTGCTAAAGTAAATATTAAGAAAATTTTTTTATTTGCAAAAAAAAAAAATTGACCCCCAACCATATATGAGAGTTGGGTTATGTTTCATTCCTCCTAATCCCTCTTGTGTTTTTTTGTTGTTGCAATTAAGATACAGTAATTTATTTTTCGGGCTAAAGAAGCATATAGCAAAATATATCGACTTCTTCTTCTCTCCCAGGTTTTTTTTTCTTATTTCTTCGTAAAAAATACTGGTATGATATAACAGATTTTTTTTCATGCGGGACTTTGTTATTTAATGTATTACATAACCGAATTTGAACTTGTTGCGGAACGTTTTTTTGAAAGGAAAGTGATAAGTTGATAGTTTTATGTGGATTCGTCAACGGAAATTATTATTTCCGCCATATCGGTACGGCCTCTATGTCACGTAACTACATCACGGCAGAGAACTTTTTAAGAGCAAGATAAATTGTTTGATTATAAGTTAAAATGTATATGTCGGTAGGGTAGGGCCTCTTTCTCCCTAAGTCACATGATAAATGGGTGCAGTGTTGTGTTTTTTTATCAAACTGAATTGAGGCAAATCACATACCAAATGCCCAAAATTAGGTCAATACTAGACAAAACCAAATTAGCTTATTGTAATATATTTTGTAGAAACATATTTGTACCTACTAGATACAGTAAAAAAATAAAATCTAAATTATGTGCTGTCAGCATAGATTAGGGCCACAAAAATTAAATCTTTGACATGATACATGTTATAAAAGGCTAAATTTAAAGTACATGGACTGTATAATCCTGTTTTAAGAATAAATTACATTTAAATTCAATGCAAAGTGTTTGACCAATAATCATGCTTAGCCATTCTTTAAAATTATTCGTTAGCATTGAAACAGAATTTATTACATTTCAACTTTTCAAAGACACTGCACATTGTTGAATTTATTTTTAAAAAAAAAAACTTTAAGCCTATCCTGTTGACTATTCATTTGCCGGAAAGGGTTTTAAAAACATCGTAATTTTAAGCTGAACGTAACAGTAAAAAAAGCATTTGTTTTTTTACATGTCAAATATAATGGAGTGTAAATTTGATTACTGACCACGTGCTGAGTGACTTAAGCAAACGTAAAATACAAATTTATCCCCTTTAGCATCAAAACTAGTTTTTTTTCTTCATATTTGTTGATCTTTTTTTAAAAGTTCATGTTGAATGGGGTTTTTTTTGTTGTCGTGTATTTTTGTTGTTCTTTACTTAAAAGGGCTCGTTTGATGTTTTCCACTTTTTCCCATGGTTTTTTGTTTGAATTGGTGGCCATTAGTAGGGAGGGGGAGTCTGTGATGGCTAATCTTAAGAAAAGACATTTTGGATTGCCGACACTTACTATATACACGACGGCTACTTTGGCCATTTGCAGAGGTGGAAAAAATTTGATAGGTGGAAAGAAGAAGCAACATGTGAGGGGTGAAAAATTGGTGTCAACCCTAAACTGGATTAGTGGACAAGCGGATGTTTTTTTGAATGTGGAGGAGGAAGATGGTTAGATGGTAAGATGGAGATGCCCAAAAAAGAGAGATGAGAGGTGGGGGTATTTAACCTTTGAAGATTAGCACCAACAACAATAACAACTAAAAAGTAGTTTTATTTTGTTTTTAAAAATACAATTTCTAGTGAACTTAAGTTTTTCTACAGGTAAAAAAAAAAAAACTCGGTGAGAATGAGTGATTGATGACCGTTGTGATTGTAGGATTGGAAAAAATAAAATTGCAGCTATAAAAATTGATCGTGAACGGAATGGTTAATTATTATAAAGTCGTGACAATCAATTTAGGTCGGGAATTTTTTTATTTATATATTTCTTTTATTGTTGGTGAAATTTCAGTTAAGTTTAGTAATTGAAATTTTTTTTTGACAGCTATTAAATAAATAATAAAAATGTAATCAATTTTTAAAATCTTAATCGTATACAGCCAAATAACCGAATGACATAAATGACAGATTTAAACGACTTTGTTGTAGCATTTATTGACGGCTGTTAAAAACTTTAGGGTTTCTCGCGATTACATCATTTTTATTCTATAGTGGTCACTTTATATTTCATGAGAAGAAAAAATAACCACAAAAAAAAAAACTAAAACACTTTCTTTCAATTTTAAAACGTTTTTAGTTTACACGGTTTGTTTATACTGTGCTGCCGATTTTTTTGTATGTTACCACAACATGCATCATCTTACTATCAAATTATACCCACAAGCAATAATAATATGACAGAAATTGAAAAAAAAAAAATGAAAATTTCATGACTGACCTTAAAGTAAATTCCCTTGGCTTTGTTTGTCAAAAAATCAAGTCTTTTTTTTTTTTGCTGATGCACGAGTAAATTCAATTGGAAGCTGTGTGTTACAGTTGGCTTTGCTGGAGTGTAGACCTGGTGACCGGTTTGAACGTTGAAAACGGTTTGGTAAATGGTTTAGACATGGCTTCTTATATATATCTCCACAGTGTACGTGTATGAGGGGCGTGGCGTAACCATATCGGTGGTAGCGTGGGTGATAAAGATAGGGAGGGGGTATGGTACATAGTCAGGACTGCTTGTGTTTGTGGGGGTGGCTTTTACATGGTGCTCTATTCCCAGTTTTATGTATACAAATACAAAACCATTTCTTACACGTGTTGCTCTATGTTCTTTGAGAGTTTAAGAAATCACACGAATATGTTACGTGCAGTTTCAACGTCTAGGAGTGTCGACTCTTGCTTTTACACACAAATATTGTATAAGAAAAATACAAAGAGGGGAAAAATATCGAAGTGAAACAGTTGCAAATCGATCAGATTTAAATAGTGCAGTATATATGTATTAAAAACGATTTTAGTTTCATTTTTTGACAGGACACACTGTATTTTATCGTTTAGTGTAAGCAAAGACAGAAAGATAAATGTTGAAGAGTGTTGAAGATGAAACAAATCGTTTACTTTAAGGGGGAACTAGAGATATTTTTAGCAGTGACAAACATGTGTATACCGTGATTTACCTTAATTAATTAAAATTAATTTATTAAAAGCGTCGTTGTTTATACGTCCATTTTTAAGAAGAAAAATGACTTTTCTAACGTTTTAATTCCATTATTTTTGTGTTGTTTTTTAATACAAGTGCAAGCACAGCATCTTTAATATCGTTTTAGACACCAGGTGGGATGTCGTTTTATTTTGATTAACTGGAAAACGGAGCTGAACACTGTCTTTTCATCACTAATTTCTGAGCTTGCAAATCCCTTTTCTGACATTTTAATATAAGTTGTTAATGAGTAGTGAAAGTGGTGGTTTGGGGGGGGGGGGGGGGAGAAGTTATTTTTTGTGGTAATTGTTTCTCTTGACTCACGTTATCACCTGTAGAGGGCGCCTTGCGAATCAAATCCCATGCTACCGCTATAACCTATTGTGGTACTTTTAGTAATAAGCGTATCCAAAAAGATGAACCTATTTACTGTATACACAAACAATAAATGGAGAATAAGCTGAGTCGAAATGCTGAGGCGGCGATGGTGGTGATGATGTGGGGAGAAATGTTAAGGGTTGAATGGAAGAATACGAGGGAGTGGATTTAATTAAAAGCCTTTGGTTTACTTTATATGAAAGGGGGGCTCGAGTACAATTTTGACGGGCGGATTTTGTGTCTGGGTTTGGTTTATTTTTTATCTTTTAATGGTGATTAAGTGAGACATTTATTATTAAGGTTAGGCTCCAACCACAAATTATTACGCTGTGATTAAACTACGCCATGATTGCTGAGGCTGTAATATTTTTTAAATTACTGTGTACTGTTTTCTTATCAACATATCATTTTTCGGTTACATGTTTACTTTAGTTATAAAGAGTTAGTAATGGTTTTTAAATTAAGACGGTGTACCTGATAAAAGGTATGGATCTTTAATTAGTGTAATCACCTTAAAAATAGTTTTCTATTCAATTGAATTTATTGTTGTTTCTTTAACGGTTTATAAGGAATCTCTCTCTTTTAATTTTTTTGACAGTCGTTGTAATAGGGCTTCGAACCAATAAAAATTAAAAATGGTAATTTAATTAGTGTCGATTAAATAAAAAACTTGTTGGTTATCATAGAATTGTATTTTAAAGGAACAGAAAACGAGCAATTTAACTGAGAAATTTTATATTAAAGTTTTTTTATTTACATTAACGGGGGAGGATAAAAGAAAACTTTTTCTATAGGGATTTACATAGTAGAGCTGCAATTAAGCATTGTTAGCTGTAGTCAAATTTTTAATATGGAGAACAATTGTACCATACAATGTAAATTACATGTTTGCGCTTTTCATTACAACTTATGCAGTGAAGTTTTTAACTTTGTAGCCCATACAGATAACATTGGCTAACTAAATTTGAAGTTTTTAGTTATAAAAGGCATTCTAGTATTATCAATCCACGGAAAGAAAATGATGAGTAGTACACTAACAAATATTATACATAGCGCATCATCGTGGAAGTAGTGTATCATGACAAATATTGAACATAGTATTATCATAGTAAAAATATTATATCATGGCAAATAAGTTAGTGTATCATTATCATAGTGTACATAACTTACAGGAATATGCATTACTCATAGCATATACAGTACATTACTCATAATCATTATTATGCGTTTTCGTTTCTTAATATAAATCAATGTAAAGTTGCTGTAAATCAGACAAAACAAGTCATGAAAGTTACAAATAATTTATTTGATAATTGTAGACAACGGTGATATTGCTGACAGCTGCAGTTGTTAGGAAACAGACTCACTAAGTTAATCTAACCAGTTATTCGACTGCACGAATATTTCCGTGTATACAAGTCTCTTAACTTACAAAGAGGATGAGTATTGAAGCAGTTAAAAGATGACATAATGGTGTTATTTTAGCGACACATGTTTGCTTATTTCAGCTGTTATCATCATTACAAAAGTTTTATTGGTTTTAATTGAATAAAGTTTGTAATTTAAGCCATTTTGAAGTTGTGTGATAAAAACCTCGGGAATGTGCAGTGGTGTGAGTTTACAATAATATGTAAAATAAGTTGAAATGACGTCGAACTAACTGTTCATAATGCATACATATATAGAAATGAAAGGATTTTGTTTAGTAGGTTGACTGACCTTCAATTTTTTCTCATACTTTTTAACTGATAAATTAGTATTGGGATGGAGATTATTTTGTCAATTCGGTTGATGTCCTATCGATTATCAGGCTTTCTAATCGCTTTTGTCGTTCACCTTGTGTGTTTGTTTAATGACTTTCGCCACCTTAACATTATATTTACAAGAGACATTTTTCTAGTAGGTTTTTGTAATGGATTAACAGAATGAAAACTAATATGAAAAATTAATCGAGAAGCTCTGTAAATGTATGACAGCAGCAATGTCATTATCGAGTTTAACGATCACTTAACGACTAAAGTCACTAATTGAGGCCATCATGTTTTTTGTTATCAATAGTTTATCCACCCAGAATGTAATTGATGGTTATTAATAACAAACTTGAATATTGTACAGAGTCTTTTGTAACTTTTTGTATGAAATTATTTTGTAATTGGCTTATCAAATGCAGCCGTTTTTTCTTTTTAAAAGTGATATATTATTCATTTTTTAATAAATGTTTAATTATTTAATTAGTAGACACTGAATAATCAGGTCATTATTTTAAATGATAAAGACATTTTTTAAGTATCAGTGCTTTGTAGAAAATTTAGGAAAGTCTTAGATGATTAAATTTCTTGTGTACAGTTTAAGTCTAGGGCATTCAAGACTGAATTGTTATTGTTGTCCATTAATTATTTGTTTTGTGTCGACTAGGAAATAGTTAAACATTAAGTTGACAATGGAGACCTAAGTGACCTTCGTTTATCAGTAAAAAGTTCAAACAGTTCAGACATAACATAGGGCCTTACATGTTACATAACTTGGTGCTTAGGGCATAGCTTTTCTCTAATTAAAAACGATGTTTAATGGTGTTTGTAGTCTCTGACTTATCTGTTAAATAGTATAAACGGTAAGGCGATATGCCATTACAAATGACTGATTTATAATTGCATTACGCTTATACTTGTGCGATTATTATGTTAAGCGTTATTTTTACATTAAGAATAAAACACACTGAAGTAAGTAAAAATTTATTACTCGTCTCGTTGTAAGGACCATCTTCGATAGTGTACTTTTCTATAAATACATTGCAGTCGTTTTTATCGGATTATCAACTGCAGAGTTATCAATGTTTATCTTTGACATGTTTTTTTTTGTTTTAAGCGTTGAACTGAAGTGCTTCTTTATTCCAAAGCGTTGAATTTAATAGGTAAGCCGAACAGTGCTTTTGAGATCATCATCATCAAAATATTTTCTTTTCTTTTTTTGTGCTACACTGTTGGTGTATGTAGAGTATGAGGCTGTTTTGGTGACTGTTATTCAGCCTGAATACGGCATGGGAGAGAACGCATATAGTTCAATTTGCCGTAAACTATCTTTTTCATCATTCTCACTATTGTAAATGGTTCGTGACATTTTTCTAATACACATTGCCACATTCTCACGGCTACAACGTTTTACATCACTTTTCACAACGAATTTATTTGCTGGAAATAATAATAACAACGACAACATCAAAAAAATATCTTTTCGAAAACCTCGTTGTTTTATATTTAATATATTTATGCGCAGTGTTTTTGTAAATAATGATGTTATAGGCATGGGTAATTTTGGCGACCTTGCAATAGATGGACTTGGAAAACTAGATTAATTAGTTGAGGTCAATAATTGTAAAGATGTTTTTCAGTTCTTTCTACTCTTTCAATTCCCATCTGTGATTTATCTGGCTTGTTAGAGAGCAATGGCGGTACACCCAAGTGACCATGGCATTAATTCAGTGTATGAAGCTGGAACACCGGCTACCGGTAGATGCTATCATGGGAATCTAATACCAATACCAAAAACTAATCTGTTTCTAAATCTCATATGCTACATCCGCCATTTATGTCTTATTTTCTATTTTCCACCTTATCGCACTATATTCAGTTTTGCTCGTCATCATTTTGCTCTACAATAGGTATTACGCTCATGTATGCAATCTTTATAGTGTCGTTGAACATTTTTGTAGCCCTATACCATATGACGTATATATCGGTGAAATTTTCATATATCTATTTCGAGTAAATGCATGTCAATATTATGGCGTCAACGTCAATACTTTGACATGACTACAAATTACTCTGACGCTTTTGGCAGTCATAACTATGCATGCGAAAATCCTGGATAGCAAGAAAAAGAAAGAAAAAAAATTTCCTACCACATTTATGGTCTAGTGCGCAATCTGTTATTTAGATTTACAAGAGGAATGTTTATACGGGTAGTATTTTGGATGCAATCTTGACTGTTTACGATCTTGTATAACTTTGTGTGAGCATCTTCTCTCTATGCACTGTTAAGACTGCTGTTAAGTGTAAACAGCTATGCCTGTAAGCAAGTGAGTTATTTGCCGTGTGCTACCTAATTAAGCTTGGGTTTGTTTGTATCGGTTTGAATGTCAACAAACGTTTTCTAAGGGAAGAAAATAGTCTGGATTACATGAGTCTCATGAGAGGGAAGGGTGTACGGAACTAAATAAATGCGTTTGATTACTAACAATTTTTTATGTGGGGGATTTTTTTCTGTCTTCTGGCAAGTAATATTTTATTATTTACAAAATGTTGTTTGGAAGACGTTGAGTTTATGTACTGTAAAGCGTCACTTTTTTACCATGTACTGTTTCATTCAATTGACATTTTATTTATGTATAGAATATCAACTTGAGAAACGAAAAGAATTGAATCTGAGTGTCCTTTTGTTGCTTAAACAAATACAAATTGGCTGGTTACTTTATGGAAATGGGAAAATACTGTAGCATGCGTGGGTATATGGGTAATACAGCATTATCATCAATGGCAGTGAAATCCAATTGTAAATGTAATTGATTATATCAATTTTCAATGAGAAAGTTTTTGTAGTTAGATTTTTTTTGCAATGTGGGAATTTATTACAAGTTTTGTCTCATGCTATTTTGGTTTACTAAGGCATTGCGACATAAAAACAAATAATATATAACGGAATTTGAATTAGTTAAAGTAATTAAAGAATATTATCCCCTTTTTTAAAAAGTATTAACGTGTACAACTGTAATAAAAAAAAGTATTGATTGCTACATTTATTTGTACTTATCCGTTAAAGGTATAACCAACGATATTTTTAACTGTATTTGATATAAAGTAGTTACGACTGTCTGTCAACATTATATTTAAAACTAATATTCTTTTGGGAAAAAATTTGATGAAAGATTTCTAGAAGCGTTGGCGTATTTACCGAGTCGATGTCATTCAATGTGATTGTGGAATGGAGTTCCGGAAAAACTCGTAATATGTGCTTGAAACGTTAGTCACCGTGCTTTGTACTCCACCTACGATTCTTTAATCTAAAAAATTACTTTTAACTGACTTTATTTTTTGTTATTATTTATGAACGATAAACAGTCGAATTAATAGGATTGCGTTGTGAAGCATGTTATTGGTGGTATTAAGTAATGAACATTACGAAAATATTTTTTTTATGTTTTCTGGTGGTTTTTTTTTAGCTGTTAACGATTTTAAAGACTCGTTTTTTCTTTAATTTGTGTTCAGAAATTAATTGGACAACCTAGAATTTTAGCAATCGATTGAAAGTTGAATTAAAACTTGTGTTTGCTTAGTTTTTCTTCAGCTTCATTATTATTATTATGAGTAAAGTGGCTGGTCGCGTGTGATTTAAAAAGTTGTCTCTTAATCAAGCGGTTTTGTTAATGTTTTTTTTAAAGGCAGTTTGATTAACCTCAGCTTTCTCTCTCTCTGTTGGATCATTTAATGTTACTGTGCCGTCAGCTGCTGCCAACAGTTTAATATTAATTTAAGGTAGTCGGTGTCAATAAATCCATGTCTTTGACTTCGGTTGTTATTTTTTCTAGTAGGAAACCGTTTAGAGTGCACGGTATATGAGAAGTACAGTACTATTTTTGCTTTAATTTTTTAGATGAAATACTTTGATAAACTGATAAAGGGCATTTACTGATGTTGATGTACTTTAATATCCTTTCAACGATGATTTTCATCAACGTTTTTATTTCAATACCGAAATCGGATATGTCGCTTTGATTGCTATAAAAAATGAATATCTACGCCAGCCTTACAAAATTACTTATTGATTTGGTGTTCGGTGGTATTTGGTAATGAAAAATCTTTGTAGGTATTTTTGATATTGTATGATATTTTGGTTATAAAAAAAACACGGTTATTAATCGGTTAATTACAAGACAAAACAAATTATGATAGTACAGTGATCTTTGTGGAGTTTTTTCACTTTTTATTTCAATTAAATTTCAATTAATGTTTATTCAAAGAAAAGTTCTTTTTAAGTTTTATTCACTTTCAAATAGTAAGGATATAGTTTTAAGTTAATAAGTAAAGTGCGAAGACAAATTTGTTGTGGTTTTTTTATTGGGTACTTTTCTTTTTCTTTTAACACTTTTGTACTTTGTACAATAGATTGTGTTTGCCGAACAGATATGCTTATTGGTCCGTTATAATCACTGAGGCAATTATTAGTAGGTGTAAAGAAAAGTCTCATAAAGCGTGAAATATTTGAATGTCAACTTATTAAGTGTACTTGAGCATGTATTTAACCATCTCCAAGTAACCAAGTTGTGCGTGGCCACTTTTCATCACCTTTTTTGAAGAACATTGCCATCTTTTGCGTTTCCTCTACATTTAACGTCATTTAAATCAACTTTGCTTGGCCAGACTTTGCATAAAAAAATAGTAAGGTCATTACTTCATTTATATACATTAGCATACGAGATTTTTATGCGTATGCCATGCCATGGTTTGTTAGCATTTAGCATTTTATCTGAGCAAATGTAACTGGTGCTGAAATGAAAGAAGCCAAGAGGAATATTATGAATGTGCGCATTACGCCTGACTTAGTCTGCTATATAATGTTACACAACTTGTCAAAGAAAATAAGGAAGAAGAAATATGGGGAAGAACCCGAGGTCTTTTTGGATTTGACTCGTTCTCTTTTAGTTCAGAATTTCCGCAACGGTTCACATTTTATTTATTAGAAGCTTAGTTTTTATCAAAAAAAAATGATACATGTCTTATCATGCTGATCATCGACTTTTTAGCGATTTTTGCGATAGGAAAAAAATGTAGTTTTAATCGGTTAATACTTAATGGCTTTGCTTGAAATCTAAAGATCAGAAAAATAGTGAAATATTATCTAATGGAGGAACTTTCTAATATTATAAAAGTATCAAAATACAGATGACAGTAAAAGTTTAGTACAGTATTGCCAATGTTTAATATGTTATTTGACTAAAGGGGACTGTCTAGTATATTATAATTAATTCATACCCGATTATCTGAGCATGAAAATGCGATGTACGAAATCTTATATTCAAACACTAAAGGCTATTTGTTATTGGTGTTGACGTTGAAATTTCTAACAGAAAGTATTGAATTTAAAGACTGCGACTTTTTTGTTGGTAAAGTTGCATGTAAAATTATACAGTATCGCTGACTACATTAATTTTATTTACTATTAACCTAGATTGCACTTATGGAACTGGAGCATTGTTGTCACTCACTTAATACTAGAGTTTAATCTAATGTTCTAGAGTTTTCGACTAGAAATTACCGCAATTATTTATATTAGTGGTTATAGTTGTCAAACGAATTATAGTAACGTTGTTGTGTTGTCAAGTTAAGTAGTTTTAACTGAATGTACAACACAAGATTTATCTGGCCAAAATGTCTATAAAACGTCTTTGTAATTTATTTGAAAAATGGCTTTTAATCACGTTGAAAGATAGCAGTTACATGATTGTGAGTAAAACATTTCCTTGTGGCATGATTTTTATACATCCTTGTACAGTGCTGATCAAACTAACAGAAGTACTTAAAAGAATGAACATGTCAAACTTATTCATATTTAAAATTTTGTAGTTCAATTTTATGAACAATAATTTGTAACGTTTAATAGTAACGCAATTAAATCGTGTTTCAAAGCATCTGATTGAACAAAATCATGTTTAGATAACCCAAATTCATTCTGTACTGTACTTATTATTTTGGTCACCACTACACTTAGGTGTTCCTAATATTTTGAAACGATATCGAGAGATATAAAAAGTAATGGTCCGGTGCTGACTAAATCGATCTGGTAGATGGTGGTTACATTTGGTCAGTGATAACGGTGTTATTGAACTAATATTAAAAGGTTATTTACACGTATAGATTGACTGTTATTACCGAGCTAACGTCCAATTCATTGCATCAGTTAGAATGACAGCATATTAGAAGTTTCATCTTGGGAATATACTGGCAAGGAAACCAGTTTGAAAACTCAACAATATTCTGTATACCCTTAAGTTATAAGGTAGGACGTTAATGTAAGGCAGAATGTCTTTTGGTGGGTGTTACAGTGTTTTATATAGCCTATTTAATATTTAGTAGAAAATGTCGCGCCTTATCGTCTTTTTAAATCATAGCTCAATAAACAAAGAATTACTACGCGGAATAGAGGTTTAAAAGGGTGATAAAGTTGTCTATTTTATCATCACTGTGGCTGTTATGGAAACAGTAATTAAATTAATGAAGTGGTCCCCATCACCTTGTTACAACTATATCATCACAAACAGTGACTTAGCAATTTTATCAGCTATGAACTTGAAAAAAAAACTAGGTTTTTAAAGGTCAGATACCTAATATGACAGTTTTATGGCATGAAATAGCAGTTGTTTTCAAGTAAATCATAATTTAAAACAACACAAAACTGAATTAAAGCGACTAACGAAGCATTCCAAGGATAGCTGATTGATGGGTCCAATGTAATTAAAACTTAAAATAACGGTGGTGGTTTTTATTTGTAGTGCATGTTGCAACAAATAGTTAATTAAAATTTATTATGGTTTATATTACGGCAAGTAATCGGAGATTCGAGGTGGCTTTTAACGAATTTGAACAGTAAATGCCGTAATGTAAATTAAATTTTAACAATAACAAATGCATTTGTATTGAATTTATCAGGTAAAATGTGGCGAAAGAACCTCTTTTGTTGGCTATTTGAGTAGATTATAGATGGCTATTGTTGCTTTGGCCTTCATGCCACACATCAATTATGCTGAAAGAATTTGTGATATAACAAATGGTGATTTTTTGATGTTTTGCTATACGTTTTCCCAAAATATGTCTATATTTGATCTAACTTTAGTTGCCTAAACATCTAGACAGTGTCCATACGATAATGTAAAATGTCTGAATATTATAAATAGAAATTGTAAGCATTGAAAGTCAGGTATCCTTCAAGTCGGAATAGAAACTTGATGGATCTAAAATTAGGTTGAAACAGCAAAATCAATTAAATCAGATGCAATTGAAAAACATAATAATCATTTAATTGTCTTAATGCATAAATGAAGTTTTTTTGTTCAAAAGTTGAGGTTCTCCAAAACGTTATCGACTTTTAAATCATATCTGAGGTTTGAATGTATATTTTCCAAAAGATCAAGGGAATTTTCTTATAAAGTTTTGTTGAGATGTCTATTTGATCAGATTAAGAAATGAAAGAATCGAAAGCTTATTTTATAGTTCTCATCCGCTTTCAGTATCGTATTAAGGTTATATAAATTTAATTTTTTATACGGTAAATCCTCGAACATAAAGCGACAATAAACCAATATTTATCATTCCCAGTTCCAATATAATCAAAAGAATTGATGTGCTGTGTAAATGTAAAACACTACTCGAAAGTAATACCCATTGCAATATAACCGAGCTAAAATGATTATTGTGTTACATCACAAGTTATACGAGTTCTGGATATTCGCTTAATCTATATTAAGGGTTATCATAACGTCTACAGACATTAATAACTTTTTTATTGAAACGTAAGAGCAATATTTACTTTTACGGCGTTTTGAGTGGCTGAAAATGAAATAACGAGTGAAATTAAACTAATAATAAACGTTTAAAAGGCCGCTTAATCGTTTTACGTGTGTGTGTTTGTGTGTGTTTTTATATTGGAAGTTGACTATGAAAAGGCTAAATTGTAAAGTGACATTTATTTATTAAGGTATATTCAGTAGATACAGTATTAAAAAGCCACCGTGTTATTTCTTTTTTTAAGCCTTCGGCGTGATTTTTTTTTCTAAATCAAAAGCAAGCAGCTAAAAATCATGACCAACAACGACTAAATGTTTTTCGTAAAGGTTTTGAAAGGAAATGAAAAATACATTGAAAAATGTTTCAGTGTACTTGTATGTGTGTGTATGTTTGTGCGGTAGGGAAGAAAAAGTATGGACGGCGATTGAATGATGCTTATTTAACCGCTGGAAAAATTAAAGTGCTCTAAGTGCGTAATCATGTTTCGCATGTCATTTAAGGTCCATACACTGCTATACTGTATTATAGTTGAATTTGCCCCTTAATCGGTAGATGTATGAGGACCTACACAGTACACACTAAAATAACTACTTCCTCTTTCTCTCTCTTAAACATTAGATTCATGTTACTGAAATGACATTTTATAACTATAGTATAGTACAAAGCTAATGCACTATGGGCTAAGAACCCATTATTATAATCGATTCATCTTGTTTCAGATACTTTTTATTGTTTTTGCTTGCCCACTTTTAATTCTCTTGTAATTATTATAGGTACCCTGTTTTGTTTGGTGTCTGTATTTTAAGAAGGTGGGATAGATGAACCGGTATTTTATTAGAATATTTATTTAATTATGCAACTTTAAAGTTGAACTAATCATAATTACTGTATCTTAACTTGCAAAAATTGTCTCTTTAGGGAGACTTTGCTGTGGGAGAAGTTATATTGATAATTGGATTGATTTGAGTTAACATTTAAATAAATTACTATTATAAAACTGTTTTCTTAGTTATGAGGGCTACTAATCTTTATAATTTACAGAATTTTTGTTTTGGTTTTTGAATATTGCCATGGATGCTTTTATATTGTTTATTTTGTTAGATGATATGCAGTGCGCAGTATCATTATTGGGAGGGAGTTACATCATTACATTTTCAGTTGGGTCTTTTCAAGGGCCTCCATTTGACATTAGAAATATATCAAATATCTAAAACATTCCAGTCGATTTATCGATATAAGATCTTAATTTGTTGAGAAAACTAAGTTATGTATCATTGAATGTCAATGTCATTGTTAAAATTAAGTAAACAAAGCATTGCATTTAGTGCGTAGGAAACTACTGTATAATAATGCATCATTGAGTGATTTAATTTTTAACTTTAAAACTATAGCCAACATTTTCTTCCAACACAAAGTGGCATATAACAGCATAATTTTTTGTTCTGTTAAATTGAACAATGGATATATCTTGTATTTTAGAGCTTCAAGAATTAAGGTATATTTGATCATTTTAAATCTTAAAGCACAGTCGTGTATTAATTCAAATGTAAATTATGGAATATAAAATTGCCATACAATTTCAGAAAATCGTTGTTTTTTTACGTTACGGTATTAATAACTTAGTATAATTGCATCACAAACGTTTGCTATTTGATAGGTGATGTGTTTTAAATTTTCTGCTTGAAAATTGCATAGAAAAAGACGCTGATCGCGTGTAATCAAATTAGCCTGATCAATTAAACTCATATTAATGTTTTTTTTATAATGCGATGCCAAGTTCTGTCAATATTTGCCTTTTATACATAGCGTAAAGTCAGCTTCACTGTAGATGCATACAAGACTCAAGTAAATGCGTTGAAGAGTTTAAAGATTGACTTTGAATAGCCGACTTTTTATTAAATAGAAATTGAGTTTGGCTTTAGCAATGAGGCATCTAACGTATTTTGTCAAAGTTAATATGAGTTGCTTAGTATTTTCTTATTTTGCTATTCAAGTTTTATCAGCCCTTCTCGGCGCAGTGTTGTTTGGGCGAAAACTACAGCGTGAATAATCAACTGGAATAATGCGTGGTAGATGCTGCTGTTTAATTAGAAATTTTCATCACTTTGTAGAATACGGTCAAGTGGGCTTTTCTAACGTAAATTAATTGATATAGGCGGCGATGACGTCTGCTGCTGCATTTTTCATATTAAGGATACTTAAATTTAAATGGAAAATACAGGATGTCAATCATGCTTTCTATCTAGATATAAAGAAATATTTGCATTTAAATTATTGAAGAAAAACACTTGTATTTTGTGTCTGAAATTATAATTTTCATTTGAGCGTAGGCTGTTTTTTGTTGTTGTATTTTTAAGGTCTTTTTATGTTTTAAGTCAAGTGCAGTTTTACATAACCGTAAATCTATGCTCTTGAATACAAAAATTTTAAATTTTTTAATCAAGAAAATCAGGTAACTTTTTTAGTTTAATTTATTTTTTTTATTTATAGTAACTATTGAATTGATCTTAAGGACATTTTAACATCAAAGCGTTAACATTATGTAGTTATGGGCTTAATCAAGAAGAATTATTAAGGTATCAATTATTTTAAGTTGCTTACATAACATAAAAGTGGACCAGGCGGATATACAGTAATATCTATTACTTGTTATTGAGGTTTTAAACTAATATTTGGCAGCTTTTAAAACTTTGTAATTGGCTTTCAAATATTACATTCATGTAATGATTTAAAATGAAAATTATTGATCAATTTTTTAATAATTTTTAGAGTCAATTATTATTTTCTTTTTTAGTGGAAATATCTATTTTGGGAAACACCAATTAGATTTGTTTATTTAAGCGTTAATTAAGTAAAGCAAAATTGACATTCATCTCATTTCATTAATAGCGTATTAAACTAAAATTGATTAATTTAAGAATAATTATGAGATTATTATTGAGATTTGGATTATTAAGAATAATTAAGTTTTTTGTATACTGTATTTTATATATACTGTATATTTTTTTGAATTTAAACGAAAAAAATATACAGTATATAAAAAATCGAACGCTAATTAAAAATTTTGACGGTTTTTGTTTTGTTGTCTGTATTTGAGAATTAAGGCTCTTAGGAAAATGACAATGGTTATGTCAGAGAAATTATTTAACGGTATTTTTAAGATTTTTGAAATTTAAGAAATTGTTTAGTTTTAGAGACGCACACACTGTACTTTTCTTGGTTAAAAAACGGACGTTTTAATTAAAGAATCCGATTTTGTTCGTAGAGTTTTTGCTGTCTTAATTTCTAATTAATATTCGCCACTTGTGTTTTAATTAAAAAGCTGCTTTGTAATCTGATAATTTCATTCAGTTTATTTGATTAAACCAGCTACACGCAATTGAAATAAGATCTCATTTCCTAAACATAACTCGATTAGCACATTTTGGTATTTTTTTGCTTTTAGTTACTAGCGTTAAATCAATCTCGTAAACATCAATTAAGAAAGTTTATTTAGTCGGCTTTCTCGAATTTTATTTCCATCACTGCCACTTTTTTAGCCCTTAAATAAAACATTTCGAAGCTTATTGCCAGATGCTAATTTTGTTTTGGCCATTTAACAATAAGTCGGCGGCCTTTTTTTTTATACGATTTTTTAATAAATAAGTCAACGAACTTTGCCGTTTCTTGTTCACTTGCTGTTTTATTTACTTGATTTTTTTCTTTCAATACTTTTGATAATCGTTAATTTTTTTAATGGGGGGAGAATGTGCTTGTAGGTAACAGAATTTGACTTCCTCGTGTGGGGACGTTTTAAGATAACCTGATGAGATTTCAAATCTAATGCCTCTCATCAGGGGGCTGACTTAACGAGATTAGGTCTTCGTACTTTGTACCCAGGGGCTATGCAGCCTAACCCATATGATTTTTCTGTAGCTTAGTTGTTAGTTGTTACTGTACTGAAAAATCATTAATGCAACATGTGATATCGAATTTAAAAGTTGCATTAACTTTGAATGAAGATTGATTTAAAGTGAAAGAGTGATTGAGATTGACGTTGCGTCGTCTGATTAGTTTACGAGCGTAAAAGTACCGTGAATATTCAGATTGATTGCGTGGGGTCTTGTGGCAATCGTAGCCCCCACGAACACACCTGTAGAAGATGCTGCCTCCTAGGACTTCTTTCTTATACCGTAGTTAGGCGGGAAATATGATTACTAATTATCAGAATTACAAAACTAACAAAGATTAATTAAAATATGTTGACTAAAATTTATAAACTCAAAAATATAAATGGTTAAATCAGTGGTACTTA
Source organism: Helicorthomorpha holstii (assembly GCA_013389785.1). Lineage (NCBI taxonomy): Eukaryota > Metazoa > Arthropoda > Diplopoda > Polydesmida > Paradoxosomatidae > Helicorthomorpha > Helicorthomorpha holstii. Next base: position 4,002,338 of record JAAFCF010005748.1, read on the forward strand.
TGCTTTCAACGTCAATTTAACGGTAGATAATTAAAAACAGTACTATTATAACTATCAATTCAAGTGACAGACTTTTAGAAGGGGCGGTCGATTTCACTTTGGTTCTCAAAAGATCAGGGTTTAGGATTTTATTGACAGTATTTTGGTTTTCAATACTTCCATAACCGGGTGATGTGTTGAGGGACTTGATATAATTTTCTTCAAACACTTTGTTTATAGTTGTAAGCAAGTACATTGAAGTATTGTGACAATATCCAGTTATATCGTCCATATCAATGCTGTTAATCGCTACTCCACCAAAATGATTGTCCACTGTATATTGCACCTAACAATATACGAATATTAATAACCTAAAGCTACCATAACTCGTACAGTTTTTCTGAAATGCTTTACAGTACCTTTTCGGAGATGCTTTGGGCATTATCGTAGCTTAACCAATAGTTGTCTTTAATGGCATAGGGCACGTGTTGTCTTTTGTCCCACTTTTCTGACCATAATGATTTCATTTCTGCGCATATCTGATAATAAAGAAAATTAAACAAATTTTTCTTTAAAATAATAATGAAAACGTGGCATTGATGGCAAAATTGAGATACCTCGTTATAATTCATTAAACCTTCTTCCTTCGACCAAATGCCTAATGTTGGAGCCTTTTGGGCTGAATCCCCAACAGCATACTTTTTACGGTCATCTAATGTATAAACTCTTCCAAAAAATGGCAATCCAAATAATGTTTTGCTTCGATCAATGCCATGCTTGATGTAATGCTGCATCGTGTAGTTCTAGTCAGATATCAACAAACATCATAATGAAAAAACCTCAACGCTTGATAGCATAATATGAAGTTTATTATTATTACAGCATTATTTTTCTCATCAAATCCATTTTTCCCCTGATAAAGTGGACTATTATGCCCTACTTTTTTGGTCCAATGGCCATGGAAGTCGTGATTCATAACATTGAAAAAATCGACAACTCTATGTTAATTTAAATAGAAATAATTAGTAAATCAGTTATAATCAGTGACTTTTCAGTTTCATATTGTATCGTACTTATTCATTTCTGGTATATTATATGCGCGATTTGTGTCAAAATAAATTGGCCCTGGTAATGTAATGCCCAAAATACGTTGTTTAGGTTTAAAAGCAGCTTTAAGTTCCTAAAAATGTTTTAAAATGTTGATAGTATAAGTATAACTAATAAGAAAGTAATTTATGGAATATTTACTTGAAGAAGATAAACGAGATTGTTTCTGTCTTCAACTTTACTGCCTTCTCGTTGAGTTGGAAATTGCCAGTCAATTTCAATACCATCAAAGTTATATTTGCTATTTTAATCGATGTTTTTTGATTATTAGTTTGTGACATTTTTTGTTATTATGTTTATTCACTCTAAGAATTGGACGACGCTGTTGACAAAGGTTTCTCGGCTTTTATTAGTAGAAACCATAATGGATAAAGTCGTTGATCCTTCCATCCATCCTCCAAGAGAAATCATCGTTTTTAATTTGTCATTTCGTAACTTTAAGTCGGTTACTAACTGATATCCTCCTAAAAATTTATATTTATTGAAATAATAATATTATTTTATGGCAAACTGGGAAGTGAATAAAAATGAAAACCTTTTCCTCCTTCATTTGTGTTTAGATTTGTTGATGGATCGTCAACTTTAATTTGGTAGCTAGTTTGATCCAATCCAATCTGACTGTGAACAACATGAGTGCATAACGTAGAATCGAATTGAGTCAAGTCGAATTTTCCTCTGCCATCTCGGAACATGGCCCAAGCATGTTCATGGCACATGACGATATTATTATGCTTATTAGCTATTGAAACAACAAACATTCAGTTACTTATAAAGCATTACAAGTTCCTAATTCGCCATTACATATTCATTTTTATTAATTTGACGTAATTATTCTTACCATTGTGATTGCTTCCTTTTACGCTGTCAATGGTCAAAATTACAGTGAAAATAATTACAATTATCATCACTTTATTAATGACCATCATGTTTACTTAAATCAGAATTCTTTTTGAGCTTCTTGGTTGTTTTAACAGTAAAGTTTGGTTATCTTAACTGATTTAAGCAAAAAAAATAATACGTGGTGGTTACTGTGTTTATGTGGCATGTCATTTCCTTTTAACACCGGATTTGGGTTATTTTTATGCGATTTCGTCATTGCTTTTTTCTTCATTGGTTTAGTCATGGAATTTTTATATGCTGTTTGTTAATGAATTTGAAAGAAAATGTGAGACTGATTACAGGATCATTAATACTGTAAAATCAACAATTTGAATATGTTTTGATTAGTTACTTAACATTCAGCTGATTTAATCGCATAGAATGTTTTTACTTGTTTTATTAATATTTTTATTATTCTCATATCCAAATTAATAATATTGTAACTTTACAGAACATACAGTATGTGCAGTATACTATATTTTCTTCAACACATTTAGTGAATTTAAGTTTTATAACATAATTTAAGGAAGTCAAGTTATGCACTATAATAACTTTATTTCAGCTTAATATTAGTATACAATGATTATAGTTTTGTTGCAGATTATTATACAAAGAATAATCTTTTATTTCCAGAAAACTCTTATTTATGACAGTATTTTGTAACTATTTAAAATACAAATTAATCGATGAACGACTATACTTTGGTAATTAAAGCACTAAGGCAAAACTTTTATCAAAAGACTTTGAGCCATTTAAGTGCCAGTATAGAAATGATAAGCCAAATGTTAAAAGTAGAACTACTAGTGGGAAATGCACTGCTGGGTAAAATTGGATTGCCTTGATGATTTTGGGATAGGGAATTGTCAGGAGCAAACGCTGGCGTAATTCCGGATCTTTTTTGGTATTCTTTCTCAAATAGTTCGTTGATAATCGTAAGCAGTGGCATTGATCTACTGGAACATTTGCCATCGATATCATCTAAATCAATGGAGTTAATTAGGACTCCACTAAGGTGGTTGTTCACTACGTAACGCACCTTGTATTAAAAAAAAAACAGAATTAAAAACATTATAGTTGAACAGTCGCTAAATAACAAAATACCTTGTCGGTAATACTACTAATATCATCGTAGGTTATCCAATTGTTATCTTTAAAAGCGTATGGGACATGCGATTCGAAATCACGTTTAATGCACCAGTTTTCACTTATTAGTGTACACAACTAAAAGACAGTTTACCAGAATCTACTAAACGTTTGCAAACATTGATTTTGTATTGTATAGTTAGTTTTTACCTTGCCGTAAGGTACAAGTCCGGATTCAAACTCCCAATTTGTTGCGATTGGGGCCGGTTGTCCAGTAGTTGAAGCACCGACAAAAAAATTGTTTGGATTTGCCAAAGTGAATGCTCTTCCATAAAATGGTACTCCAATATTAATTTTTGTATGATCAGCTCCAATACTGATGTAGCTTTGAACAATTTCATGCTGCAAAAATGTAATACAAGTCCAATTTAAATTATAACAAGTCTCTTAAGTTACATTATGACTGTACATACAATATTTAAATTTGAGCTGTGATTCCCAGCATATAGAGGACTATTGTGGCCGGTTTTCGAGTCCCAATGACCCTTCAAATCGAATGTCATCATGTTTATAAAAGTGACGAAACTGCATGAGATAAATTTTAGTATAATAATACTGTAGTTTTAAAACAATATTACTTAACGATAGTCATATACCTTGATACGGTCTTCAAGTTATAAATATCTTTGTTATAAGCTGATACCAGAACCGCAATAATCCATTGGTTTGGTTTGAAGGCAGCGTTAAGTTCCTACAAGTAAATATTTATTTGGATGCATTAAAACTTAGACAATCATATGTATTTATTATGGTTTTAGACAATATTTCTTACCTGAAATAGAGCCACAAAGTTTTCTTTGCTTTTGGTACTTCTATCGCTGATCATGTGTCTAAAATCGATTTCAATTCCATCAAACTTGTACTCTCTGACAAAATCGACAATTAATTGCTGTAAAGGTTAGATTACAATATTTCAAATGTTTACTGAAGAAAACTAATAACGCTATTAATAAATGTCTTTCGATGGGATGGGGTGTTGGTCATTGTTTTATATGTCACTAAGTCTTTCTCTTCTTTCCAACCTCCAATTGATATCAGCACTTTTAAGTGATTGTGTTTTAATTTTAAATCCGTTGTGGTTGAAAATTTGCCTGTTTTATGTCGTGTGATTGAGAAAAATTAGTAAGATTTTGTTTAGTACGGCATTCGTTACTGTGCATTACCTTTTTTGTTTCCAATATCTATCTCAGCATCGGCATTAAGAATCTTGATTTCGTAAGTGCTGGGGTGAATGTCCAACCGTAAATAAATCAAGTGAGTGCACTGTTTGGCATTAAAAAAAGTGGCATTGTATTTTTGGTTGATGTTTATGGAGCTTGACCAGGCTTGGATGTAGCATAGAATTGTATTCGTATGCCTATCAACTAGATATTAAAATTAATAAAGATACTAACATTAAATATTTTTAAAGTAATAGTACGAGTATATTCGGTATAACTTAGTAAACTTACAGTTTCCATTTACTTGAAATCCGCAGAAAAAATTAGCAAACGCGAAAAGAAGTATTAAAGTTTTTGTTAATTTTGCCATTGTGTGGTCATTCGGAGCTTTGTAGTGGTCTTTGAAAACAGAATATCGTGCGAGTAGTGAACGATGTTTTTAAGAGAATTTATTAGAAATTGGTTTAACTTGTTTGTTTTTAAGTGTTCTTTTCCGTATTGTTATTGAAATAAGGAAATCCTCAAATATTGCGGATTTCATTGTATCGGTTAAGAAATTTGACGTTCAACCTTATAATATTTATACCTTCTGTAAAATATACTGTATAAGTTTATGTAGAAAGTTTAAAGGACGTACTGATTTATTTGCATAGCCAAGATATGCTTGAAGTTTAACATTTTCAAAAATAGGTTATTTAATGAAAAACAATTAATGTATAAACATTAAAATGTAAATAGTATCGGTCGTGGTATTCAGTTTGTGGTTAATTAAATTATATCAATTTAATGGACTATTTTTTAATCAAGATTAGTAGTTTTATATGTGTTTCATATGATTAGAAGTTTTAATAATTTTCATGTGCGCTGCTGCAATTACGTCAAAATGGATTTCCTGTCCAATGAAAATATTATTGATAAAGAAAGTTCCTTGTTTACAAATTGATTTGGCTAAAATTGGATAAAAGAGAGTGTGACAATATTAAAATTCCAGTGAACTGTTTGCTTGAAATTTGCACTGTTTTTATTTTCATCAAAATACAATGTTTAAAAATTATTTTTTTTAGTAAATTAATGATCAGTTTGGTTTTTGTAAAAAGTATATCAAGTTAGTTATTATCGAATTTATTGAGTTTTCTAATCACTATTTGAGTGTTTCTTTAGTTATATATTATGTTTCATACGTAATTAGCATTTAGTGATTTTAACAAATTTTCAAATTTTTAATACAAAGTACTAACGACTTTAATTAATCAAACAATATTTTGTCCTGTTTACAGCTGCTAATTTAAAAATTTTATTCTTTATAACGTAATAAATTTTTAATACATTTTCCAAAGTTTTATGTCGTCATACTATAAATCTAAATAAAAGCTGGAAATAACGCATAATTGGCTTTGTATTGTAACAGTAATGTTTTGTAGATATTTTTTTAAAATACAAAACAAGAAATGCATTTTTTCTTAAAAAAAAGCACTTGTTTAATCGTTGACGATTAATAATAGTCATTATATGAAAAGTCATCGAGCCATTTTAGTGCCAAAATGTAAATGATAAACCAAATGTTAAAAGTATAACTATTAGTGAGTAATGCACCGTTGGATATAATTATATTGCCATGACGGTTTTGGGATCGAGAATTATCGTGGGCATACGCCGGCGTAACCTTGGATAGTTTTTGGTATCCTTTCTCAAATAGTTCGTTGATAATCGAAAGCAGTGGCATCGATCTGCCGTGACATTTGCCATCGATGTCATCTAAATCAATCGAGTTAATTAGGACTCCACTAAGGTGATTGTTCACTACGTAATGCACCTTGTATTAAAAAAAATGCTGAATTAAAAACATAATAATGGAACACTCGCTTATTAAAACAGAGTACCTTGTCAGTAATACTACTAATATCATCATAGGTTATCCAATTGTTATCTTTAAAAGCATATGGGACATGCGATTCGTAATCACGTTTAATGCACCAGGTTTCATTGATTAATGTACACAACTAAAAAACAATTTACTAACTGTTGAAAGCAGTTAATATTAGATAATTAGATATAACCTTGTAGTATGGCACTAGCCCGGCTTCAAACTTCCAATTTCTTGTTATTGGGGCCGGTTGTCTAGTAGTTGAAGCTCCGACAAAAGAATTATTTGGATTTGTCAGAGTTAATGTGTTTCCATAAAATGGTATTCCAATATTAATTTTTGTACGATCAGCTCCAATCCTAATGTAGCTTTGGACTATTTCATGCTGCAAAAATATAATACAAGTCCAATTTAAGCTTAGATTATAACAAGTCTCTTAAGTTACATTACGACTATCTGTACATACAATATTTGGACTTGAGCTGTAATTCCCGGCATATAGAGGACTATTGTGGCCGGTTTTGGAGTGCCAATGACCCTTCAAATCGAATGTCATCATGTTTATAAAATTGACGAAACTGAATGAGATGAATCTCAATATGATAATAGTTTTAAAACAATATCACTTAACGATAGTCGTATACCTTGATACTTTCTGCAAGTTATACATATCTTTGTTATAGGCTGATACCAGAACAGCAATAATCCATTGATTTGGTTTGAAAGCAGCGTTAAGTTCCTATAGGTAAATATAGTTATTTGGATGCATTAAAACTTAGACAATCATATATATTTATTATGGTTTTAGACAATATTTCTTACTTGAATCAAAGCTACAAAGTTTTCTTTGCTTTTGGTGCTTCTATCGTTCATTATGTGTCTAAAATCGATTTCAATTCCATCAAACCTGTACTCTCTGACAAAATCGACAATTAATTGCTGTAAAGGTTAGATTATAATATTTCAAAAGTTTACTGAAGGAAACCGACAACGCTATTAATAAATGTATGTCGAAGGGATGGGGTATTGGTCATTGTTTTATATGTCACAAAGTCTTTCTCCTCTTTCCAACCTCCAATTGATATCAACACTTTTAAGTGATCGTGTTTTAATTTCAAATCCGTTGTGGTTGAGAATTTGCCTGTTTTACGTTGTGTGATTGAGAAATATCAAGTATATTAGAAATATTGAGAAACACATTAATAAGATTTTGTTTAGTATGGTATTCGTTACTGTGCATTACCTTTTCTGCCTTCAGTATCTATCTCATAGTTGGCATTAATAATCTTGATTTTGTAGGTGCTGGGATGAATGTCCAACCGTAAATAAATCAAATGAGTGCATTGTTTGGCATCAAAAAATGTGGCATTGTATGTTTGGTTGATGTTTATGGAGATGGACCATGCTCGGATGTAGCACATAATTGTGTTCGTATGTCTGTCAACTAGATATGAAAGTCAATAGACATACTATCGTTAACTACGAGACATACTATTTTTTAATTAATAATACGAGGGTATTTGGTATAACTTAGTAGACTTACAATTTCCATTTACTTGAGAACCGCAAAAAAAATTAACAAACATAAAGGTTATTATTAATTTTGCCATTGTATGGTCACTTGTAACTTTGTAGTGGTCTTGCAAAACATAAGTAGTGTCTGCAGTGAAAGATGTTTATAAGAAAATGCTTAAAATATTGGTTTAACTTATGTTTTTTAAGTGGTTTCCTTCGTGTTAATATTGAAATAAGGATTTCCTCAAATTTTGATTGTATCGTTTAAGACATTTGACGTCAGTTCTTATAATTTTTTTATCTTCTGAAAAATGTATAAGTTTAAATGTCTAATGGTATTCCAGTTGCCAAATTATAATTGCCTAATTAAATTATATAAATTATTTGCATTTTAATAAACGATGGTACTTTTTAAAGTACCATCGTTTAAAGTAGATTAGTAGTTTTATCTGTTTTTTATGTTTTTAAACTTTTAATAATTTTTTGCGTCAATAAAGGATTTCCTGTCAAATGAAAATATTATTGATAAAGTTCCTTATTTAGAAATTAATTGATTTGGTTGAAATTATTTAAGAGAAAGTGTAAAAACTATAATACTGTACAATTCCAATGAATTGTTTGCTAGAAACTTGCACTGTTTTTATTTCCTTCAAAACAATTAAAAAAAGAACAACACAGTATTGGTAAAATTATTGGACAATACAAATACCGCATACGTTTAACGTGAAAAAAAACCAATGTTTTCAGATAATTTTATTGGTAAATTAATGATCAGTTTGGTCTTTGTAGAAGAGTACATGAAGTTGGTTATTATCGAGTTTAATGGGTTTTCTAAACTAACACTATTTGAATGGTTTTTTTTGTTGTTTATTGTATTCTGTGTGTAATTAAAATTGAGTGATTTTAACAAAAATTCAAGTTTTTATTACAAAGTATTAATGACTTTAATCCTTTAAGCAATATTTTACCCTATCTTACAGCTGCCAATTTAAAAGTTTTATACTTTATAACGTAATAAATTTTCATAAAATTTCGACTGTAAAATTAAAAATGTTTTAAATACCGCATAATTTGCTTTGTATGATAACTAATAACAGTATTGTTTCGTTGACAATTTGATTTTTTTAAAATAAAAACAAGAGATGCTGTATTTATTTCTTTAAAAAAGGCACTTATTTAATCGTTGACTTTCAATAATAGCCATTACATAAAAAGTTGTAGCTTCCAGGCTAACAACAGTAACCATATGTTGGCAGTGAAAACAGCTGATAAATTCCCTGGGGTAAACGGCGGACCATGGTCGATTTCATTGTTGTCATCAGACTCATCTGGTATGTAATCCGGTACCACATTTGCTGTTTTGTTAAACGCAATTTCGTATACTTCTTGTATAGTTCTTAAAAGTGGCATTGATTTCCCGTGGCAGTGTCCTTTTATATCATCCATATCAATCGACCAAATTAGAACTCCTCCAAGGTTATTGTTAATTGCATATTCCACCTTGTAAATAATAATTATGAGGTTTATTTAAAAAATAATGATGGTGCTTTTTTATACCTTCTTTTTAATACTGATTGGGTCATCAAAACTAATCCATTTTCCATCTTTAAAAGCATAAGGAACATGTTGCTCATGATCCCTTTTGATAGTCCATGATGACGAAATTTTCTGACAAAGTTCATTGTAACCCATGAAGCCAGCTTCTTGTGTCCATTTCCCCTTTGGTGGTTCCCCATGTGCTAAAGCTCCCACAGAGACATCTTTATGGTCGTCGATAGCGAAAGTGCGTCCGAAAAACGGTAAACCCAAATGTAATTTTCGTCGTTGGGCTCCGAGTCTTATATAATGATGGATTGAATTATTCTACATTCAAAAATTATTGATTAAAATTCAAGTAGGATACTCTGCAATACAGTGTGAGGTCATTATAAGGCATTGAAACGGTTGGAAAATCTAATTCAAACTTATTTGAATGACTGATTACATTAAAATATTGGGGTACTTAGATTTTCCTTGTACTATAATTACATGCTAAGAATTGCGTACCACATTTGTAATAGCATCATGTCCGTCAGATCTCTGATAAAGAGGACAGTTGTGACCGGTTTTATTGTCCCATTTCCCATGATAATCATAAGTCATAACGTTAATTATATCTACTAAACTAAAACATGATCAAAAAAAATTAATGGAGTCGAATTTTAATAATAGTATTAATAACTGTATTAACCTTGATATTATTGGTACGTCGTATGCCTCATTGATAATGTACATAGGAGCTGCAACGGCCACTGAGATAATCCAATTGCTTTTAAAGGCTGTTCTTAAATCCTGAAAAACAAAACACAAGCATGAAATTAAATATATTAACAAGAGTGACATTTTTCATTTAATATTTAATGAAACACAATAAGTATTATTGTACAGCGTAATTCGTATTTATTTAATGCATTATTCTAAATGAACTATTACCTTTAGCAGAGATACAAAATTTTGTTTATCTTCTGGTTTTCCGCCCCGCTGTGTAGGGTATTCCCAGTCGATGTCAAGACCATCGAACTGATATTTTCTGAATAAAAAGAATGAAGGTCAGACGATTCGGTCAAGCTGAAAATGGAGCATATGTTGTATATGTACACTATGTTTACGGGAAAATAATAGTTATACAGTAATAATAGTGGGTCACAAGGGCAACCGCATAATACTGTAGTAGTCTAGACTAGAAATGCAATCTGAAGCCAATTTTGCACTTTTCATAAAGTTTAATATGCTTTTTAAAGTTGCTAGGAAATTAAAAGATATTAGACATAGTTCGGTTATATTGTAAAATTAATATCTTTTTTATGTAAGTTTTTATGATAATTTGATTTAAATGTGATTTTACTGTATGAGATATTGAGTGTTACTTGAGATTAATATGAAATACTTTATTGCAAACTCACTTTAAAAACTCCACGACGCTGTTTACAAAAGTGTTTCGCTTATCAGGCGATGAGGCCATTATGGAGTAGTTTTCAGAGCCTTGTGTCCATCCTCCAATGGCCACTAAGGTTTTAAGATTTGGATTTTGTTGTTTTAAATTTGTCATGCTTTTAAAACCATCTAAAATAAGACAATATTTTGTTTAACAGACAATATCATTTATTTAGTAAGGCAATGGGACTATCAAATGCTCTTTTTGAAACACATAATTTACAATTTCAAACATTGATTTGATTTTTAGAAAATTTTTTTGGTTGTAAGGATCATTATTATGACAATTATTTTGATTTTAAAAAGCTGATTTTGTTTCTAAAATTTGAATTTGCAAATATTTAGTTGCTTTCAGCCAATCTGATTTTTCTTATTGGTTTTTGGTTTAATAATTAATGTTTAATTATTTATTCTAAATTTTATTATTAAACAGTGTAGTCCCAAAAGACCAAATTTTGAGCAATATTGGAAGTATTCAATAAAACTTTTGTTATTTTGTGAGTTTTTTTACTTGATAAACTTCTTTGGTTCACTTTTTATTAAAAGGACAAATAAAATAAATTAAACCTTTTCCTCCTTCATCGCCATTGAGATCAGCTTGGGGATCTAAACTCTTTATTTTGTTGGTAATTGGATCTAGACCCACAAAAGAATAGACCACATGTGTACATAAATTTGGGTCAAAAGATTTTGCATCAAAATAGCCGTCTTCTGTCCTGTATCTTGCCCATGATGCAATGTAACATACAATAGAAGGTGTTTCTTCGTTTTCTGTTTAAATTCAAATTAGGTTTAAGTAAATTTTTGCCATTAATTTTAATATTTTACATTTTTTAAATATAAATAGGGCATGGTCAGTCTTTTAAAAGCGACTTTTTTTTCTGTTTTTAAGTAACTAATTGGCCATGGCCTATTTAAAAGAACCAAATTTACAATAATTGAACGAGTTTTGGGTAATAAAACAGGTTGTACCGTTATAATTTATACATTTAAAGGATAAGTTATACATAATGTAATGAAACGACTTTTTTACACCTCTTTAAAATTTTATTTTAATTATGTTGTTTACACTTGACTGTAATAATAATCAAAAATTTTGATTAGTTTAGTAATGTGGTAATTGGCTCTGTCTGTATGTTAGTGTAGTTATTTCAGAGGAAAATGGAAAGTTGAATTATTAAGTTAGTCACCGTTACCGGTTAGTGAAACGTATGGAATGCAAGAATTTTTAACTGCAACTTTGAAGTCTTGTACTTGTGATTTAGCAATTTTTTGACCTTCAAAGTGGTTTCAGTTTGACTTACCTGTAAAATGTAAATGTCAAAAAAAAAAAAGTTTCTTAAAGTTTGATGTACTCACACAATCCAATAAGTGACTAAACACATACAAACATTTTAAAATAAAATGTTTTATTAAAACGATAAAACCACTTGTTGAGTTTTACAAGAAAAAAGTATTATTAACTAAACTTTGCATAAACTAATTTTTGAGAAATTTGTTTTTACACTAAAGTAGGTCAGGCTTGATAAATGTATACCGTTATGAACTTTAAGTTATTACTTAAGGCAGTTCTTACCTTTTTGTTCTCCTAGTGCACTTAGTCCAATAAAAACTGCGATAACTGCGATTATTTTAAAAGAGCTTGACAGTTTATTTAGTTTTCCCATTTTGTTTTTCTTAGTTTTGTGTTTTCGTTGTCAACCATGCATCACAGCTGAGGGTAACAAAACTCATCCGGTAAAAAATTAAAAAGATATCAGGTGCCGATATAACTTTTTAAATTTGAAGTTCCTTGTTAATTCAAGCAATTTTATAATGATGTTTGTTATTCACACAAAATTTTAAGAAGTTGTATCACAATTATCACAGAATTGATTTATTTTTAGTGGTTGTTGTTGATTGTAATTTTAACATTGACATATATTTGACTTTCTAGAACCGAGTTTGGGATACAATATTGAAAGGTGTCGACGACGAAAGGTTGAAAAGTGACGGACTTCGAAGAAATAATTGAGTTACTTAGTACCTCTAGAGGAGGAGTGCAGTGTCCTCTTTTAAATTCTTACCTGGACTGATTGCAGTGAAGTAGTTTTACCTGCTAAAACTCCTTTTGAAGAATGGTTCAATCCTATTCATATTATTATATGACGTTTAACAAATGAATCACTTTCAGGTGCTGGTGCAGTAAAAAAGAAAACAGGTTGTTAACTAATTTACTGTAACGCGACTTTTATTATACTTAACGGTTTGATACACCTTCTGATTTTATTTTAGCGTTTGTGCTTAACACTTGGGGTAATTTTAAAGTTTTAAACTAAACTGAATTTCCCAGTCAAGTTTAAGGAGGTTTTAAGTATTTTTATTTAACTTGCTTTCTGTATTTTTTATTTCTAAAGTTTAAACCGTTACAAACAGTTTTGTTTTTCAAAGAAAAAATAATGTTGTGCAGCGAAGCTTAATATTAAATTAGCTATTCAGATTCTTTCAGAACAATACAAGTTTATTTCACAAACGATTTGATATTTTTCCTTATAAACAGGAAATTACATTGTTTTTATTTTACGCGATGTCACATGCCAAATTTTCAAGGCAATAATAATCATTTAATAATGAACTAAAAATGACTGTATTAGTCATTGTCATTTAAATGGAAATGTCTTGCTGCATTGATATTTATTCAATCAATCAATATTATGAACTTATAATAGTTTTATTAGTTTTGCAGTAAGTATTGCAATTTTAAACGCACACTCTTGTCATTAATGTTATTAGCTTAAAAGCTCAACAATATTTCAGATCATGTCAATATTATTTATTTTATTATTATGTAAACACAAACCATCAACGCATATGCTTACCAGTAGTGTGTTGCACATTAAATGTCGATAAAATATCAACATCAAATATGAAACAACAGACATCCTTGACAATGCAACAAAATCGGTAACATATTTTTTTAAAAAATTAAAATTACTCATTCAATTTCATATTAACATCTCTAGTCTCATGTTGGTTTTTGGCAAACAAAAAACGCACATCGGTATTCATACTTCAACATTGACTGTGGGCACTGAGAGTAAGTTGCAGGCACATTTATTTCTTCCTTCTAAAAAAGCCAAATAATCTCTTACTTATAAGAAATATGATTACGACAGAATTACCTCAAACTTGAAACCTATAGCTTTGATAATTTCTACAACTTGGTCATAACTAGGCTCTATTGAGTTTTCTTTGGGTATATCAGCAAAGTGGTACAAAAGTGGTCCTGTTAGATGTAAGAATTATTAGTTTTAAACCAATAAACTTACATATAATGTTAAAATACCTAAATTTATCCAGTAGCCACCTGGTTTTAAAATCTTCCAAATTGTTTCTATGTAAGCTACAATGTTATTTGCTGTATCCAAGAAAAAACAGGTGACAATTGCGTCCCAGCTATCTAAAATAACGAAAACCGTAATTAAAAAACTAAATCTTAAGAGCAATAATTACGCAAGTTTAAGTTACCTAATTCTTTATAAATTTCCAAAAAGTCTCCAGCAGCCATCGAGAACTTTGAGTTAAGAGGAATATCTGATGGATTAACATCAGGGAATGTTACCGCCTTTATCTGATTTTCTGCTATTAAATTATTGCAATTCTGATGAACCCAAGGATATAACGTATACAAATCGGTATCTGTACATCTAAAATCAAATTTGATTATTTCAGTTTTCATACATTGAAACAATAATAGTATTACTAGATCATCTTACTTATTCAGAACAAAATTAGATGCAAATAGCATAAACAGACTAAATTCGTTTCCTTGACAAGAATAACCACGTCTGGCAATTTCATAGGCAAGACGCCCAAGCCCAGCGCCAGGCACTAATACATTTACCGATTCAAGTTTTCTACCAAAAACAAATGACCCAAGTTAAAAACAACATTGAAACATTTATGTGAGTAGCTCAACCTTTTAGACGCCGGAAACCTTTCCATAAGTTCATTTATTATTGGCTGATAGCTAGAATTTCTTTCCTCTTGTCCTTCAGCACACCAGTCTCTTACAAACTGCTTTAAGGTGCTCTGTACTTTATCCATATCCATTACTGTCGCTGGTACTATCATGTTTGGATTCTGTTTAAATATCACCCATATTATTCATTAGCAGTTTATTTAAAACACGAGTCCTTATTAATTATTACGGAATTTCCGCTATCAAATTCGCAATTGACATTTTCAAATAAACCCTCCACATCTTTTACTATAAGCTTGACAATTTCATAGTTATGGTCAATGGAGATTTTGACTTGCTGTAGATGCTGCTCGTAATTAGCCAGTAGTTTCCGATGATGAACTGGCAAAGACTGTAGATAAGACTCAGTTTTGGAAACGCGTTTCAAGCTGTATTTTCTGTAAAAATAATTTTAAAATAGTAATAATTATGGTAGATGCTACCTTCATGCCAAACTGTCATTTAAGCTTGTATTTACACGAAAGGGTTTACTTACTTGTAATATTTGTATGCATTAACAATTCTACGAAAATGTACTTTTTCTAATTCTTCGTCTAAAGGTTCACGGGATGAACTGCAACTGTTATTATTTAAAGATGCCATTATTTTCTCGAAATTTAAATTACACGGTGAAAACGTTTCCAATCAAATGACTTCAAAAATCAGTAAACAAGAAAGCAGACGACATGCATAAGACAAACGCAGACTTTGTCATTCCTAATCACCATGTTATATCTGATCAATTTTAGTCCATTGTTGGTCATTTTTTATTGTTTTGTGGTGTTTGGAGTAAGATTTCTAGTCTAAAAACAGCGGATTCGTCAAGTTCAGATGATTTTTATATAAAACAACTCTTTTTAAGCAACTTTATATTTTTCCCAAACAGTTGTTTTATAAAACAGACGTCACTGTTTTAGCACGAGCTGCACTTGAAGGTTTGAGTTTAATTAAATGACTGATGTCTAATTGTAATTATTTTATTATGTTTGTAGGTGGTGCTGATGGTGTAACTGCTACGAATATTTTATCTGGATTGATGTCTCTGAATTGTGAATGCTTACCATGGGTGCATCAAAGTCGGACGTTGTGCTCAATATTGTGAAAATTTACTTTTAAGTCTAGTTGCTCTTACAAAACGATTTACAGTATAATCATGAGTGGACATGGAGCTAAGGAATTTAAGAAACCAGCCCATAAAGGTAATGATAAACCACGATTACGTGATGAAAACTGTTTTGCATTTTATTAACAAAAAAGTAAAGGCTGACGATAATTACAACGACGAATAATATGGACAAGGCGAGGACTTTGATACAGATGACATTCCTTCGGCAGCTACCTGATCAGTGGTTGAACAGTCGAATGAAAATGAATATGGTGCTAATCCAAATTACAGTTAAAGACTGATCATGAAAATCGACTGGGTTTATTACGTTATATCCGCTCATAAAATCCGTATATTGGCTATTTTTTTTTTTTTTTTAAAAAGTTGATTAGAATTGCATGCAATCAACTTTTTAGTATGTATTTTGACGTGCTAATTACGATTCCGCTGTTTTCAGATCAAAATTCCGACTCAATTACTGAATTCAACAATCCGCTCCTGAATTCAACAATTACTCTGCCAGAAAAACGATCAAGAAGATTTCAGCTGCATTTTAGTTGAAAAGGTAAATCGATTGCATTTTAAATGAAATTAGCATGGTTTTTGTAAATTAAATAATTTTTTAATGAATTTTATAGTGCTGGTCAAATGATGAAGACAGTTGGAAAGATGAAGAAGAGTTAATTCGTCTTTTGGATGAAAATGAATTTCAGTTTGACTCTTGTGATTGTGCTTTTACCTGACTGAGTGAAAATTCATCGAGAGCGTTTTATCGTTGTTATTTAATACGTTTGTCTTGATGTAAACTAACTGGAAAGTACTTTGCGATCGTTGAATGTTTGTTATAAA